>HG995326.1:3600000-4000000 GCA_905333045.1 Lysandra bellargus | reverse complement strand
GACCTGAATGCGTTGCGTTTGTAGTGTAGTTAATTAGAATATTAGTTTTTGCTTATATTTTTAGTAGTTTGAAGGAAATAGCAAAGTAATCTATCGTATAAGTAGTTAATCCATGTCGATGACCGAAGTATTTAATTATCAGAACGCAATAATTACGGCATTGTTAGATCTACGTTAAGCAGTGCGTTGACCTCTGAAACTTACGATAATCCCATCAACCGCTAAAATCTATGAAGCCTTCAAAGTTGTAGATTTCGCACAGAGCATCTCAGATCTATATTATGCTTCCGTTTGATATTGTTTTGGAAAAAATGGTACAGGGTATACAAACGATACAAGGGACCATCCATGAAGTATGTTACACGTTTTCATGATTTCGAGATCCCCTCCTCCCCCTTATCACAGGTGGTCCTATAGCCATACCCAGCAAAATCGGTTCAGCAGTTTAGGCGTGAAAAGGTAACAAACAAACGGACTTTCGTATTTATAACATAGTGCAAATGAAGGGACGGTCAAGTTCATGGTTCACTTGGAGTAATTATGCGGCCTTTGTCTGCAGACCGTCAGCAGAACAGAATACTTTGGTTAACTTTGATACAATGCATAAAATACTTTAGCTAACTTTCGCATTTTTTTTATACTTAATTGTTATGCTATAAAATTTTGCTGTTCTTATCTGTTAAGTGAATACTTTTTCCGAGGTGCAATAATAATGTTAATTCAATTTGAAATACATTAAAATAAACCATTTATGCCGAATCGCTATATTTTGATAGTGTAAGTATAGATAGATAATATAATGTCCTCGATTTACCCAAGATTTTTTAAAGTTCACGTTTTTTAATTAGCCAGATTTCGCTATAATTTATAACGATAGTCCATCCTTATTAATCACCTGTGAACAATATTTTGGTTTACAGAGGGCAGTATATCATTCCATAATGATACGTTTATACATTCTGAGAACCCCTGTTTTGATTAAGTGCAATCACACGGCCCATCTCGTGAATTATTTAACCCAAGGACCGTGAAGCTACATACTGCTGTTTTAATTATGGAGTCAGTGTTCGGGTAACAAAAAATCGTCTTTGTTTTTAGGAGATAAACGATACCTGTTAAGTAAAGTTTGAAAAGGGGTTAACGTTTCTTGGCTCTTGAACTTGGGCTCAAAAGCTCTATCTTGTTTCCACTTTTCCGTATGTGAATGAGACAAGAAACGCTTTGCCATTCATTCATGCATGCATTCTGGTGAGAATATTAAAGACTTTTGAGAGACTTTACTGTAGCCAGTTCCTGAACTGGTCGTAGGCTAACACGTAGGCTTCCTGTAAATATATTTTGTTTAAAATTTACTCTAAAATCAATTTTTTATTTTATTTTATTAGAGCTTGCTTTTAAGAATTAGATGGGTAAGTGGAGATTTTTTAACCGACTTCCAATATCTACTTATTCTTCATCTTCGTCATAATTCTGAAGTCGGTACCAGCCCGTAAAAATGTGATATCCTTGGCATAGAACCTATCATTAAGTTACCTGGTACCGACATATTTATGAAGAGATCGAGTACAGAAATAGTTGAGGTTTAGGCAACATCTGAAAATGACACAAATAAAAAATAGGAATTATTTAATTAGATTTCTATTGTTTTTACCTTTGAAGTCGGTTTAATTTTTTGGTTAAAAGTGATTAATTAATTATTTTCAAATATTTACTTAAAATTAAGAATCAAATGTACCATCTAGGAAATTGATTCCTATGCAGTTGATAGACCAACGTTATTTGGTCAAATATGTCAATTTCAATGTTAATTGTGATCTGTTTAATAATTGTAAAATGTTAATTGAGGCTGGGTTTGACGTAACGCAACCAAACTACGTAGGTCCTCGATCTGCATAGGAATCAACTTCTCTGATAGTACCTACCTACCTACCAAGTAAGCTACCCAGCTTTTTCAATTAGAAGCCGCATTTATAACTTACACTTTCAAATCACCGCTGGTTAAACATTACTTATTTTATCTCAATTTCGGTACCTCAAAATTAGCCCAATTAAAAAACTGTTACTAGTTCACTGACATTTCAATTTTAAAATCAAATGTTTGGGATATTTGTGCGAACTCGTAGGCCGTAATTAAAGAATAGTTCGCACGGCTCTTTGAAATTGTATTGTGAGGTGTAACTATTCCGCATTGCAGCATCAGACCCTTAAAAAAAGTCGAGCCTTTGTAGATCTTATTTATCATTATAAAAATAATAGGTACTAGAATGATTCGATTCTTTCAGGTGACCTCTTTTCGCCCTCACTTCTTTCAAGTCAAGTGACGTTTTAAAAGCATTGGATTTAATAATATGGACATAGGAAGGGTAGGGGAGGCGAAGGTGCTAATCTTGTAGTCACTCGAGCGTCATGGAGACCTAGTAGGTTTTTTACATAAGGTAAAACTGATAAAAAATAATAATAAGAGCGTTCTTTATTTTAGCGGTAGGTTCAGAAACTGCGGCCATTTAAAGTTTTGAAAAAGAAATTATATTCAGAAAATTGATTATTTCGGTCAGTTATTATTATAATTTAGACAACAAGGACTAAATCATTTAGTTTAGTGCAAAATAAAATATCTGCGAAGTTTAGTTAGGAAAATATAAAGGTTTTTTTTTATATTTTAAAATGTTCCTACAGTTACCTTATCTTTGAATCGTCAGTGCTTTTTATGGAAGCTTCTTTGGCTTCTTCTAAACATCCCCTCTGTTAATCTGACAGATCGGATGACATTTCAATATTTAAAAAAAAAAATACCCACCACGTGACAAATTCCTATACCATGATAACTAGACACATGTCGGAAGCCCATACAACACTGATCTCCATTATACAAGTACGCTGGATATATGATGCCCAATTTTTTGTTGTTCCTATTTGAAGCGGAATCAGCGCCCCCATTATCAGGGAAGAGAACTAAATTTGACGTAACCATTGGTAACCATGTATGTATTTTAATTCTCTATGGCTTAATCGTTTGAATTGTTTTCGTGTTTTTAAAAGGTTTTACGTGGGTTTTACGCGATTAAGTAATATATATATATCGGATCGTCGAGCGGTATATTGAAACTGATTCAATGGTCATGGAATAACATTGCATTCATCCTCCAAGATTGTGGGCGTATATTACTCATCTACACTGAACGTGATTAACCAGATATCGCCAGATTGGAGCCGATGGGTTCGGGAGCATAGACCATTCCTTCCAACATTCATAATAATTCTAGATATTTGGCAGGTGATGGTTGTCACCTCTCAAAAGTCCATCGTCAGTTAAACAGCGTCACGCAAAACCCCATCCGGACGTACTGGCCGCTCCAACAGATAACATACATCATAAAACTTATCTCAAAATAAGTTGCCAATAGACAAGTTAATCGCGCACGCCGATATATAAATAAGTGGTGGTAGTTCATAGTTAAACTATGAAAGAGTGTATGTTATGTAAAACGCGGTACAAAAAGGGATGTGGGGTTACATTTCACAAGTAAGTGATTTTAACAGCTAATTTCTACGATATTAAACTTTTATTGATAATATAGGCACTTAAAAATGTGGCACTAATCTTATTATACCGTATTCACCACATATTTACCTTTGTTTTACCGATTTTTGATAAACAATAAAATTCAATAGTGCTGGAGTTTTCTGTCGATAAAACTTATCGATATCTATAATAATTGTATTGAAATATCTGTTAACTGGTTTTTATTATCAAATATATATTATAATGCTCTTAAAATAATTGACAGGTTTCCGTCTGACGAAGGAAAACTGGAATTATGGTTGAAAAAAATTGAAAAGCCTGGTTGGCGTCCGAAAATTGCTACTACCGCTTGCCGTTACCTACTATTTGAAGTGTACAAACGTTCTCTGTGAAAATACAAGGCGCAAAAACTACCATTTGATCGTGATTACATTTGGAAAATTTATTTCAGCGTCTACTCTTTCTTGACTTTTTCAATATAATGTTAAAATATCGCACATATATTTTTATTATTTATAAATACCTTACCTACTCCACCCCAATAAAAAATGTATTCAAAAGTTCCATATGCAATCAGCGCCAAAATGGCGAAAATCAAATGAGATAAATTAATCGATAAAAATTGGCTTGTTGATCCGTAAATAAAGAGGGAACTTTTACATTATTACTAGATGTTCCGCGCGGCTTCTCCCACGTAAATATCTAATTTCACAGACAAATTATTGGTCCACAAAAATAGCATAAATAATCCTTCACGTTATACATTCCCCCGCTTTTTCCACATTTTCCTCTATTTCTTAGCTCCTACTAGTCTCAGCGTGATAAAATATATAAAATGGGCTATCTAACACTGAAATAATTGTTCAAATTGGACCAGCAGTTCCTGAGATTAGAGCGTTCAAACAAACAAACTCTTCCGCTTTATAATATTATATGATGAGATTAGTTAGGGTCTAATCACACAGAACACTTATTCAGCTCTGTTCAGCTTTAATACGATACACTTTAGCACTACTATGATAATATTAGAAATGAAATTAGAAAATACAATACAACAAAGTTTTTGTTAGAAGCTTATTTTCAGTTTTGTTTTTAGTTTTTCGTAGTGCTAACTGGTAAAAATAAATGGATTATAGATAGGTATGCTACTTCACGTTATCTACGTATGAAATCGTTGTTAATTTATTACGCCTATCTAAATTACGGAGAGGAAGTCTGTAATCTTATATATAAAAATGATTTTCAAATGTGTTAGTCGCGCTAAAACTCGAAAACGGCTGAACGGATTGGGCTGATTTTAGTCTTAAAATATTCGTAGAAGTCCAGGGAAGGTTTTAAAGTGACACGAAGTTCACCGGGACAGCTAGTCTTTAATACAAATATGTAGTGTTTGTATTATTCAATTTAATATTTTTGTCCTAATGGTCGACATTATCTAAATCTGGAAACATTTAGATAGTAGAAAAGATAGTTGTACATCACTAGTATTAATTCCAAATACTGTCACTGCGAGTCGAAACGGCAAAATGTCACTGAGAGTCGAAACGAACTTGTGTCTAAGTGGAGAATTCATTGGAGAAGGTCTCTGAATGGGGTAGACGTAACTTGGTCCAATTCAACCCCGCCAAGACACAAGTCTGCGCGTTCACCACTAAAAAGTCACCAATGGTCGTATATCCTCGTTTCGAGGGCACATCTTTAACCATCTCCCCTAGCATTGAGATACTTGGCGTCAACATATCGAGCGAAGTCCAGTTCCGATATCATCTAGAGGGTAAGGCCAAATTAGCCTCGAAGAAGCTTAGTGTTCTTAACAGAGCGAGACAGTACTTCAGTCCGGACCAACGCCTACAACTCTACAAGGCGCAGGTTCGGCCTCATATGGAATATTGTTCTCATCTCTGGGCAGGGGCGCCAAAATACCAACTGCTCCCTCTGGATCGTATCCAACGAAGGGCCGCTCGAATTGTTAACTGCCATAGTGTTTCAAACAGCTTGGACCCCTTGGAATTACGCCGAGATGTAGCTTCACTCTGCATCCTCTATCGGTTGTATCACGGGGAGTGCTCTGAGGAGTTGTTCGGAATCATACCACCTGCAACTTTTCGCCATCGTCCCACGCGAAAAACATACCATCCTCATCACCTTGACGAGTGGCAGTCTTCCACGGTGCGTTTTTCGCGTAACTTTCTGCCGCGCACTGTAAAACTCTGGAATGAACTGTCACCAGCAGTATTTCCGGACCTATTCGACCTGCAAACCTTCAAGATAAGAGCGTATTCCCTCTTAAAAGGCCGGCAACGCACCTGCAGCTCTTCTGATGTTGCGAGTGTCCATGGGCGATAGTAGTCGCTCACCATCAGGTGACCCGTTTGCTCGTTTGCCCCCTTATTTTATATTAAAAAAAAACTCCCACTTCTGTTATCAGCGCCAATATGGCGACATGATGGCGACTTTCAAACGTCATTTTTACGTCAAATTTAGTTCCTATCCCTGATAATGGGGGAGCTGATTCCGCTTCAAATAGGCACAAAAAATAGCTGTCATTTCAAAGGGTATCATTAGTCCAGCGTATTTGTATAATGGAGGTCAGTGCTATACAAGCTTAATCTGACACGCTCGTGCTAATCTCAAAATCCCCTCTTCCCCTCCTCTACTATAATAAGGGAAGCTGGCAAAAATGAAACGTTACTAAGCATAACAATAATAATCGAATTTTTTTTTGGGCTAATTTTAGTCTTGAAATATTTGTGATAGTCCAGGGAAGCTTAATGTTAGCAGGGAAGTACGAAGTTCATCAGATCACTTAGTAAAATATATTTATTTATGTCTACACAATATCAAAACTGTTGGCCTTGTTGGCCTTACGTATTCAGGATAAATCTTCCTAGAAGCTATGCCTCTTAATTTGTCTTCGTGATGTGTCAATCACCATATCATTTATTTGTGAATATCTGACACTATGATTATAGTTTGAGGGCTTGATTAAAAGTGGATATGATTTGTATTCTGTATGTCGAGAATATTGATTCTAATCATAAATTAAAACTAGACGATATCTGCAGTAAATATTTGCGGGATAAAAATTATCCTGTCCTTTTCCGGGACACGAAGTACATATCTCCATCTATTCCTCTATTCCTATAAATAAAATTGGAGTGTCTGTTTGTAATATTGAAAGAACCGCTTTTTACTACGTGCATATAAATGTATATAGGGTACAGACACCAAAACAACATTTTTTACAATTTTTGTCTGTCTGTCTGTCTGTTTGTTCCGGGTAATATCTGAAACGGCTGGAGCTATTTTGCCGGGACGTTTTTTGGTAGATAGCTGATGTAGTAAGGTGTAACTTAGGCTACTTTTTAACCGACTTCCAAAAAGGAGGAGGTTATATTTTACTTTTTTCATATTTGTTAGCGGACTGGTCTTTGTTATTATACTATGTTGACGCGGACGAAGTCGCGGGCAACAGCTAGTACTATAATATATAACATAATATAAAGTATAAAAAGTTTACAAAGGAGCGTTATGCGGTATGCCTGATTTTGAAACAATTACCTAAATATTATAATGAATGTACCTTTCTTCAGTTTCAGAGGTTTTATAGTCTACAAGCAACCAATCAAGCTAAAAATTACTGACTCTACTGCCGCACGACATAATAATTAATTTCGTAACTGAAATTAAATAAAGATTTTGACAGGATAAGATATGGGGCTTATGTCAAAATCTTAATTTCATTACCTAAGTAATTCATATTAATTTTCTCTAAGTGCTGCAGCAAACTGAAAACCCAAGTGCAAATCTGCAAGATCGTCGTGCACACTCGCTGGAATTTCACAATAAAAAATTCTATCCTAAACACCTGTTCCGATGAGCCAACATGGAGTATGTCTAGCTCACATCAGAGGTTTAAAGAATAATGATCCTTATGTAGTTGAGATAAAAGTCCTGTCAAAGGTAAAATAACTTAAAACTCACACGCTAAGGAAGTGATCGTTGGACCGAGGCGCAGGTCGCACCCATTTGCGCCACAAGATCCACACAACCAAAACCGAATAGACGTGTTTCCTTAGCCTTGGGATCGAAAAACCTTGGCGGGAAAACCTTACGTCACTTTTAAAAATATAATTCTGTTGAAGTTTATTTTTTTTATTTTATATTTTGTTGCAAGGGGTTGTAATGTGAAGCCAAACATGAATCTATGTCTCAACATGTTTTACATACTAGTTCTGTGCCCGGTGCTCCTCGCTTCGCCAGTTTTGACGCTAACCATTGATTCTCAACTTGGAACATCGGTTGAAGGTAAGCTATTTGAATTTAGTTTGCATTACTATTTGTACACTTTAGGGATTTTATGAAAATGATCCTTATGTCACAGGAATTAGGGAACGATCAAAAGGTAAAGTGACTGAATGATATTTAAGCAAAACTTTATTTCAGAAGCCTGCAAGAAACCGACATGTAAATGTTCCAAAAGTTTAAAGACTTACCTAAGCACCAACTGTATTCGTAACTGTAACTTTAAAGAATGAAATGAAAATTGTACTATCAGGGAAGTTGATTCCTATGCAGATGGCGGACCTAAGTCATGTGGTCGGCTTATGTCAATTCAATGTTAGTTGTGATCGGTCGGCTGGGTTTGACGTAACGCGACCAAATTACTTAGGTCCGCCATCTGCATAGGAATCAACTTCTCTGATAGTACAAAAGTCGTAACAAACCAAATTTCAGTAGGAACGTTGCGAAGAACTTTAGTTTCAAGTAATAATAATTATTGTTAATGCTTGTATTAATTTTCTTACGTTGTTTGGTGTACATCTCTGAAAAATAACATTTATATTATGTTTGTGCTCGCAACAATACTGAGAAGAATACTGCTTCCTGATTGGTCAATATTACTTCGTATTGGCCAATAACATTGCTTTGTTTTGCGAGTTTCGACTGTAGGACAAAGATTTTGCAAGATACGTTTTTAGTAAACTTTAGCTGTACATCATCTTAGTTTAGCTGCAGTCAAAGTTTATTTAAGGCTTTTTTAATAAAGATAGGAAATAAAAATAACATATTTTAGGAATATGAAATGACAGATTTCCATTCTGTTCCTTAGTCGAACTATGCGTGCTGTAATTACGGTGACGCTGCGTTAAAGCAATTATTATTAAAAAAAAAAATTAAAACAGACTTCCAAGCTAAAAACAATATAGTAATATGAACTAAAAAGTATTAAATAACTCTTACTCTTTAATAGTGCCATTTTCAGAATTCGTCTAAATCTCAACTATTTCTTTACATACTACAGTCTTCATTATTTTGAAGTCGGTACCAGCTAATTTAATCATGAGTTCAGTCAATGTCAGAATATCTGAAACTTTTGGGACTGCAGGTACCGACTTCAAAGTAATGAAGACTGTAGTAGGTATGTAAAGAAATAGTTGAGATTTAGACGAATTCTGAAAATGGCACTATTAAAGAGTAAGAGTTATTTAATACTTTTTAGTTCATATTAAGTACTATATTGTTTTTACCTTGGAAGTCGGTTTTAATTTTTTTGTTAAAAATAATAATTTCACTCTTTTTAGTTAAGTATCTACAAAATAAGGCTTTATGCGTGAATAACCAATACGAATGTTAACTATTCACATTATGTTACTGTAAGCGAAATTGTGGTAAATGCTTGCAGTTATCTAAGCGATGCTGCAATTTCCAAACTTTTATCTTTAAAGGTTCAGGAGTTCTATTCAGTCCCTTTGGACCAAGAGACACCTTCGTATGAAATTTCTCTTATTCGTAACCAGCGTTGCCAGACGTCCCGATTTTGGCGGGAAAGGGCGTAAGCGACAAAATGGTTTTTGTATTTCATATTATTATAAGCTATGGGCAAATTAAAGTGTATGCTTGAACCAATCTATGTACAAATTTTGGAAGCTTAAATCACTCTGTTGGCAAAATAGGGATCCGTTTTTTTTTCAGAGGTCTTTTTGATTGATTATTCTCTGTTATAAAAGTTGACCAATCGTGTTATGCTATGAGTAATTCAAAGAAAAACATGATGAATACTGACAATGAACTTTAATTTCTTAGCTTCAGTCATTGCTGAGAAAAAAAGATATCACTACAGCCAAATTATCAAGGCGTCGCCTTACTATGCACGGACGGTTGACTACAGTTAAGATTTAATAGTTTTTTTTTTAAAGAAGGCAGGTCGCTATAGCCCTGACGTCACTGCGACCCATATTTGGTAATATTTAGTCTGTAGATACTACTAGAGATGATATAGATACTAGTAGAGAACTAAAACGCCATCTTTGACAGTTCACCTTTACCAGCAGCGCCCCCTCCCACGTTCATTTAAAACCTTGTCGGCTGTCGCATTTTAGACTAAATACATTTTCTATTTGTAGATTTTATTCTATTCTTTCATAGACCATATTATTGTTTACCTATTTCATAACATAATCTTATATATATTTAGTAAAACTCTGGACTTTTGATTGCCTTTTAAATTACCATTACATAAACTTTAATCTTTAGGTTTTTATTAACTTAGAGACACGTGTAGATTTATGATCACGTTGCTATTAAGATTAAACGTTATTTACTCTAAGTGAACATCAGGGTCAAGTTAAGAAGATGTACAATAAGAAGAATAATTGAACTATAAATTATGAAGCTACCCAGCTATTATTATTATTTTACTAAGTAAAAACGTTAAAAATTTAAGATTTGAATAGTTGGGTACTTATTAAGCAAAAAAAAATTAATAAAGGTTTAACCTATCAAGCTTCATAAGTTCACCGGTGATCGCGACAACAATAGAATAACAATAGATTTCCAAGAATCCGCGATCGAAGGATTAAGGCGGCCACAAACCTACAATAATATATTTTATACAATCATATTATTATGGTGCAATAAAAATTAAACTAGCTCAAACTGTTCAATATTAACCCTAAATGTTCAATAAAATTGGACAATACACGTCCAATTTTATTGACCATTTACACGTGGGAGAGCCACGCTTCGGCACTAATGGGCCGGTTCGACCGGAGAAATACCACGTTCTCGCAGAAAACCGGCGTGAAACAGCGCTTGCGCTGTTTCGCCGGGTGAGTGAGTTTACCGGAGGCCCAATCCCCTACCCTATTCCCTTCCCTACCCTCCCCTATTCCCTTCCCTTCCCATCCCTACCCTCCCCTATTACCCTAATGACTAATCCCTCTTAAAAGGCCGGCATCGCACCTGCAGCTCTTCTCATGCTGTGAGTGTCCATGGGCGACGGAAGTGGCTTTCCATGACCCGTTTGCTCGTTTGCCCCCTTATTTCATTAAAAAAAAACAATACGTAATATTGGGCAATAAAATTGATCGTCTAGGGGCCGCCTTACTCTGTAGATAATAAATTCTGTGCTAAATGTCATCATAATCGGTTTGGTGATTTTGGTGTCTATATATTTTGACACCAAAGAGGACGACTTCCGAACACGTCGCGCCCCACGTCGCAGACAATACGTGTTTAACACTAAAGTATAAATATTATGTATGTTAGTGTATAAGGTATATATTATATGGGCCAAGATGCCTTATTTAAATAAATAAAAATATATATTAAAAACAACTTAACTTTTCCTCTTTATAATTACATATTTATAGAATTGGTCTATTAATCCTTCAGGCCTCGCGCGAGCACCGGTGATCGTGACAACAATGAAATACAATAGCAATTCTGGAAATTCCGACTGAAGTATTAAATAAGGACAATTAGGTACAAGGATAGTTGCACTTTTAATTCAACTAACAAGACAAAATATTTTCTGCAAACTGTACAATATATAAAAAAAAACATAGTGAGTCATTAAAATCTTAATTACCATGGGAATAAGGTTTAATTTACAACGACGTGACTACAATGAGTAAGGGCGCAAAAAGTCTGAACTAAATGATTCACATTTAATTGATGTGTGGAGATTTAATTTGGAGCTACTAAATGGCTCATAAATTTTCGGTTGCTATTGTCTTAGTTTAGGTTTTAGTTAAGGTTTATTCGCTGCACCTAATGACTATTTTTGGCAATAAATACTATTAGAGAATGAAAAGACTTTATTTACGCTTAATGATTTTGTTCTCTACATCTACTTTTCTAACTCTATGTGATTTTTTTGACATACTCAATAACATTTACAGTCGCACTTAGATTCATTATATGATTACCCAACTTTAATTTAATGATGAGGTTGACAGAAAATGTATGGATTTATGACAAATTCTATATTGAATAAATCTTCGAAGCATCCATTAGTAATATAGTAAAACCCGTATAAGACGATTTCACAGGGACTTAACCAAAAACAGTAAAACGTATTATGAGGGATATAGGGAAATAAAATAATCGGCAAAGTGCGAGTCGGACTCGCGCACGAAGGGTTCCGTACCGTTATAGAGTAAAATTAGGCCAAAAATTGTGTTTTTTTGTATGGGAGCCCCCCTTAATTCTATTATTAAATATAAAAGAACACATATAACAAAAGACTTTGAGAAAAATTCAAGTACCTACCTCTTCCCATTATTGATATAGAGCAAAAAAGGTCAAAAAATCACGTTTGTTGTATGGGAGTCCCCCTTAAATATTATTTTTGTTTTGTTTTTAGTACTTATTTGTTGTTATAGCGGCAACAGATATACATAATCTGTGAAAATTTCAACTCTCTAGCTATTACCGTTCTTGAGTTACAGCCTGGAGACAGACGGACAGATGGACAGACATCGAAGTCTCAGTAATAGGGTCCCGTTTTTACCCTTTGGGTACGGAACCCTAAAAACGGAATATACGTAACCATGCTATTTATTAATATTTATCATGTTTTTTCGGCTGTAGCCTGTAGGTATAATAAATGTCGTGTACATATTACTATCACGTTATTTAAATTGATCACTTATTTTAGTTTGACGGAAAGATTTTGAGGTATTAATAAATAATATTAGTTATTTATTTAATTTAAAATTTAATTAATTTCAGATTGTTTCGAGCGAGTGTCGATTGGCGAGCAGCTATGTGTGGACGCCATCTACCGGAACATAACGGAACTGAGCATTAAGGAGTGCGAGCAACTCTGCAAGCAAGACACGCAGTGCCAGACCTACGATTATGGGTGAGTTGTGACAATAGATGGCACTGTTTAAGCCAAGGCGTTTAGACTAAAGCTATTTAGCTGTTTGGTTCGTTATTCGTTGTTAATCGTTTGGCTGAGTGAGATATCTCCTTTTTCATAAAAAAACGAGAGAAACAACATAATACTTGATACACGCTTGACTTAAATCCTAACTGGCGCAAGCATTTTTGAAAGTTTCATTAATTCATTCCGTCAGTATATGCTGTGTTAAAATTTCTATGTTTTAACTAAATATATAATTTATTATTTTCAGAGTCGGCGCAAAAGGCAACGCATCATGTAATCTGAGCAAAATGAATCTAACGGAACTCCAAGACGGTAAAATGCTTCAGAAGCACTCTGACTACGATGTCTACGTGCGGCAAGTGCAGTGCGATCATAAACCAGTACTAATAAACCAGCAACAGACAGACAACCCTCAAAACCGACCGATGGGGACAGAGGATGCGGGAAGAAAACCACTGGCAGACGATCTTAGCCCACACGAATCGACAGGGCCAGCTAGTGTCAGACCATTCCCTTCAGACATGAGGCCTGTTTACGACAGCGAAAGACCAGATGACTATGATAGCTACAAACCATCATTCGATGGTCCTCCGTCATATGGAATGCACCGTCCTCAAGAGATACCGTACCGACCTGAAACTCCTAACAGTTTTCACCGACCTACCCAAAACGACGCGATGAATTTCCAGTCCCGACCGATTTGGAGACCACCTCGACCGAACGATAAAATACCAGATATTTATAGACCCAACCCGTACCCTGAGTACGTTCCTGAAGTACCCCAATATGTGTATATTGAAAGACCACATAGACGACAGCATAAGCCATCAAGTTGCAGCCAGAATAAACCACAGGAAACACTATCTGATCCTGCAACTCCTGATAAACCTATTAGACCTGAAACACCAGAAAGGCCAACCAGACCGTACCAACCAAGTTACTCAGGCCAATATGGCAGCAACTATGGATCTTCGCATGATAACTCTATATACCTTGAAATCATCGATCCGCCTCGACCAATCAGACCTATAGCAGACGAAAATCCTCAAAGACCGCCTAATTACTACTATAATCACGATTCTGGATACGGTCAGGAGGCTTTTGATTATTCGAGTCAAAACTACCAAGCACAACAGAGTGATTCCCAAAACTATTGGAATAGTGGCTACCAGTATAAGCCTGCGAGGCCATACAGAAACCCATCTTTAGATCATGGCCCGAACTACGAGTATGACGAAAGACATCGGCCTGCTCGACCAACAAGACCAATAGAGTATGGTCATGATTACAACCAAGCTTCCTACAGCGAAAGCCATTCTAGTCAGAACTACGCAAGCAGCCATGGTTACTATAGTGGAAATTATGGCGAGGTGTATAACCGCCGTCCCAGCCAACAAGTCAATAAAAACCAAAGTATTGTCGATAGACTGTCAGATGTAAGTCAAGGTCACACATATAGTCAAGGAGGCTATGGATCACAGAACGGTAATCGCTATTCTGACTACGGAGGCCCATCGGTAGAAGAAATAAACAAATATAACTACGAACATGGTATATACGGTACCCATCTTGGCTACGGAACTCATCATTTGTATGGCATCACTCCGGGGATGTATGGGCCGACTTATGTTAATGACAGGAATGATAGGCCGATGAATGATAGACCCTATGGGGGACGGCCTTACCAAGACTACGACAGGCGTCCATACGGACAAGGAACGCAATTGAAGCCTAGACCAATAGAAATTCCGGATCGGAAACCTAGTTATCCAATAGATAATAGGAACCAAACGAATAGTACTGCACTGAATAATTCTAGTAGGCCAGACGTAAGACCTGTGTATGAGCAGGACGGAGATAGGCCATATAATGTTCCAAGCTATTTGATCACTTCAAACGGGAATGTTGTGACTTCGAAGCCGGTGGCAGTCGCTGACTTCGGCGCTCGGCCAGGGTATAGACGAGACGAGGCAACATACGAAGGTAAGTTTCATGGTGGTTTTCGATATTTCTTGTGCCGCTACGGGGCTGACCCGAGTGACGAAACGCGAGGGCTTTGTGGTTTTGAAAACTCATTAGGATTTTTTAATACTTCTGAATTACCAGGTGGATGTACCAATTGGGTTTTTCAATTTGATTGAGATTGGGTCAATATTTAATACAGAAAATGCCCACGTAGTATACAGGTCAGTTAACAAGAGCTGGCACGATCAACACATTTAAACATTGCGCTTGTGTAGTGTCTGTGAATAAGCGCGTGGCTTGACGTCGTACTGCATACGCATCATAAAAAGTCTGCCCGTCTCTCGCGCGCGGTCTATCTTATGAGCGTGAAGGGGACAGTTATTGTTTTTCTTATGCTACTGTTTATAAATACAGCATGATGTTACAAGTCGGTAACGTGTGATGGGCGCGCGGCCAGCGTTCGGTACCGTACGATAATTATCGTACACATACGATAATTTTGCGTATGTATGATGTACGATAGCATATTATTATCGTACGCAGATTATACGATAAAACGTGAAATACTTGAAATTGCATAAGTGTGAGCACTGTGAACGTGCCAGCTTTAGTTAACTGATCTATACATTCTGAATGAGATATTCAAGATGAAAGTATGATGATTATATCGTGACGTACGCTACATTTTCGGACTCGTCAGGAGGATGTATTGCCCTATCTAATTTGTAATTTGATAGTCTATCCCTCTCTGCCTTTTAACACGTTTTTATTAACTTTTTATAAATATCTCCAGTTGTCTAATTAATAAAAAACTTTGCATACGAATTAAGAGCCACTAACAAAGCAATCTAAGCTTGTTAAAATTAAAAGTGTGTTTTTAATTTTTTTTTTAAACTTATTTATTTTATCTTTGTCTGTCATATGACTTTTCCAATATGCTAGAAAAAAATAATACAAATACAAATATTTATTGTCATAACTTAATTAACAAAATTTTAATTTATTAAATAATTTTAAAAAGTGACAGCCCCCAAACTAGGCGCAGCCTGTGCTATGGGGGAATTCTTAACGAATTACAGCAAAAAAAATATAACAGAAAATTAAATTAAATTTTAAATTAACAAAAATGTTCTGGGAATTAGTAAAAATAATATTAATAAATAAAAAAAAAGCAAGCAGAACACAATAGTAATATTATTTCCATTAGTCAGGGGAAATTATTTCATTTGGCATCAAATGAACGCATGAAATATGTCGCAGTCATCTGGTTCAATCGATTCGATTCGATTGAATGACTAGCGCATTCATTGAATATCACCATTCAATTGAATGACTCGGCCGAACGTCGATTGAACGATCATCCCTCAACGTTCAACTAGTTAGCGTTTTGAAGATAGCGGACATGAAATCAGTCAGGTAGTTGAATGTATTTCATTTTCTTCATACTGCGGCGCTACTAGTCACTAAAACAAATATGGCGTCAAACAGCTCGCACAGCTGATAGCACTGTGTTGATATTTTATCGATTACATTTACGTTAAAGTGCTTTATTTGTAATAAGTAATAAAATAATATGAAATTTCATATTATTTTATTAGTTATTAAGGGTAGTTATAGAAACACCCCGTCAACGGTTACTTGAAAGAAAATATAGCATCCCATTTAACGACTTCGCTATAATGACTTTTAGTCAAGACGTTAAACGTTACAGTCAACGTCTTGACGAGCTGTCCTTTAGTCATTCAATTGAATGGTGTCATTCAATGAATTCGCTAGTCATACGATCGAATCGCAGATTAAACGAAATGACTGTATTATGTACTCTATACATATTATAAAACAAAGTCGCATATTTTTTCCCTCGTGTCCTTTTGTTCCCTTTAATCTTTAAATTTACGGAACGGATTTGGATGCGGTTTTCTTTAATAAATAGAGTGATTCAACAGGAAGGTTATAGGTATAATAACATTCAATAAATAGTGGAGAAATACTGTTATTGTTCGGGTTTCTAATGTGATGTCGTAAATAATTACATTTTTTTCTGCTTACATTACAAACGCAGGCTGAACCCTACGAGATTTATCAAAATAATGTAGTTAAGTATTGTACACTATGAAAAGGTCTACAGAAAACTCCGCGATGGTATATGTCTATCTGTTATGGGTATCCCACAATAACATATTTTTTTGTCATTTACTTTTAACTACAAAATTAATGGCTAATTTTCGAAGCGATTTTAACCAATACGGCATTAATCCTTATTCAATTAAATACTTTAAATACATTGTTGATATAATAATAGTCTATACGGCCCTTTACAGCATCTGATTTAAATGAATAATTTCTAAGATATTACAGATTAAAAAATTGTGAGACTTTTGCGGCGGTACCGACCAATGCGGGCCACGGGTAGTGTACGGTTTGCACATAAGTAATTATATTTACCTAACTTAATATGTTAACACGCCGTGTCGTCATGACATATAGATGTGCACCTGATATATCCGGCTCGAAGGACCAAAAAAGATGTTGGAGTCCAAGGGGAAGTTTGTAGAGTTCCAAAAGAGTATGTTATTTGAGCACCTTTATTATGTAAGTTCACAAATGGTAGCGTGTTAACAAGTTCGCGTTGCTAAGTGCACTGCTATACAAGAATATAATAAAATATTAAAACCGTACAGGTAGTAATGAATATAAATGAAAAACCCTGAATCGATTTTAATTATTTTTTCAGTGGCTATATATTTTATGCCCGTGCGACGCCGGGGCGGGTCGCTAGTTTTAAATAATATCCAGCTGTATGTTTTTGTTAGTTTATGAATTCTAAGCATTATTTTATAAACAATCGCCTAGATAAATTCCTGACGGATATAAAACTCGATTTAAACAATAACTATCCCATTATATCGCAAATTCATTAATATGGCATTAACCGAAAAACATGACAGCATCAGATTGGGTTAGAACAATAGTATCAGATCAAACAGTGACCCTGGCAGCTAAAATTCAGGAAAACTCTGACTAATAGTTTAGGCTATTTTAATCGAATACGAAGCAAAGGGGTCATCCATAAAGTATGTCACACCTAAAGGGGGAGGGAGGAGGGGTCTACGTTGTGTGACATAGTGTGAGTGGTGGACCTAAGTTTTGTGACACCACATTTTAATTTTAATAAATTGAGTAGCAAATAATTGGGGTGGTTTTAATTTCTAGATGTAATTTATGTCGTTACAATTCATACTAGGGAGGGGTCTCATAAATGTGACCACGTGTGACAGTTAAGGATGGGGAGAGGGGGGGGGTCTAAAAATCGTGTGACGTAATTTATGGATGATCGCTGACGCCGAGTGAGTGAGTTTACCGGAGGCCCAAACCCCTACCCTATTCCTTTCCATACCCTCCCCTATTACCCTATTACACTATTTCCTCTTAAAATGCCGGCAACGCACTTGCAGCTCTTCTGATGTTGCGAGTGTCCATGGGCGACGGAAGTTGCTTTCCATCAGGTGACCCGTTTGCTCGTTTGCCCCCTTATTTCATAAAAAAAAGGTAGGGAGTATTTTCTCTCAATACCGGCTGTCTCTTTCCTGATGTTGGGAGTGTCCAGGGCGACGGTAGTGACTTTCCGTCAGATGATTCGTTTGCATCTTACTAACGCACTCAAAGACGAACATTATACTATAATTATTACTTAACTGTAATTATTATTTAATAATTACAGTTTAGTAATAATCAATGCTGCAATGAATATTTTGACATTAGAGCCGCATACATTATCTGTCAAGATCTTCATTTAATTACAGGCTAATTAATCCTTCGATCGTGGATTCTTGAAAATCTATTATTATTCTATTGTGTTTCGCTCACCGGCGTGCTTATGGGGCTTGATGGGACTCTGAGTGCAGCAGTTAGTGCTATTATGAAACGTTAAGTTTATATAAAACTAGATTTTTCCGCTTACGGAAGAAGAAAAATAACATAGAAGTAATACTGTAAGCTAAACCGGGAGCAGAGATTTTTTTTACAAAAGATCAAAGCCGAATTCCCTTAAGATCAAACAGGAAAGATTTGCCACTTTGCTTTATTATAGACTAGATCACAAGCTATATAGAATGCTAACGCATGACTAGATGACGCCGGCAACTATGTTGCGCCAAAATTAATTTATCGTGACTTATTAAAAAGCCGAACATTAATAAATTACCTAGTTAAGACTTTTTAAAATCTCTACAAGGCCAATGGGCTTTAAAATATTTTTATACATAACTTCAAATACAATGGCCACTTTAATAGAGGAAATGCTGGTAAAATTATGTCATTTACACGTCGAAACTGCGCAGGCGTGAATGTCATTTGTTTTAGGCCGATGGTTAAAATTCAAGGTACAGTCAAGGTGACTGCGCTTCTGATTCGTCCTCTAAAATTCCCTTTATGGAATGAACATCCCGCTGATTTTACTATGATAGATAAATACTGAAAACAATAGCCCTATAAATGTAGACTTTAAGGGCCTGTTTCACGACTTCCTGATAAATGCCGGATAGGCTATCCACCACTTAACTTGACAGATCAAGTATGGAGTATCTGTCAAAAAAGCGAATAGCCTATTCGGCTTTAAGTCGCTGGCATGCGACAAATCAAAATGTAACGACTAATGACTGATGGTTAATGACTTAGGGCCTTTTTCACCATCTCCTGATAAGCTCCATCCACCACTTAACTTGACAGATAGAGTATGGAGGATCTGTCAAAAAAGTTGTGAATAACCTATCCGGCGCTTTATCAGGAAGTGGTGCTTCACCACTTCCTGATAAAGTGCCGGAGGCCCTAAGTATAATAATATAACATAGTTAGCTTTCATCACAATCATTATGTGTACAAGAGGCAAAGACTGGTTCGTTTATGGGGAGTCTTGACAGGTTAGGCTGGTTTTGTTACTAAGTATGAGAATTAGGATTTGGATGATAAACTTAAAAATGTAAGAGATAAGGAAAGCCAATAGAAATAGTTATAGGAATCGTACGTCACTGATATGAACTCTATAATAACTTACTCCAAAGCATAAATTTACTATATTTGTGTGATCAAAACACTAAGGACCTTCATATAAAATGATCATTCAAACGGTTCCCCATTTATCTAAGGTTTTTCTTCACCTTACATAATGGAAGGTCTCAGCAATTTGAGCTGTGCTTATAGCTTGTAATTTGTTATTTATTATACGACACAAGTTATAAGCTTTTAAAAAACTATAGAGGTTTAATTTAAGTCAAAATAATCCCTTTCCCTATTCTAAGAGAAGCTGGAGTTACTTTTGTTACAGTTAGTTATTTCTGCCTAAACCATGTAGTGAAATAATAATATTTTGCGATTTTTGGACTTAATTGATTTATTCAAACTTTTATTTGTCTTTCTTCATGTCTATTGGTGAATCTTTAAAATGAACTAAATTTTTTATTTCAGCTTTAAACATAATAAAAGTCGTTACCTTACCGAGCTCAGACAGGATTATTAACATGTTATTGTCACATATTATTAATATTAAAAAATATGTATTTAATACTTCAGTCGGAATTTCCAGGAATTGCTATTGTATTCTATTGTTGTCGCGATCACCGGTGCTCGCGCGGAGCCTGAAGGATTAAAACTGCATCCGTAGTTTATGCATCACGGTAAAGATTCTAACTTGGACCATACGCAGATTTAGATAGTGATCTAGTAGGAATCTTTTCGTGTACGAAACTTATTGTTCACGTAATATAACCCATGTCCTTCGCCATTGTTAATTCTTTGTTATTAAATATTGTTCATACTCGTTAATATTCACTGACCTCTTAATGCATGTTCAAAGGGCCGGATGTTAAAACTGTAAAAAGACAAAAATGATAGATATGATGCTTTGTAAATGTAAATTCAAAGGAGATTATAATTATAATCATTATTCACGCTGCAAAAAAAAATTTGGAAGCATCTAGATTCAGGACTTATTCGCAGGGCAGTAGATAAAAATAATTGACGTTCGTTTTCACAAATTGCCTCCTAAAGTTCAGAATTAAGATCGAGATACTTAATAGTTCAATAAAGTTTATTGTATCTTATCCTAGTCCTAGGATTTAGGTGACACATATGTGTTGGTGAAAATAAATTATTATTGCGATATTATGTAGTTGATCTCTGTTGCCCCAAAATGCGTTTATTGCGCAGAAACCGAACATTTTTCAGGGATGAAAAGTATCCTATACCCTTTACCGGGGCTCAAAGTATCTCCATACTAAATTTCAGCAAAATCGGTTGAGTGATTTGGGCGTGAAGAGGTAACAGACAGACAGACAGGCAGACAGACATAATATAATAATATTAGTATGGAAGTATGGATTTGCCCGAAAAATACTTTTAGTATTAAAGGCTCAGCCAAGGAGCTCAGCCATTTTTAGGTGCAATGCACATTAGCCAAAATAAATAAGGAAGTGACTTCTTCAGTAAACACCGAAGTTTTTACAGCAATTTGTCCGAGTCGACCTTGTGTCTATGGAGATTAAGAGTAATGGCTACGGAAACTATTACTGTGATTTACGTTAAAATACACGACTAGGAAATGCGTTGTTTAAACTTAGGCTTCAAATATAAGAGTTACACACAAGGATACCCTCTTGCAAGCCATTATCGCTTTCTTAACTTTAGCACATATTATTAATATAGTGGAAAAAGTGCACGAAAAATTGTTTTTCATTAGTGTTGAATTTCCACCAAGAACCGACAGTACAATCAATTACATATTATATTTAGCAAATTAGAAATTTGTTGTGTATATAAGCTATTAATATTGTTTTTATTGAACAGACTGTTAACTTGGCCATATAAAGCTGATCGCACATATTTTGTCAGCACCGTACGCGTCGAACGCACCGCATAGTACACGATGCGGCGCGTGCGGTGCGGACGAATGTGCGAGGTTTCACATCATTTCATACAAAGAATTCTAAAATGCGTCGCGTACGGCGCGTGCGTGCTGATAAAGTATGTGCAATCACCTGTACATCGTGAAAGTGCTTTGAAATGCTTCATCGCGCTACGCCGACGTATTTGTTACTCGCTACGAGGATTGCTACGAAATATTGTTCAGTCGTAACTCGTAGCAATGACGCGCAATTATCATTTTTGTATCCGTAGAGGCTAATATAGGCTTATTAGATAATATCTTATTAACAATATTATTTTGATGAGAACTAAGTATACAGTGTGTAACAAAAATAAGTGATAATACTTTAGGGTGTGTATGTGTTCCTTGTAGAGAGTTCACTGTGAAAGTAGCAACGCTGAAAGACGATTTTTTTTTTCACTTTTGTATGGACAAGGGCCCGAGCGTCACGAGTTTCCCCATACAAAAGTGAAAAAAAATTTGGTCTTTTAGCGCTGCTACTTTCACAGTGAACTCTCTACAAGGAACACGTAGTACACACCCTAAAGTATTATCATTTATTTTTGTTACACCCTGTATATATACCTACTAGATGATGCCCGCAACTCCGTTACGCCAAAAATCATTTATCGCGTGGGAACCGTACGTTTATCGGGGTAAAAAGTATCCTTTGTGATTTTCCGGGACTCAAATCCATACCTCAGCAAAATTGGTTCAGCGGTTTGGACGTGACGAGATAGCAGACAGACAGACACAGTTTCGCATATTTTATAATGTGCAAGTATGGATCTTTATTTTCTAATAACATCATATTAAATGGGAGATGCTTTAGTGAACAGAAACCAGGTCTTATAGAAAATCGGCGTAAAATAAAACGTTGCATTTCACTGTGCCGCTATTTTGCCAACCAACAGGCAATCGACTGCTTGACTCTTCAATTTTAAGAAAAGTAACTTAATTCCTATGTAATATTGTCCCTCAAACGTGCATGTAGTTAGTGCGTCATAGTGTTTCGTTAATTAATATGATTGGTGTATATGTCTGTATGTGTGTCCGTCAGCACTACAATGTGCGGATATATGAAGCTTTTTGTTTTCAATTTTGCAAGACAATAGAGCCAGCGGCGATTTTATCAGATCTAATCAGACACGTTGGATTTGTGTGGACGTGACGTCTAGTTTTGATATTTTTGCTAAAATACCAAAGATTTCATAATTTATTTTATGGTTTTAGCTTTTTTATGCAAATGAGAATTCTGTGGAAGCTGTTTATTTCATTGTAATAATAATGGTACCTATATCCTTCCTCGTGGTCAAATTTACATATTATTGTGTGCCTATTTAAAATCAGTAGTTTATTTTCTCTTGATAATGTTTTATTATTAGCACACATAAAATTACTATTTAAGATATTAAAATATTAATTTAAGATGTTACTATTTCAGCAAGTCTTGCGCATGGGGTTAATATTATAATGGTTCAAACATTCTTTATTTTTCTCGTCATAAGGTAGATTTTTTTAACTTTTATTTTTGGCTGAAATTAAGATTGAATACAATGCCCGTACATAATTAATAGTAACGGTAGGTACCTATCTGTGCAGTTTTCCGACCATTGCGTTCATGAAATCACGGGTATGTCCACACAAAACCATCTCGTATATCGCACCTGCATATAAGGCTATGTCGAACAATGCTTCTGTTCAGTCGGCGTTGCGGTACCCTATGACCTACATTCGCGTTTTTTTTTATTCGAGTAATAATCGCGATGCATCGGTAAATCGGAATTTTGTGGAATCGTGTTTTTTGCGCATTTTTTGTGTTTTTTTCCGCATTTTTAGTGTTTATTGGCAATGCGCAAAAATCGGTGATGCGGTACTATGAGGGTGTGCGTTAGTTTGGTGTTGAGTTTTATAGTGCAAGTGTTTGGGACACGAGTGATACTTGTGGAGAATGCGCCAAGTATGTATTCGTTGAACTTAAACTTCTAGGAATTTATTAATATCACTAGGACATAAAATGGACAGATGACTATTTACACTTTCCTCTCTGCTAATACCGAACATGAGTAAATGAGTAAATACTGAATAGTACTACTTCTATGTTTAGCTTTGGAAGATCAAGGGCCTGTTTCACCACTTCCTGATATGGTGCCGGATAGGCTATCCCTAATTTGACAGATGCTCCATACTCTATCTGTCAAGTTAAGTTGTGGATAGCCTATCCGGCACTTGTCAGGAAGTGGTGAAACATGCCCTAAAACTAATAATTAAAACAGTTACTTTGGTAGCCCCGGTTTAAAATATTCCACTAAGATGCATAAGCTCGCTACTGTAATTTTACTTGGGTATTTTTATTTTTGTTTTTAGAATTAAAACATTATATGTCTGCTGTGTGCCTACGCTACTTGATAATGTAGATTAATCACTAGACACCATAGACTCAATTTCAATAAGTCTGCAAGTGCTACTTCAAGCCTTAAAGCTGACTTAAGATCAGTGAGAATGATAAGATTTGTTGGGAATTAAATGAAAGAGAATATATAGGTAATCTTACTACTACTTAATCTTACAAAATATTATAGTTATCTGTAAGACATAATAAAACTAATTATTCCAACTTAAAAAGCTGCTTTTCTACTTCAGTAAAAAATAATCTAATATCTTAGTTATATCCGAAGAATATTCGACACTCCGCGATATTATAATATTTAGGTTTAGTTATTTTGGGTTATCACTATCAGTAATAATGTTATGTAGCTACTTTTTGTACCACTTTGAGTCATCCTCTATTTAAAGTATCAGTGTGAATGAATCAGTTTATAATTATTGTCTGCTCTAGTATTTGAGCAAAAAATTCTAAGTAAATTTATAATGTTTTTTGTTTCATTAGACTTTAAAAGCTTCTTAGAATTAGAAGTTAGAAGTTTAATAATTATTTTACTTTTGTGTTCTTTAATCCCGGTATAATCTTCCATGTTATGAAATATAACTCTTATAAGTAATATTATATTGATAATATTTCTATTAATAAGACGTATACTTATAGTTTTCGTAAAATATTGTTAAGTATTCGTATTAATTTGAGAATTTACTGCAGATTTACAATTTGAGAAGTAGTAAGTAGTATAATATAAAACCTTTGATCAAACTGCGGTGCAAAACTAAATCTTTTCGTT
Source organism: Lysandra bellargus (assembly GCA_905333045.1). NCBI lineage: Eukaryota > Metazoa > Arthropoda > Insecta > Lepidoptera > Lycaenidae > Lysandra > Lysandra bellargus. The sequence continues at coordinate 3,975,239 of HG995326.1, read as the reverse complement.
ATCTTTTACTTTTATTTCTTTTGCGTTAGTAAAATATGATCATTATTGACTGAAGCTAATAATGATCATATTTTATGTTGTAACATGTTAGTGTTACATTCCCGTAATTTGTGTGAATGTCTCAATCGGATTTAAATAAAATCATTAAAATAGACTAGGAAAAGGAGTAGAGGTGTCATGCGTCCTTGAAGTACACTCATCCATTATCGCTTTCACTGTAACGTTATTTATATGGTGTTTTTAAAATCGAATAATCTGTTGTTTCAGCATGCTTCCGTCGAGTCCTGGCCGGTAAAAGGGCTCTCAGAAGTCACGTTAGGAGAGTCATAGACTGTGAAAGGCTTGAAGATTGTAGAAGAGAATGTGCCACTGAAAAAAGGTTTCCATGCGAAAGCTTTAACTACAGGTAAATTAAAGTATATTTGATTGTTTGCTTAGTAAGCGATTAATAATCAAGAAAATATTTTTATTGTTATATCACTGAGATGTACAAATGTTTAAAGCATTTTTACTGCATTGTTTTTAAGATTGTTGAATTACTTAAAACGTAAAGTAGTGTTGTAAACAACAAAAGTACCTCAGTGATAATTCGTAATGTAATAGTAATTAGTCGAGTTACAAGATTAATAATTGCTGTATAAGCATAACAACAGTGAGGCCTACTAGTTCCCACCATTGTCTGTTTACTTCATTGAGATCGTTGAAGTATTGTGTCTAAATTCTGTGCGCGAGAGAATTATTTCAAACGTATTCTGTTCTGATATGAAGTGTGTTGGAAAATTCCTAGTATAAAATATAAGAAGCCAATAATCTAGGGGACGTAAGTTCATAGCATAAGCAATATCCCCTACTAATAATAAAAACTAAATATCCCTTCTTAAAAAATAAGCCTAGCAAATAAATCCATAAGATATGGTAATTTGAAATATACTCCATATTGTAGATTAAATGAATGATAATGCCTCCGTGGTATAAAATTATAGAGCTTAGAATTTTTACAATGGTGGGCCGAAAATCGCGAGTTTGATTCCTGCCTAAGAAGAACAAAATAGTAACATCGAGTTGGGTTAAGACAATTGAGGCTAATCACCTGATTGTCTGATGAGAATTATTATGACCCATGGTTCTGGATGCAAAATTTGGTTTTATTAAAACCTCTCACCTGTTGTGATTGTGGACTTATGATAGAGTATTATGAAAGCCTTATAGTTCTGCCAATCTTAAGAACGGTTAGGCTCTAAAATGCATTACTAAGCTCTCTTAGCACCAGCTGATAGTACATTACAAGTACATAGATGATAGATCTCATAAGTATATACTCATATGACTTTTGACCTCGGCTCGCTGAAATCAGCTCCGCGCATCAGCATTGTTACAACTACCGTCACCTTGCGTACAGCACAGGGCCGGACTGTCAGCTCTGCTAATGGATCAATGGAAGAGCTGTGATTATGGAGGATAATGGCTGCAAAATTTTGAGGGGTAATAAAATTGTCAAAATTTAAAATTAAAAGTTAGGTAATTTGGTCTGAAAAAAGAGAAAGAATGAAGATAGAAAATGAACATCTTTAATAATAAAACGGATTGATGAAAAGTTTAAAATTAAAACCTAATTTAAAAAAGCATGCTAAATTAGATAGGTTCTCGTTGTGAACACTTTTTATTTCTTCGGCGAGATCCGTGACACAACAGGCATGACAGAGGTGTAAAATAAAAATAATAATTTCTAATCCTAATATACAGGGTGCAATTAAACCTTCCTGCCAAATTTTTTCCAGTGCGTATCATTAGGAGAGTCTATTTAACCAAAAAAATTGGGTGTTATATATTTTTTTATTAACATTTTTATTAACATATCCCATTTAAAATCGTTGCAAAACGTCGCGGCGCGGGGTATTGAGCGGGGGTAACACGGGGCCAGGGGAGGCGCGCGCGCGGGGACACATCACGCTCGGGCGACGCCTCGTGTCCTTTAATTGTAGTGTTTTTTAGGATAGCTTTCGGAAGCTATTTCTCAACATTTTAGTACTGAGTGATTATAAAAGAAAAAATACCTGTATTTTTATTTTTAACAAGGATCAATATATCAAAATTTGGCAGGAAGGTTTAATTGCACCCTGTATTTAAAAAGTAAAATCATGGAACATAATTCAAAATAAAGTGCTCAGTGATTACCTCGTTCACACTAGCTACCCTACTGGCCTTTGACCATAACTATCTCATTAAGTACGTCCCTGTAAAAATACAATAATTTGCATAGAGTTGGTCTGTGGCGTCCTCATTCGTGATATGCGAACGGTGCAATTGGGCTACACTCAAGGCCACGCATTGTGTACTATGGGAATACGTCATCAGATACGGCCGTTTTGTAACCCATTCATGACTACTTGCAAATAGTATAATAACGTAGAAGTTTAACCTGGTTATAATAATATATGGTAGGCTGGTGACACTTTTAGGAATCTATTTACACGATCAGTAGCTTAGGCTACGGTGGAACGAACTTAAGGGTTCATCGTTATAGGTTGTTCGTTTCACAACCCGTTTTCACGTTTCATCGAACTTATACAATGTAACTTCATCGAATTTGGGTGAATATAGCTTTTTTATTTTAAAACAATTTGGCCAAGTTGGCATGTTTCAGAATCGACGCAAACGCAAGAATAATAAGAACCACATTAGATTTGGAAAATTTTGCTACGTAGGGAAATTGGCCCAAAAGTTGTCAATTGACATAAAGCGATACTAAATTTCGGGGGCAATAAACCCCAAATACAACTGTCATTCAATTATTCCTCCAAAATATATTTTACGTGTGGCTATTGTTTTCGTAGTACTGACCGTGGACACTCTAAATGTAACCTAGAACTTGCGTGAGTTTAGGGGCATTTGGCTATGTCACAGTATTTTATGCTCAATGCGTTCAATGTTTACCTGAGCACGCATATTTTCATCAGACAGGATTTAACCACGGGATTGACAAAGGAAATCTTTCGGTTTGTCTCAAACTTGTTATTTTGCGTTAATTATTATTATTGGCTTTTACATAATATTATACCAATCCGATTGAGACGTTTAAAGAAAATAAGGGAACTTATTTTCTTTAAACGTCTCAATCGGATTAAAAAAAAATATCATTAACATAAACTAGAAAAAGTAGCAGATATAGCATGCGTCCTTGAGGGACACCTATTCTGTTATTTTATTATTCTATCTGTGACGTTATTTGTATGTCAGTGTTTCTATTCTTGCGCATATCCAATGTGGCCAAGCCAAGCATTGATCTGACTATATTTTAGTGCCACATTGTCACAGATACAACATTTTTAAATAATTGAGATGATTTTGTCTGATCATTATCTGGCACAATCTTTGGTCGGATATCCTGTGATTGTTTACCCAAAACTCTTAAATTACATCCGACATGCAATCGTCTTAGAAGAGTGCATCCCATATTATTTTTATCCGACTACGTTAGGAGGATTATGTTTTTAAAGTATACGCTCTAGATACAGAGTAATCTACAAAGTAATATTATCTTTAATGGTTTTTTTTTGCATTTGAGCTTGGTATTTTTAAATTCGTCTTTGTTGAAAGTAATTCTTACTGGACACTTTAAAGCATCGGTGTTATTTTTAAATTGTTAGATATATCAATGCCACTAATATAAAATAATGCAATTGTGTGTCTGTTAATTTCTAACTGTTGTTTCCTTACTCTGAGTACTGGAAATGGACATTCGGGACATTTCATCCGGAAAAAATACGGTTTATCTGCAATATACGAATTTCGTCGCACTGAAGTTGCGAGTAACATCTATTTTGGTAATATTTTTGCTGTATGTCTAAAATTATTAATTTTAAGATGTTTGTTATAGATTGGACCCGTCGTTTCGGGGGAAAGGTCTCTGCGAGTTGATGACGAAGCCTATAGAAGCTTTCGATCTTCGCACAGATTTCGTCGACGACAAAGATTACGATTTCTACGAACTCGACCGGAACAGCTTGGAACCGTACTGCCCTAATACGCTAAGAGGCCCGGGGCTCCTGCACTCTGGCTATCTGTCTTCTAAACCTGAGAAAGGATCGTATAAGAACGATTATGGAGATAGAAGTTGGAGTAGCGAGTATGACCAAAGTAGCCATAGGGGATACAAAAGGCGTTACGAAAACCAAATCATACCATACCAAATCGGTAAGTATTCTAGATAGTTTAAGTATTTGTAAGTGGTTTTTAAATAAATGTATCGCACAGAAAATTATTTTTAATTCCTTTTCTAACCCCATTCCGGAAACACGGCTTACAGACATCCTAATATGAATGGAGCACTCCTGTGATGCATGTGGTAGCAGAAATTGCAGTCATAACATTATTTTTAATATTAGATTATTTTTCATCAATTTTGAATAATCAGGGAATTGAGCCTAATAAAATAAAGGAGTACTGAAAGTAAACAAGTATTTGATGCTAATTAAGTACTTGATTTCTACCCGGCACTACTAATAAATAAACTAACTAGGTATTGAGTAATTGAAGAGAAATATACAAACATAATATTATACTGAATGTTGCAACGACATATTATAATATGTGAAATACTAAGAAATTAAAATGATGCAGAAAATACATCTTGAATTTATTCTTATGAAAACCATAATTTAGATATTTATTGTAAAAAAATACTGGGCTAAACATAATTGAGACAAGATTAATTAAGATAAAAGAATTAAAAATGTAAGAATACTTTATCCTTTTTATTACTTTATTTACCATCAGTATATTATGTAATTTAATAAGCCGGCGAGCTGTGCAACACTGAGAAAGAACAGCTTAGCTGTTGCAAATTCTATTTCATTATTTAAATCCCTTAAAAATGCAATACGAATGTAAACGATACATATATTTTCTCTACAGTTCGACTATAAATTAATATTATGCAATAACGCCTACACAAATACTTTAGCAAATATTTAATATCATGTTATAGATCTATTAAGGCTCATATTTATTTCATACACGGATGTACAAATATCATAAATTTAATGGCTCTGTCGTGTCATGAGAAGTTTAGGTCAATTCACATAGGCGCAATAATTCTTATTTTATTCATGTAATTAAATTTTAATTGTGACTTTAACACGTCTTAATATTATGTATTTCCTTGTTTACGTATTATTTACTTCAATGCTAGTAATAAATTATGAGATTAATAATCTTTATAATGCAGAAGAATACAGTATAGTACAGTGGTTCCCAACCTTTTTTTCATGCGGGCCACAAACATGTTTTAGTCTTGGTGTCGCGGGGCGCAACAAAAATTTTTAGGTTTAAAAAATAACGTTCTTCAAAATTAACGATTTAAAAGTGAAAAAAATAAATCATGACTTTCACGATGACTAGGTACATTATTTTGCCGGTGAGCGTGAATTTCAAAATGGTTTCATAAACGATGGCACATCTTGGGAGTAGGATGGCTGCTTGCAAGGCTACTTTTACATTATTATATGACTTACAATAATTATGTAATTTAATTATTAATTGACATTGTATATTTTTAAGTTACAAATTTTGTAAATTTTATTTTAAAAAGATTAATTTTTTTCTCACTTTTTTGCTAAAAAGTGGGACCCCGTGCGAGTTTCTTACGCCGGTTCTTCTCGCCGGGTTAGTTCCCGAACCGGTGGTAGGCACCAGTAGTATCAACGTTCTGAAAGTATTTTTTAAAAATCTATTCAGAAATAAAACAATTATTATTTATTTTATTGTTTAACATCACGCGGGCGGCGAGCCACAAATTAAGTCCCGGCGGGCCGCGGGTTGGGGATAGCTGGTATAGTATAATAACATAAATAAATAAATAAATAAATAAAAATTGTTTTATTTCCGAATAGATTTGCAACAAATACTTTCAGAACGTTGATACTACTGGTGCCTACCACCGGTTCGGGAACTATCCCGGCGAGAAGAACCGGCGTAAGAAACTCGCACGGGGTCCCACTTTTTACCAAAAAAGTGAGAAAAAAATTAATCTTTTTAAAATAAAATTTACAATTGTAACTTAAAATTATTATACAATGTCAACATCCATACATGATTATTGTAAGTCATATTATAATGATGTAGAAGTAGCCTTGCAAGCAGCCATCCTACTCCCAAGATGTGCCATCGTTTATGAAATCATTGACCTTATAATAGGCTTTGGCACACAAACGTTCTTTGACTACTTTTTTAAATTTATTAATCGAAAGATTTTGAACGAAAGACCATTTCATACCCTACAATATACCTTTTTTTATGAAATAAGGGGGCAAACGAGCAAACGGGTCACTTGATGGAAAGCAACTTCCGTCGCCCATGAACACTCGCAACATCAGAAGAGCTGCAAGTGCGTTGCCGGCCTTTTAAGGGGTAATAGGGGAGGGTAGGGAAAGGAATAGGGGAGGGTAGGGAAGGGAAAAGGGTAGGGGATTGGGCCTCCGGTAAACTCACTCACTCGGCGAAACACAGAGCAAGCGCTGTTTCACGCCGGTTTTCTGTGAGCCCGTGGTATTTCTCCGGTCGAGCCGGCCCATTCGTGACAAAAGCATGGCTCTCCCACGTACAGAACCTAATCGTTTCTTATACATTCTTATGTAATCGCACAAAAATAAAGCAATTCTAATTCCTGTTTTCATCAAGCGCACCCTAACATTATATTTTTCCATACTAATAAAAATATTAATACAATCGATAATATACGGTACTAATTAATGCTTTTCCTCGTCTAATGTTATACAATATTATGTATTACAAAATTCATTTCAAAGACAAAGCCAAAACATTAAAGGTCATCAAGGCTCATTTATTAGCAACACGCGCCGAATGCGCTGTATTTTAGAATTTGTTGTATGAAATGGTTTGAAACCTCGCACATTCGTCCGCAACGTACGCGCCGCATCGTGTACTATGCGGTGCGTTCGACGCGTACGGTGCTGACAAATGTGCGATAAATTTTAAACATTAGTTAAGGCATTAACCTCTACGGTTGGTAAAATGGGAGTTACATTCCTATTCTAAACTCACATATCTTCCAGGCATACCAAACGAACGAGATAGGACTAAATACAGCGACTATGGTAGCTACGGCGGTTATAACAGCTACTACAAGGATAGAAACGACTACCATAAATCTATGAGCTACTGGAGCATAGATGAAGACAGACCCTACTATGGAGTGAAACCGTATACTGAAGCTCAAGACTTCGACTACTATAGTTTAGGCAAGAAGAATTGGAGGAACCATGAGTATGGCTACGGAACGTGGAACGCTTGGAACAATTCGGAGTACGCGTCGAGTTACGATCGAGTTGGTACTCGACCGAGTTACGATCGACCGAGGTACTATGAGGCGCCGTACTATGTTGAAGCTGAGGGCAGAAGCGACGAGCCTGATGAAGGTATGTACTTCCCAATTTTACTAAACTTTGAAAAACTTTGCAATGCATCATGTTTGAGCCACGATTGTAATTGTTAATGTTTTACTCCAAATCGAGCAAAAACCACCATGTGGACCGCAAAACTCAGCTTGAATACTTGCATCGAGCCGGCTCGATGTTTCCTTTGAACTTACTCGACGCAAGCCGTCGAGCTTTACTCAAGCATGCGGACGTGATTTCGAGTGGCGCCGGGCGCGAGTCGACCTTCTCCTTAGTTAACCAGACATCTTTTTGCTCTAACGGGTCGATGAATACTAACTTACTCGATAGAGTAATGCTGAATGTGTGGACGAAAGCCCAAGCCGCGGGTTTTGCTCAATGTGATTGCTCGATCGAGTAAAACCGTTTGTGAGTGCTTTGCATAATACGTAACCCTACTAAATTACGTAACTCCTCAATCTGCCTATAAATACATTTCTCTGATGAAGTAAATTTGCCTTTCGTTACTTATATTATCAGCTCTTTCACTACTTCACGAAAGATTTTGAGTTTCAATGACAAAGTTGTAGCAATAAATCATTATAAAAATATAAGACGAGATAGCATTTTTGTGTGTAAGCAAAAGAATCCGCAACTAGACTTTAGTGAGTAACAGTAGTGCAATAAACATTTTTTAATTTTTAGACTGCCTATCCCGTCGGCACGCAGGCATGTCTCTGGGGGTTGCGGCTATAAAGCGGGCGCTGCACGTCCACAACGTGCTCGGGTGTGAAGCCGCCTGCTTCTCGGAGACCAGCTTCAAATGTGTGTCTTATAGCTTCAAGTAAGTGAAAATTAAAGTCCCAAACACAACAGTCGAACGGTTTGAATGTATGTGTGTGTCGCACAAAACAGTGCGAAATATGCTGCGACTTGTGACGTGATCCAACCAATGTATAATATTACTAGATGACGCCCGCATCTCCGTTGTGCCAAAATTAGTTTATCGCGCAGGAACCGTTCATTTTTCCGGCATAAAAACTATCCTATGTCCTTTCTCGAGACTCAAAGTATCTCCATGCCAAATTTCAGCAAAATCGGTTCTGCGGTTCGGGCGTAAAGATGTAACAGACAGACAGACCGACGGGCAAATCCCTCCACCAACCCATGGCCCTCTCAACCTTTCGTGGTTATACGGGCCAAATCATGGGAATGTGCACCCTACTGTCCTGGGTCCTGCCCTTCAGGTGCACACTTCTTGATTCCCTACAAATTATTTAATCTTTTGCTATTTGTCCCTAAGTCCTTCTCCCCTTTCTGGGGCGGACAGCACAGATACGGCTTCGGTGTCTTCCGATAACGCGTACTGTTACCACTATATCATTCGTCCTTATTGCCTCCGATTTATCTTTCTTCCTGTTCTAGTCTGCTTCTAATCTTGTGCCATAGTCGCGCGTAGTCCCGTAGCCTTCCGAAGTTCGCCGCCGATGAAACGAGATCGCAATAATAGGCCGGGCCCTCCCCAAAGACTTCGATACCGTCCAAGAGTTCCCTACGCGCCTCCCCGTACAGAGGGCACTCCCAGAGTGCGTGGTGTACGTCTTCTACCTCGGCTTCGCCGCAGTAGCATGACCCCACAGCGGCAAGAGTCATTCTGTGAAGTCTCCCTCTGAAACAGCCATGACCGGTAAGCAACTGCGAAGTCTCATAGTCAGGCTCGATCCAAGTCGCCTTGGACCGGGCCAACACGTCCGGGAAGAACCGATACAGCTCCCTCCCCTTGGTCGACGTGTCCCAACGCTCCTGCCATAGGGCATAAGCGGACTCAGTCTCCCTGAGTTTGGCACCCCGTAGCTCTTCTTTGGAAGACGCGGACTGGCGCAGCACACCTAGTCTGCCAGCACGGATAACCTCGAGGTCGGCCGGAAGCACCCCGGCAAGAACTGCCAGGGCGTCGGTGCTCGTCGAGCGATACGCCTTAGTCAGAAGGATCAAGGCGGGTCTCTGGGTGCGCAAGAGCGCGCTCCGCACAACGTGCAGGGTCGCCCGCTCATACCAACATGCTGCAGCATATGTCACAGTAGCCACGAAAGTCCCCTGATACAAGACCCGAAGGGCCCTGTACCTAACCCCCCATGAGCTAGCCGATACTCTCGACATCTTACCGAAGCAATTTGCCGCCCTCTCTCCAATGGATACCGAGTGCTGCGCGAACGAAAGACTCGAGTCGATCACCACCCCCAACACCGTGGTCGACGCGACGTTTCCAATAGAGTTCGTCCCTAACTTGACAACTGGGGGTCGCTGGAACTTCCCCTTAACCGTCATGGTTGACGATTTCGTGGGAGAGAATTCCAGCCTATTACGGACACCCCATTCAGCAATGAGACGCAATGCCTCCGAGGCTTTCGCCTCGAGGGCCGCTCGCGAGTCTCCCTCGATCAGGATCGTCACGTCGTCGGCATAGGCCACAAGTGTCACCCCCCTGGGAAGGGGCAATCGAAGCAAGTCGTCCATCAGGATGTTCCAAAGCGAAGGACCCAGCACCGATCCCTGAGGACAGCCCATCGTGGCCGCCTTCCACACTACCCTGCGACCAACGAACATGCCTACCCTGCGTCCGGCGAAGTAGCCCGCCAGCATCCGATAGATGTTTGGCGGACAGCCCCCCCTTTTCGCTTTCAGCATGATCATCGGCCACCAGGCATTATCAAAGGCCCCAGAAATGTCCAGAAAAATCGCCTGTACATATTTCGACGAACTCCGGCGAGCCGTTCGGAGGATTTCTCCCAGAGCGGACACTGTCGACCGTCCACGAGTGAAACCATGTCCGATAGACCCCTTGTCATTTGCGTGGCGCACTTGAGCATGACTCGTTCTAAAATCTTCCCAAAGATCGGCAACAGAGTGACGGGCCGGTAGGCTTTAGGGTCGGTAAGCGGCTTGCCATTACCTTTCGGTAAGACAATCAGTCTACCGTCCTTCCATACACGCGGAAAAACGCCCTCTCGGACACATCGTCTAAACACTTCTGCTGTCTCTCGCGGCGCGGCTGCCCAAAGACCGACGGGCAGACACATTTGAGATTGATGTCTTATTCTCGACATTTCCCACAGGTATTCAACCCCCGTCGGCGCCGACAACTGCTTCCTCAGCGAGCGGCCATACACCGGGCTGGTGATGTCGGCTGACAGCGCGTCGGACGTGTATGCGATGCCGGAACACGCTTGTAGCGCTGTCAGCACCAAGCCTTGGGTTGAGAGTGGTAAGTAGGCTGAAGGTCTAGTAATGTCAGCTGACAGCGCGTCGGACGTGTCTGCGATGCCGAAACACGCTTGTAGCGTCTGGTAATGTCAGCTGACAGCGCGTCGGACGTGTCTGCGATGCCGAAACACGCTTGTAGCGTCTGGTAATGTCAGCTGACAGCGCGTCGGACGTGTCTGCGATGCCAAAACACGCTTGTAGCGTCTGGTAATGTCAGCTGACAGCGCGTCGGACGTGTCTGCGATGCCGAAAGACGCTTGTAGCGTCTGGTGATGTCGGCTGACAGCGCGTCGGACGTGTCTGCGATGCCGAAACACGCTTGTAGCGTCTGGTAATGTCAGCTGACAGCGCGTCGGACGTGTCTGCGATGCCGGAACACGCTTGTAGCGTCTGGTGATGTCGGCTGACAGCGCGTCGGACGTGTCTGCGATGCCGAAACACGCTTGTAGCGTCTGGTAATGTCAGCTGACAGCGCGTCGGACGTGTCTGCGATGCCGGAACACGCTTGTAGCGTCTGGTGATGTCGGCTGACATCGCGTCGGACGTGTCTGCGATGCCGAAACACGCTTGTAGCGCTGTCAGCACCGAGCCTTGGGTTGAGGGTGGTAAGTAAATAAGTAAGTCTTTATTTCCAAGAAATTGGTTACAATGATCTTATTATAATTATTTATAGTTCACAATTTCTGCCTCTAAGGCGTGGAAATTTATTAAATGGTGGAATTATGGTAGAAGTCTGGTTTGTTGATGTCAGCCGACAGTAAATGTAGTCTCCGTTTGTGCCAAATAGGTCACTGCTAAAGACATAGTCTAGTCGCCGGACAGAAAGAAATTTAGCTATTAACTATAATTTATTGTCTCTTTCATTTTCACACCAACGAAAATATTGGCATCTGATTTCCACTTAAACCTTACGTAAGCTGGGCACCACGTGCGCGTGTTAACCAACCAACCGTGGAACCGATTTTGCTGAAAATTAGTATGTTAATATTTTGAGACCCGAGAAAGGACATAGGATATTTTTATCCCCGAAAAATGTACGGTTTCCGCGCGATAAAACAATTTCAACGCATCGGAGTTACGGGCGACATCTAGATTCAAATAACTTTGTTTTTCAAGAATGCTTCTGGCACGTCCGCTCCGGTACGGCGGTAACCGGTTACGCGGTGAAGGCGGCGCTTACCGTGACAGGCCTCGGTGCGTGCGAGGCTGAATGCATCAGAGCTGCGGGATTCTTCTGTCGAGGGTTCAGTTTCAGGTATAATGTGTGTTTATAGTACTATCAGAGAAGTTAATTCATAGACAGATGGCGGAGCTACGTAATTTGGTCGTCTTGTGTCAAATCCAACCGACAGATCAGGACTAAGGGTCTACACAGATGGACCCGCATTTAAACTGCAATCTAACCGCAAATTGTAGTTCAAGTGTAGTTTGAATGCAATACGACTACAATGGAACTGCAAACCGAACAGTTCACACGACTGCACGCCAACTGCAACTGAACTGCAATACGACTGCAATAGAACTGCAAACCAAACGCGCAGTCGGATTGCAGTTCAGTTGCAGTTGGCGTGCAGTCGTGTGAACTGTTCGGTTTGCAGTTCTATTGCAGTCGTGTCAACTGCATTCAAACTGCACTTGAACTGCAATTTGCGGTTGGATTGCAGTTGAAATGCGGTCCGTCTGTGTAGACCCTAATATTGTGTTGTCATAACCCGACTAAATGACGTAGGTCCGTCTTCTGCCTATGAATCTAATTCTTCGATGGTACTTCAAGTTGTGGATTAATAATCAGCGTAAGAAAAGAAAGTGATATAATACTTTAGGGTGTGTAATGTGTATGTTGGAAAGTTTGTCATAGAAACATAGAAGTCAAAAGTAACTCTTTCAGCGCTGCTACCTTTACAGTGAACTCTATACAAGAGACACAATATATACCTCGTCCTTTGTACTAGTAGCTTGAAACATCTGTTTTATTAATAAGTCCATAATCTCTTGAAAACATAATTATACCTACATACATGCCAAAACATTTTTAACGTGTTTTTATTACCTTGTGCTGTATGTATGTAACGGAATCTTTGAGCACGATTTTTATCTATCGTCAGTGGTCTGCTTAATTCTAAACTTTGCATAATTACGTATTAAGAGCAAATGACAATGCAATAATTTGTTAAAATTAAAAAGAAAATATTTAAAAAACCCGTTTTTTATTTTTTAAACCTTTTATTTCCTTTAGATTCGACAGCCCAACAATTGGTGACGATCTAGAGAACTGCCTACTAACGTCAACGCCACCTACGTCACTGGAGACGGGCAGCGGGCTCCGGCCTAACACTGGGCACGAGTTGTACGCGCGAGGCAACTACGGCCGCGGTTGCGAACCGGTTTACGACGATATGAGCAGGAAAGAGTCTGGTAAGTCTCTATTTACATTTACTTTTGTTTGCTTGCTTTGCTACTCGGGCTACTAAATTAGGGCGACATACACATCGACTTTACAGAGGTACTTTTAGATTATTTTATTTTTATTTATTTAAGGATGTATATAACATTTATAAATTCAAAGATTCTGACCTAAATTCGAAATATGTAGCAGAATAAAACATCCTGCATCGATTGATACCAAAAAATCAATACCTTACCGACAAGTTATGTGAAATAATTCATTTTAAAATTTACATGAATCATACGTAATTTTTGCCGGAAGTGGTACAATTTTTGAGAATTCGTCTGAATTGTGAACTTTGTATCAAAGATAAACGGCTAAAAAACTGCTTATCAATTTCTTTGTAAGTTTTGCGATTTTTTAAGCCCAAAAAAAAGTGGGTTCACCAGTGATTCTGCGGAAATATTTCAAATTGAAATTTATGAAAACTTTACTTCGAAAAGTAATGGCGATACAGCTGTGATTAGACATAATATTCATTTCATTTCAATGCGCATGTGCAGCTTTCGCGCATGTGCAATAATAGAAATTTGAATCAATTTCTGTCAGATTTTGGCAAATGACACTAACACTGACACTAATTTTTAACTTTGCGCATGCGAAACGAATACGACCATTGACGACCATTGTATTTGCGTGGTCAAATAACATTTCAATTTTTCCATAATGATTAAATATCGAATAATTCCTTAAAAATCGATTATAAATAATCATTATAATTAATAATAAGTGTCTGGGTGTCCAATTTTTTACATATTTAGCACTTTCATAATTTAATTGGATGTACTACGGAATTTGACCTTATATACATCCTTAACCGTTTATTGCACATAAAAAACATGTAACAAGTTATATAGTATACTAGAAACAGACACAACAGGTACTGCTTATCTCTAAAGATATTTCTTCCAGCAGACCTAAGAAGAGAAATTTGATCAAAAAACATCAGATAGGGCGTGCGTGATTAACCATAATCTCTGTCAAACCCTGCCAATGTCACATAAAAAAAAACACTACCTAGAATTTTCAACCGTTTTGTCTTTATATTATAGCCGATACCTATGATACTCACTTGCTTAAGTTTTACAACAATTTTGTACAATCAATTCCGGTAGGCTGCTTAAAATTATTTTATTTTAGAGGAATATACTATCTTATTACACTATCACATTAGATGGCATCCTTTTAATATACATTACTCTAATATACATATAAATATACTCATATCATATTTTGCTCGCAGAATGCTATCTGCAATACGACAGCGCGGCGCGTCTACGTACGGGTGCGGTGTCGGGGCGGGCGCGCACGCACTCCCGTGCGGACTGCGCCGCCGCATGTGCGGGCGCGCCATTCCACTGCCGCAGTTTTAGCTACAGGTATGCTTGGGACGGTTACAATATACAGGGTGTAACCATAAAGGTAATATACCTAAGTGATATAATACGTTTGGGTGTGTATAGGACATAGGTCTCCTATACAGCATGACTGGTGAGACATGTTCAATACTCGAGGATGTGATATTTGGCTATTATATAAGTTGAAAAAAAAAAACACTTAAAATTAACCACTGAGTAAATGTAGCTTAAAGTTAAATAAGTAATTATTTAACCAACGCATGGACACCGCGCGCGGAGGGGTAACGCGCGGAGCGGGGTGCATGCCGCCGCGCCGGCCGCATAGTAATTTACTAAGTGTCCTTGATTAATTTATTTAAAGAGAAATTTGATCAAAAATTAAGTACCTAATTTTATTACATAATTATAATGAGAATCGAGTACCGAGTACTCTCCTTAAGTATTGATGTCTCACCAGTCTCACCAGTATAGAGTTCGCTATAAAAGTAGCAACGCTGAAAGAGATTTTTTTATCTATGGAAAAATTCATGACGCACAGGCGCTTGCCGATACAAATTACAAAAAATTTGCTCTTTCAATGCTGCTACTTTCATAGTGAACTCTATAATATAATGTACATATACACACCCTCAAGTTTTATAACTTACTTACACCTTTGTTACACCTTGTATACTCAAGAGTCGTAGTGACGTCAGGGCTATAACGACCTGCCTTCGGAGGTAAAATAAAATATTGGAAACCAAAATATGTTTACATGGCGAATTATTTGACGCTACAACGATGTTATGTGCATTTTTTCGTCTTAATTATTTAAATAACAATTGGAAATAGAATAACCTCAATTGTTAGTCATAGAAAGCAAAATACTCCAGAAGCACAGCTGTATTGACGAAACTTCAGTTAATAGAACATCTCAAAAAATAATGTAATGGATTAATGAAAAACGCCTAGGGACTTATATTAAGTAACATTGTCTCATC
Organism: Lysandra bellargus; assembly: GCA_905333045.1. NCBI lineage: Eukaryota > Metazoa > Arthropoda > Insecta > Lepidoptera > Lycaenidae > Lysandra > Lysandra bellargus. The sequence goes on along the minus strand of HG995326.1, from coordinate 3,959,797 downwards.
AAATTTTCTTTCTACTTTCAGTGAAAAGGCACCACCAGCTTTAGACAACTGTCTTCTGTCTCAAATTCGCCTGTCAGATCTACAAAAAGGGGTCGACTATGAATACTTCAGAGGCTCTCTGCTTTTCTCTTTCGACATATTCAATGGACGATGTATGAAGAAAATTCATCCAAAAGTATTCAGGTATGCGTAAACTATTTTTCAATGGTTTTAAAAATAAATAAATAACGTAAGAATAACAAAATTTTTGTCACTTATTTTACAATTTGACTTTGTGCTACTTATGTTTTTATTACGTAAGTTCAATCTCATCAATCGACCAGTTGCTTCTATAATAATCCTTAATGAATTTCCAAAAAGCAGATTCGTTGTAATTGCTCAATTCTCATGTCAATTGTCGATATTATGTAAGTAGGTACTCCACAACATCCTAAACGGGATCATATTTGTTTTTGAAAATTTTAGACCATCAGTACCGATACCCGAAATACCACACCCACCTCTGGACTCGCCTTACGAGATCACGTACCCTGGCACCGGCCCTGAAGATGAACCGCCTCCCTCAGGTGAGACCAACATTCATTTTGTCATTAATAAGTAAACAGCATTGTAGCATTTAAAAACCAACCAGTAACAATTTATTCATATAAATAACACCGGCGATGTTACATTAGAATTCTCGTAAGAATAAGAAATTGCATGAAATCAGAGAGAGCGTAAATTTTTAAGGTATCGAAATTGGACTTTATCCATTCATTCTAGTAATAATAAACAAATTATTTTATTCCAAGAGTTTAAAAGCACTCCAGTGGGTGATGGGTCCCGAAACGCGACGTTAGAAAACATTGTTTTTGATACTTATAACTTATTCACAAAACAATTACGGGCCGCAAGTAAGACGTTCCCAGGGCCGCGTGTTGCCGGCCGCTGGTCTAAACAATGCCTCTAAAATGCCTAACGGTTTCAAAAAACTTACATTGTTATATTTTCTTTTCAGAAGTATACATATCTGGTCCACCGAGCGGTCCCACGGGCTTTGAGTATCCACCCGTCCTCAGATCTAGACCAAGCTACCCTAAACCGAGCACTATATTAAGACCTGTTTATGTCGAGGAATATCCCAGTGGCCCTCCCAGCGGTCCTCCCAGTGGACCTCCTAGCGGTCCTCCCGGTGGACCAATCGGCTCAAGTGGAGGAGGACCAGTGATCTACGATGACGTGGAGCCCAGTGGTCCTATAGGACCGGTTGGTCCTTCGAGCTATGGTGGTATACCTTCGGATATCAGGCATAGGAATTCTGGTTATTTACCATCTCCAGATTACGATACCGGCTTCAAACCCAGCTTCCCTCCCAAGGTCAGACCAAGCTATGGACCCTACCCGAATGATATCGATCCAGGATATAAACCAGGGTATGCTGGACAAACCTCGTATGGCCCGAGACCATACGTAAAGTATGATTATGGTTCCTACAGACCGACCAAACCAAAAACACCAGTGTACGAAGATGATGAAACATGTGAGTAAAATTTATATTGTAGTACAAAATTAAATATTAGATTTTAGATAGATGGCGGACCTACGTATTTTGGTCGTGCTATGTCAAACCCAGACGCAGCATGAAGTTATTGAAGACATCAAGTTGACATAATTCGACCAAATGACGTGGGTATGTCTGCTGCCTTATGCCTACGAATCGATCTCTTCGATGGTACTTACTATGTATACCGTATACAGTTTATTTAAATTCGTGTAATTGGAAAATTAATATCAAGCAATATTACAAAAGGTAAGCCTATTTCAAGAATAGTCGTGGTATATTGCATAAGCTTACAATAACTCAACCAAATTATATAGGCCCACCATCTATCTGCCTATGAATTCAATTTCCTGAAACAGATTAATTATTTGAAATGACACATAGAATAATATGAAACGGATTATAATAAGTGTAAAGGAACCTTATAGCTTCTAACCATATAAAGCGCTGCGCGCTTGCTTAGCTCAATCTTATAACCTAACGTGTATTTTACATTTATTGATATTATTAATTTATGAATACTTTCAGTGGTATCTTGGCAACACTACACAGTATCCGGATTCCCGTGCAGGAAAGGAACAGTGTGCGCCCAAAACGTCATCACTAAGCATTGGGCGTGCGAGCCAGAAGGTGGAGAAATTGGTAAGAAACAAAGAAATAAGAGGGAAAATAATGTAAGGTTGTGTTCTTAATATCGCCAGAATATCTAACCTGCATAATGACGTCACGATCATTCGTTGTACTGAAATTCACTTCCATGTTACTGAAGAGAGTACTTTTGTGCATTTACCTACTTAATATAAAAAGTTTCACGCCTTGCAATGTGCATATAGACGTCATAGTCCTATTTAATCCTTCGATCGCGGATTCTTGGAAATCTATTGTTATTCTATTGTTGTCGTGGTCACCGGTGTCCTTATGGGACTTGATGGGTTAAGGCGCTGGCACTCGATTGACAATCAATCATAAAACATTGTATAACTGTGAGGTCTGAATACAGAGTGTAATTTTTTTCTTTAGTTGAGGTTGTTATTTTATGTGAAAATTACAGGTGCTTGGGACTACTGTTGCGCGCCGTCTCACCGCTGCGGTTACAGCGAAGGATTCCAAAAACCTTGGTAAGATTCTACTTTTTTCGACGTAAAAAGGTCTTGGTAAGATTCTTCATTTTACTAGATGGGATAGAATAGTATAGAATAGCCCTAGAACATTTTTTTTTATTACTAACAAGCAAATTTTTCGTGAGTAGCTTCATTTTGATCAGACAAACAACTTTCTTATCTGCGAAAAATCTTGAAAGTGGTAGCTAACAGAGATATAAAGGATTTCATACTTTGATCAATTAATGGTCCTAAAATATGGATTGTTCTATTTGTAGGACAACGTTACTTTTAAATTATATAACTAAGTATTAACCTACCAATATACAAAAAAATCACCTGGTTAGGGTTCCGTTTTAGGGTACTGTAGTCAACCAAGTTTTGTTGATTACGGAACCCTAAAACCGAACCCTAACGAGCTGATTTTTTGTTCTAGGGCTCCCTGACTAGAAGATAGCCAAACACTTTTAGTTTTTAACGTTTTTACTGCTTAAAAATTAATTAATTTTTAAGCAGTAGTAGAACAAAAAACCAGCTCGTTAGGGTTCTCTTTTAGGGTTCTTACAAACCAAGTTGTGGGAAACATGTACCTCATACACCGCGACTATACGCCGCGAGAATGTGTCAACTCTCCGATTTAAGGCGTAGTTTAGTTACGTGTGTGCGATACACTCTGTTAACACTTGGCGCGACGTTTGATCGGCTTCTTCGCGGTTTAAACTGGTTAATTATCGTCGCCCACATAAAACTCAAAACAACTCTGACTTGTGAATTCTTCTGTGCGTTGTAGGCTACTTGTAGGCCATTAGTATATTGCAAGGCAGTACAACAATTTTTGGAACAACTATACTGAATGTATGTATGTGTAACTCCAGGTGCTACGTTGGCCCCAACAAAGAGCAATGGCGGCCGTGCAGCGAGAAGTATTACCCATACCATCGCCCCATCGCGCCGGCGCAGCAATATGATAGAGGTAAAAGTCTAAATATATATTAATAATAAATCAGCGGGTGTTGGTCTGTCTGTTATATCATAATGTGAAAATCTTATTTCATATTATGGGTTGCAATCAGCAAAGAGGAAGTCAGCTATTTTGAGTCTAGCTATTCTGCTCATGAACTTCGGATACTTTTGTTTTAAATATAGTCCCTAGAACAATTTTTTATTACTATTAAACATTTTTATTTGCCCTACCCAGCTGATTTTTTGTATATTGATAGGTTATTACTTATTAGTTATATAATTTAATTACAGTAACATTGTCCTACAAATAGAACAATCGATATTTTAGGACCATCAAATTAAAGTATGAAATTCTTCCTATCTCTGTTAGCTACCACTTTCGAGATTTTTCGCAATTAAAAATGTTCGTCTTATCAAAATGAAGCTACTCACAAAAAATTTGCTTGTTAGTAATAAAAAAAATGTTCTAGGGAACCCGGACTAATAAGAATACCAATTAAAAAAGCAATTTTAAATTAACTGTAACGATAAATATTTTAGCTTCCAATACAAACTGTAAGTTTACGTTCATGACGTTTTTGCATTATTGTAGCTAATAATATTCAAATCAAATTTCCCAGAGGCAATTCGCACTCGGCCAGATCAACCCAGTGACAAGAATAGCTACGTCCCTGACGCTACGACTCGGTACCAGTCGTACCTTCCCAAAGCCGATAAGAAGTATTGGGATGATCTCTATGAAAACGGCCCCAGAGCATATTATGACGCTTATGGAAATCCTTTACCAGGTAATTTAACAATTAATGTACTCGTGGATTTTACAGGATGCAACAAAACTAAGTGATACTACTTTACCCCCGGGGTGCTTCAGCTTAACTGAGGCACATCCCCAACCCGAGGGACCCATGACGGGTTTCCCCTGCGCATCAAAAAGGGTGTGTATTTTTTCCTATATAGAGTTCAAAGTTAAAGTAGCAGAACTGTAATTTTTTTTTGTGATATGTATAGACAAATTCATGACGCTGCGGCGCGGCGCTCGCATTGATTGCATGTAATTGCATACAAATCACAACAAATTTTCTCTTTTGCTACTTTCACAGTGAACTCTATAATATAAGGAACAAATACACAGTTCACACCCTAAAATATTATCACTTGTACCAACATAAATATTTTTCTGCCCCATAGTGTTAACATTTTTCAATTTAAACGTTTTAGGCATTCCAATTACAATGGCATCTATTTATATATCATTTACCATACTTACCATGTGGCGTGAAGCGTCCATAGATAAATATATCATCAAATACCAATTTACAATAAAAAAAACTGTCGATGTTTATTTTACAGGTTATTCTCGCGTTCCAATGGAAGAGTCTTCTCATGTCAAGCATCAGAGGAATACGCCCAGACCGAATTCCGGAAATTGGGTCAAAGTAGAGCAAGAAGATGATATTCCACAAAAAGGATTGGGAGCCCCCAGGTAATTACAATTTTCAATAATACGCTTACTTTATTAGATCACTAAATGACGCCCGCAGCTCCGTTGCGCCGATATTCGTTTGCGCTGGAACCGTACATTTTTCTTATGTCCTTTCCCAATATTCAAAGTATCTGCATACCAAACCAAGACAGACACATTTTCGCATTTATAATATTAGTATGGGTAAGGGAGACAGCAAAACTTCCAAAGGTTGTCTTTTTATGTGGAAAATAGTAGTGAATTTAATTTACTATTGTATAATTTTCCTACAGGTACTGGCCAGTAGCATACCTACATAAAGGTCCACCACCCAACATGACCTACTTTAAATACAATGAAACGACTACAACTGAAAAATATCTTCCGACTCCTGTCCACACCGAAAGCGTTAGAATTGAAAGAACAACGGAAAATTATTCCGAATCTAGAACTTATGCTATAGTTGATAACGAAAAGGATTCGAGAAAGCATGAACAGACAAATAAACAAGATAATAAATATATTTATGTCAATAACGCATCGCAAAGCACACACAAGCCAACTACAACATCGCGGCCCAATGAAACTATACCAATAGATAATACAAATGAAAAAAATAATTCAAGTACAACAAAAAATGTGTATATTTCTCCTGAACAGTTTCGAGCAAACAATGATAACTCAAAGGGCATAGACGACAAACTAATTGATTTCACGAAATCTATAGAAGTAGTAGATTTGGACGACCGAAAGAATTACAAAACTTTGGAAGCTGAAGAGAAGCAAATCGAAGCTATAGGAAGGTTGCTCGCATCGAGGAGAGCGACTAAGCTAGTTATACATAAGAGATCACAAAACGATTTGGAATCTAGAAACGTTGTTGCCGACAAGAATACGAATTTTAACTTTAGAAATCGTTTCCCGACTTCAAATGCAGAAAGGAAAGGTGTGATACAAAAAATTACCAAAGAAGAAATAGAAAAAGAAAAACTATTGAAGGACAAAAGTTTAGAAGTCAGCGAAACGACATACGTGAGACCACCGAGAGTGTTGAGTACGACAGAAAATATACGAAAAGCAATCATTAACGGTAAAATATATTATGACGCAACAATAAGAGATCAAAGAGATCTGTTTTTAAATTCTACAAGGAAACCAAAAAATATCAGTCTCAACAACAATAAAGCGCCGTCTATTATACCTAATGTCAGCTTAAAGAAGAACATCAGAACTAGAAGTCCTAATCCAGTGAGACGAGTAAAAAGAGTGTACAAGAAGAGATATAATCCAGAAGAAGTAAGAAGAAGGCTGCTAGAGCGAGAAAGGAATAAGCAAAATGTAAGGGATGAAGAAAGTTAAAATCCGATTTTAAATACATAAGTAATTATAGTTTTGATACTGATCTATAGTGGATAAGTTTTACATTGTCAATTCGACTAAAAAAACTTTTAGTCGATTTGACGATGAAATAGTATTTTAAATTACTCTAAATTATTTTAAGTTCTGTTTATTGGTTTTGAAAATATTATGTTTATTTTAACTTAAATTATACATTTACTGATCTTGAGGTGTTTTTGACAGTAATTATTATTTAAAAAAACGAGTTATTTTGACACATTTATCGCCGTTGCGTTTAGCAAACCCGAGTTACCATATTTTATATTACTTTATAATGTTTAAAATATATTTTATACATTTTGAATTATGTGATAATTTAAAAGTTAATAAATTGTACATGCAATAATTTTAGTTTATCTTAGTGTATTACAATATCTACATTGTTCTTGATGTTTTCGATTACTTAAGACTCACAAACAGACAAGAAACATATTTATTATATAAGCCAAAATATAAACTTATCTACTGAAAAGAAAAAGCAGAAACAACATCAGAGATTTTCATCACTTCATTGATTTTGTTTTGTTACCAACGAAGTGATGGATCTAACAATGTTTTTAGGGTTCCGTAGTCAACAAGGAAGTTTTGAGAACTTTTCGTTCAAATTCCTTTGAAAGTAATTAAGATGATGTTGTTAGTAGTGTAAAACATGTTAAGTATAAAATATTATGTACATTCATTGACCATACAAAAATTTTCATAAACTAGCAGTACTACGGAACCCTATATTGCGCGTGGCCCGACACGCACTTGGCCGGTTTTTATTTAAAGCCTCAGAGAGATCGATAATAATAATTAGATGGAGTATTTTAAATAAATTAATTATTATCAGGCAATGCGTGATATTTTATAAATGTTACTATATTATACTCGGAGAAACATGGCGGTAACGGTCATTGACTCCCTGTCAAAAACTTGTCATTTTCTATATAAACCGCGATTGAAAATGTAGTGTCAGATGAACAAAAATGAAGAAAATGACAAGTTTTTGACAGGGAGTCAATGACCGCTACCGCCATGTTTCGCCGAGTAGTCCGAGTACAGTATACTTACATAGATTAAATTATAATTTAAATGCACAATGTTACATTTTGTTTTATAATACATACATATTAAATCTATTTCTATGCAGTTATAACTGCATAGAAATAGATTGTATTATAATACAAAATGTAACACTGTGCTTTACAATGTAGGAGGCAAATAAATTTTTTTCTCTATAGCAACGATTTCACAAACATTGCTTTGAGCTAAAAATATAATGTTCGAATGGTCAAGCGCGTTCTCGTGAAAACAAAATAGAGTACTTACCGAACATTTTTTTTACAAATTAGAGAACCAAAAGAAATTGTAAGAGTATGAAGAAGCCTTGCACTTTCTTGCACTTTCTTCTCGTCACTCGCAACGAAGAAAAAGATTTTGTGACCTGTAGGTACGATCTAAAAATACATAATCTATATAATGTATAAATATAAAACCAGCCAAGTGCGTGTCGGGCCACGCGCAATATAGGGTTCCGTAATACCGCTAGTTTAAAAAAAAAATTGTGTGGTCAATGAATGTACATTTATAACGCGTTTTACACTACTAACAACATCATCTCAGTTACTTTCAAAGGAATTTGAACGAAAAGTTCCTTTATACTTCGCCGAATACATTTTTTTAGTTGATTGACTATTACTTAATAAATTATGAAGTCTTCTTAGTCGTGATAGTTTTCCTTTTAAATTCAGCATATTTCCTACTCCCGTGAATTTTTTCACACTTCCAGAAGCAAAAGTTTAGCTGGTAGAAGGGGGGGACACTGGACTCTAACGATTTTTTCCACTTTAAAACTTAATGTTTCACAAACGGATCCCTAAATCGGAAAATGATCTCTGAATACTCATGATAGTTTTAAAAAACCTATCCAACGACACCCCACATGATGGGGTGGACGCGAAAAAAAATTTTCATCCCCGCTTGATGTGTATGGAAGGTACCATAAAAAAATATATATTTTTTTAATTTTATGTACCATTTTGTTGCCATCATTAATGCCAAATAACAGCTTTGTATATGTATTCCTATGTCTCTGAGCAAAACCGCGGACAGACAGACAGACGGACAGACAGACAGACGGACAGACAGACGGACGGACAGACCGAAACTATAAGGGTTCCTTGTTGAGTACGGAACCCTAAAAATGGATTTCCAATTGTGTTATGATCTAACGCTATAACTCGATAACGGCTGAACCTGGACCGATTCTGCTAATTTTAGTCTTAAAATAATCCTTGAAGTCCAGGGAAGTCCAGTTCACCAGGACAGCTAGTAATATTATAATTATTGAGGTAATGTTGAACTCTAAAATGTTGCACACCCTGACATGAAATTGAAAATCAATGCTTACAAAAATACGTTAAAAACATACATTGCTCGGTCGCACGTAAATGTTGACGCGCCTAAAATAATAAAAAAAACTATCCTCATAATGAGTGAAATCAATTTATATTTTTGGATATTTATTTATTTACTGGTTTTCGTAGACTTCGGTTTCTCCCATTCGATGTCTAAAACAAAAAAAATCGCTCTGAAAATTTTAACATTTATTATAAACGTAATGCTAATCAGCTCAGCGTGCGTATACTCCAACACAGATATGTCGAGTGCTCTCTTAATGTACATGCCGCACTCAATTAAAATTGCAATACTTTTTGCCACTCCTTATAAGTATAGCCTCCTCTGTTACCTGAATGATCTCAATAAAATAATTTTAAAACTAGGAGGCAACTTTAAAAAATTGTCATTCTAAATTAGTTTCTGCTGTATTTTAACCCTTATTTTCAAATTGCTAACAGTGGAAACGAGTCTTGCTCATTATTCTTTCATTAATTTATGTATACCATCAGAAAACCACTTGCTCTGCGGCTTTATTTTATATTACACTGTATTTATAGCTGAATTGCTATCGATTCTGGTGGCAGTGCTCTGCTCTTGTCTCTTCTACGCTTCCCACTATACGCTTAATATTTTGAAGCAGCAAATAAAGGAAAAACTAGATAAAACTGATGATGACATTGACGCTTTGTATATTTTGACCATGCAGAAACACTACAAGAGTATTGCTGATGCTCTTGACAATATAAAGAAATCATTCGACTACTTGGTACGTCTGCATGTTAACTTTAAGCCTAAATTCTGAAATCACTACCTAGTATCTACCTTAGAATCTCACTGACTTAATTTATCTTATGTATTTATTACTTACAGCACTGAAGTGTTAAAAATCGGTCTATCTCATTTATTGCCACATATCACAACTTTTTTCATTACTACCTATTCTAAAATCCGGTAAGCTTCCAAATAAGATGTGCTATTCAAAATATATTGTCTTGCTTCACAAAAAAGGCGATAAAAGTGACATTACAAACTACCGTCACTCGACAGTACCGACTACCGGCGCTAAATTCCGAGTACTCAAAGGCGTCAGGCAGGGTGACCCGCTGTCTCCCAAACTTTTTTCCTGCGTGCTTGAAGAGGTTTTCAGAAAATTGGATGGTCCTTGGGAGGGATTGGGCATTGAAGGTGGCAAAAAAGGCTCACCAACCTTCGTTTTACTGACGATATTGTCCTGTTTGCTTGCACAGCCTCAGAACTGCAAAAATGCTCCAAGAGCTGAGCACGGCAAGCCTCGAGGTGGGACTAGTTATGAATAGGTCCAAAACTAAAATAATGACCAATAGCACGATGCGTAGGGTCGAGGTAGACCAGCAAGCAATGCAATATGTCGAGGAGTACATCTACTTGGGCCAAATAATTTCTTTTGAAAATAGACAAGGCAAGGAAGTCGATCGCAGAATCGAGAACGCCTGGAAGAGCTACTGGTCCATGAAGACGCTGATGAAGGGGGGGATTTACCAATCTCCTTGAAGCGAAGACTCGACGACATATTGTGCATTATGCATTCTGCCCGTCCTAACCTACGGTGCGCAAACACGGTCATTGGTCATTAACCGATTCGCAAAGGTCTAAACTCGGGGTATACCAAAGAGCAATGGAGCGCAGTATGTTAGGAGTAAAGCTTCTCGATAAAATAAGAAACACCATACTGCGATCCCAAACTGGCATTAAGGATGTAGGTGTCAAGGCAGCCAAGCTGAAGTGGGAGTGGGCGGGTCACGTTAGCCGCATGCATCCCGACCGCTGGGCAAGGGTCTCAACAGAGTGGGCACCCGAAGATGGATGCCGCCGCCGAGGCCGGTCTAGAAAAAGGTGGCGTGACGAGCTGGAGGCATACCAGCCAGGCTGGCTATCGGTGGCGCAGGAGCGAGAACAGTGTAAGATCCTGGGGGAGGCCTTTGCCCAGCAGTGGGACAATATAGGCTAATAAAAAAATTTACTTTTAGATATAAACACTTACCCTTTGGCCTTTACTAATAAAGGTAAATAGGAAGCGTGTAACTATATAATGTTCGCTTTCTTTGTAAGTTGTATGACTTTTTCAATGTACTAGACGAAGACAATCTACAAGTTCTTGTATAGTTACTCACAGCTGTGTACCCAAACATAATTTTTTATATCAACTTAGCACTTAGGATTTAATATTTATATTACATAATATTATATTAGGTACAGGGTGTACCTAGTTACGTTACTATTTAAATTGGCTAAGTTGGTCCAAGTTAAAATCTTTACCGTGATGCATGAGTAATTACTAATTACGGATGCAGTTTTAAATAAATATTTCTCTTTTACATGCGCGCGCGCGCTTAAGTCCTGGGTACAGGTATATAAACCATGATATTCGGTCTAGTATATTGAAATCTTTTATCAATCTGCCGACTTAAGGCGAGGAGCAAGCCCATTTTGTTATTTCGTGACTCTCGGTTTACCTAGTTTCAATATAAGTTAGCAAGTGCCATTTTCATCAAAACCTGATCTCATGCACCGAAAATTTGACTTTGGTCTCATTCGATTCGGAATACCATTTAGAACATTCTATCAAAATTCCAAGAGGGGCTGAAAAAAAATGCAAAAGTTATAAACAAATAAATAAACGTAAAAAGAAGGGTTTGGTTTTTTTTTAATATTTCGAAAACTATTTGAGATAATCAAAATTTGAAAATAGATCCTTAAACAACAGGAAATTTCCTAAAATAAATCCTAGATCCTGGAACCTAATCAATAATCTTTATAGCTTTAATTGAGCGGCGAAAGTAACGGTAAAAACGCGTGGTTCGGGTTTCGCGTGATTTGCCGCAATATGCTACGTGAAGTAAAAAATTATTTTAAGTGGGTAAATATTAATATTAAGGAATAAAAAAAATTGGATACTAAGTAGACATATCAATAAACAATAATCCGTTAGCAAAAATAAATTATCACAATTTGTTTAATTATTATGATTTTCTTAATTTGTTAATAGTCACCATTTTAATGTTAACATAAAACGCTGATTATTTCAAAACAAGAAATCCAGATTTTTTTTATTATTCTTTTGAGCTAATCTTAAAAGACCTTATAAGAGATTCCCGTTGAAAAAATTCAATTTTTTTTATTTTTCATTTCTTTATTAACATTCAAAGGCATTCCAAAATTAGTAATGTAAATAAAGCAATTACGGTATTCTTATATCCAATTATTGTTACTATTTTGTTTTGTTATTGTTAGAAGTCAGATAACAATATATATTTTTTTATTTATAAGTAAAAAAATTTAAATAATAATTTTTATTGATGAAAAAAACCTTAATTGTTTTATTTACATGAAAAATTCATGAATGCATTTGATTGTTCATAAAAAAGTGAAAAATCAAAATTGTTGAATTTTTTCAACGTATATCTCTTCTAAACCCTTTTAAGATTAGCTCAAAAGAATAATTAAAATTTCTAGGTTTCTTGTTTTGAAATAATCGGCGATTTTATGTTAACATTAAAATGGTGACTATTAACAAATTAACAAAAGCATAACAATTAAACAAATTGTGATAATTTATTTTTGTTGACGGATTATTGTTTATTGATATGTCTACTTATTACCCAATTTTTTTATTTTATTATATTAATATTTAATCAGTTAAAATATATTTTTAGTTCACGTGGCAGATTGCGGCAATTCACGCGAAACCCGAACTACGCGTTTTTACCGTTACTTTCGCCGCTCAATTAAAGATATAAGGATTGTTGATAAGGTTCCAGGATCTAGGAATTTTTTTAGGAAATTTCCTGTTCTTTAAGGATCAATTTTCAAATTTCGATTATCTCAAATAGTTTTTGAAATATTAAAAAAAAACCAAACCCTTCTTTTTATGTTTACTTAATTGTTTATAACTTTTGCATTTTTTTTCAGCCCCTCTTGTTATTTTGATAAAATGTTCTAGATGCTATTCCGAATCGAATGAGACCAAAATCATAATTTTCGGTGCATGATATCAGGTTTTGAGGAAAATGGCACTTGTGGATCAGACTAAATGTAGAAATATATGAGATATAAAGCACAATATTTAAAAGGTTTTAAACCATAAACATTTTAATAAAACGTAATACTTTCGCTGTAATTAATTTACAAACTCACCTCCGACAAATATCTGTGTCATCGAAATATAATTATCAACTAGGATAATATACATTTTATTTGAATAAATTGTTAGTAAATCTATATTAAATAATTCAGAACCGAACAAATTTGTTTCTTAATATTTATTTCCAAAGATATTTTAAATAAACATAAAAAAATAGAGAAAATCCGCCGCTAGTAACTACTTACAATTTTATGCTAAGCTATTGCGATGCGTATACGCTTGGTCTTTGGTTGTGTGCAGGGTTATCGTTTTGGATTGAGATTAATCCCCGCCTTAAGGCAAAGCTGTCCCTAAAATTTGTAGATCGATGTCTGTCTGTCTGTATGTAAATAAGAATAACATTAAAAATATAACATTCATATCAGCGCGCCTTGTACAGTGGCGGTTACGACGCTCCCTCTTTGTAAAATTAATGTAATATGAAATATCCTTACATATAATCCATATTTTATGTTTGTGTGAACTACATTATAATATATGTTAAATTTTCTATCTATCAAGCCATCATAATATAGTATTTAGTCCGATGTGATATTAGTTTCACAATTATTATAAACTTTCGAAACTATAATTAGTGACTACTTCAGAAGAAATAAACGAATACTTTATTCTTCATATATTAAGTCATACCTTGACACGTAGGAAATAGAGCACAATTTTGAATAGCCGAAATAATACTAATAGCTCACAGATTGTTTATTTTTCATTCAGAGTGTGGTCAATGTATCAAAGGTAACCAAACTAACCAAACTTCTTCATGCAGCTGCTCTTGCTTTTGCAAACTTACTCTTATTTAACTACGTTAATATAGTTACATATATACTTCATTTAACTATGGAAATAAAAAATTTAATAATGTTCTTAATTTACAGCATTACGGCCCGTTCAAACGTGCACGTTTTCTGTTGTAGCGCGGCGTTTAGTGAAACACGTGACAGCCATGCCACACGACGCGGTGCGGCGCCGCACCGAAGGCCATCTAGCCGGACTACCGGCCACACGGTGAGTGCGGTGCGGCACCGCAACGTTTTGCAGTATCTGGGTGCACGGCAGTGCACCCGCCGAGACGAGCCAAGCGAAGTGCAAGGGCACTACCTACCTTTTCTCGAACTGTTTTGCCGTTTTTTTGAACCTTCATAGAATTGTGCCATACCATACATTTTATATGTAGGAAACCGGAGCGGCACCGGTCAGGCGCCGCACCGCATCGTGTGTCATGGCACTGAGCTGAATCAGTTCGCGCAGAAAACGCGCACGTCTGAACGCGCCCACGCTTTGGTTATTATGAGATTATGGGACGTTTACATTCAGCCACTGCCGCTGCTTCTCGCGCTGAAATTACTTCTGTGACAGTAAGAATGCGAGTAAGCGTTACATTCAGCTCTTTACATACGGGCAGCGGCAGTGGCATGGCAGCGCTAGTGACTATTTACCTTCTCGCGCTGCCCACTTCCCGGCTCACTTCCCTGCCCTGAAGGAGCACTTGTTGTATTCTCTGTGCTAATATTTTTGTTAGGGTTACTACTTACTTGTGACGTCGTAAAATCTGAATTTAACGTTCCTATATTTAGTACAGCGGTATAAACAGTTTCAGACTATAACCTATTGGTCCGTGTCAAGAACTTTGAATATGTCGGCAAACCTAATTAACCTTGTGCCTGCTCTGATAGCCGGCGTCGTCGAAAGAGATGCTGACGGTATCAAAATCACGCTCTTTAATGGACTATTTAAATCCAAAGGTACTACAATTGTTTGTAACTAGCTAACCCAAGCAAAGCAGCTGGAAAACTTAAAGAAAATTAAAATATAAACAAAGAAGATCAAAATTAGAATTTTTGTAGGTACAGATGTCGGCGATATGTATATGCAATTCATATCTTACATAGAAACTCGTCCACTGAAGTACAAAGTGCTGGCCATGATACCAATGAACGCAACGTTCATACCGATGGTGCTGAGTTTCATCGCTACCTACACTATTGTTCTTCTGCAGCTGACGCAAAGTTATTGATTGTTTATGAAATTGATAATAATGATGATAATGATTATGTTTTGATTGGCATTGGTGAAGAGCTGAAATATAATGCACTTGTGTTAAGGTTTTTAACACTGCAGGTTTTGAATTGTAGAGCTATTAGCCATTATGTACGAGTAGCACTAGCTGATTATTTAAGTGAAAAGATAAATAAAATGATTGTGAGTTTTGTCTTATGTTGATTGCTCGTTTGTATCAAAACAAAATATAAGAACAAGAATAATAATTGTTCCTGTAGTGATCTTGATTAAAAGTAGTAATCTGACCGGGCCTAAGCAATAATTAGCTTACATAGCTTATAATAATATGTTTTTACACCAATCAAGCGTCTTTGATTTTAATCTTTCTAGGTTACTTGACCACTTATTATAATATTATCTCCTTGATCAAAGTGATGAGCAAATTCGGGCTTGATTCTTAGTTATGAGTTATGACTTATAACGAAGCAAGCAGTTTCAAGATGTGGGGCAGCAATCTTTTCAGCCATCCTTCCAGAAATGAATGTTCTAGCTCAATAGCATTAAGGCGCTATATTGAAAGTCATTTTACCGCAAGGGCAATTTTATACTTAATTTGTATGACTATAAAGTCGTGAATACGCTGCGGCCAGAAGCTATTGGCTCGCTCGGAAAACTATGCGAAAAACGTAATTTCAATTATTTAAAAAATAACTAGGAGCATTTAAGCAAAATGCTTCTGACGATTTTGAGTTTCAAAGGTTTATTCATCATCATTCAAATGTATATCAATTAGACTAATTTCCTACAATACATCTATTTTCGTTTAAAAATAATCTTCAAATTTCGTATTTTTAACCGACTTCCAAAAAACGAGGAGGTTATATGTTCGGCTGTGGATATATTTTTTATTTTTGTATGTTCAACGATAACTCCGCCGTTTGTGAACCGATTTTCGAATTTTTTCTTTTGTTGTATTAGGTTTCACTCCAATTTGGTACCATGTACACAAAAGTGGTGACCTGATGATGGGATCCATGAGTAATCGAGGGAAGTACTCGAAATTTATATGGAAACATATGGTGATTTTGGTTTTATGAGAAGCATCCTAAGCATATGCTACCATAACGCAAGATTCTGCACCAAGGTATACTATGGTTCCGAAGATACTAAGAGAACTCCGGATTCCTTATAGATACATGTTTGGGGGCTTAGGCGCTGTTTTAAGAACTGAAAGCATATGCTACTATACAAATTACATTTATCATCATCATCATCATTACCACGTCAGGGTCACCAATGTCACCAAAATTGAACATAACAAAATATTCAACCTTATCTCCAGAGCGTAAGGCACACATTTGACATTACTTCTGAGAAGTAAGTTGCTTCGATAATACAAGTAACATGCTAGAGTGCACAGCTGTCACACTTACCAATCGCGGCCACGGGCGGCCGTAGACTTCACAAGCGATACTATGTATTACAATAATAAAGATAAAGTTTAAAATCATATGACACTGAAAGCCTCGCCGCTGCTAAAATTCCGGTTTGGCGCGGCCCTAGCACGTGTCCACTTCGATTTTTTTTTTAATATATTGTTTAAAATTATCTGCAGCTGATATTATATTTTGTAAGTGTGACTGTTAACAAATTGTAATAAGCTACGTAGAATAGTATACAGGTGTATTAGGGCCGATTCACACCGGAATGGCGGAGGCGAGGCGAGCAGTTTCAGTGTCATATGATTTTAAACTTTATCTTCATTGTTGTAATACATAGTATTGCTTTAGAAATCTACGGCCGCCCGTGGACGCTCGTGGCCTCTTGCGGCCGCCGGAGGCGTCGATTTCTCAAGTGATACTATGTATTACAATAATGAAGATAAAGTTTAAAATCATATGACACTGAAACTGCTCGCCTCGCCTCTGCCATTCGGTGTGAATCGGCCCTAATCTACGTATAGTACGCGATTATTTTACTAGGTAACTAAAAAGAGTGAAATTATTATTTTTAACAAAAAATTAAAACCGGCTTCCAAGGTAAAAACAATAATAACATCCTTATAATATGAACTAAAAAGTATTAAATAATTTTTCCTATCTCATGGTGCCTTTTTCCGAATTCGGCTAAAACTCAACTATTTCTGTACTTAATCTTCATAATTTTGAAGTCGGTGCCAGTTACAAATGTTTCAAATATTCTGGCATCTGGATTCAGCTATATCTGGTACCGACTTCAAAATTATGAAGATTAAGTACAGAAATAGTTGAGGTTTAGCCGAATTCGGAAAAAGGCACCATGAGATAGGAAAAATTATTTAATACTTTTTAGTTCATATTATAAGGATGTTATTATTGTTTTTACCTTGGAAGTCGGTTTTAATTTTTTGTTAAAAATAATTAAGAGGCCATTTCGATCGAAAAATGTATCGAGGCATTAATCGTGTTTCTGGTTCTTCTCAAACCTAGATAAGGCTATGAAGATATGTATATCTCATTACCAGATTTGTAACATTTCTGAGGGTCCTATAGTATTACGTCAATAAGGACAGTTCTTTCAATAAAGCGCCTTAATACCATGGCCTCACGGCAAACCGGCGAGAAATCGCTTACAAATAAACATGGTTTCAACGAGTGAGTGAGGTAATCGAAGGCCTAAGGAAGGTTCTCAACACAAGAGTGTAACTCCTTGTAATTAATGATCTCATAGACGGCGGCGGCCAGTAATCACTAAAGTTAAACTACAATAAAAAACTAGTACAATAAAAAGTAAAGGAAAGGAAGGTGTTTTTTAACTGTCAAGACTAGGATTTAGAAAAGTTTGATAAAAGTAGGTACTATAACTTTTGTGATAAGTACTACCTATAATTATTTATCAATAATCAATAATTTTATCAATAAGTTAATACTTATTATATTAATAAAATTATTTTGCATTATTGAATCATAAGTTGTCATCAACATTTTGAACCTATTAACCATACAATTTTCTACCAACAAAAAAATATTTGGTGTACCACAAGGTTTATGCCTAGATCCTATTTATTTTCTAAAACATGACGTGGTTAAAAAAGCTAAGTAAAATCCTTCCAATTTCAAGAGTTACGACACCTTTTACTTCTCGTGAGTTAAAAATTTAATATATTTTTTAAATTATATTTTTAATACATAAATAACCTAAAAATAATTAAAATATAATTATAAATAACCATGACGTTACAGCCAAACAAAATAAGTTATGCAAAAATGCAAATTAACAAAGAAAATATAAAAACATTTTCTTTGCAATATTTCTAAGGGATAATTCGTTTTCTAGGGGGTAATTAACTATATTAAGATAGTTAACATGGTTTTGAATCAGGAAAATATTAACGCTTGTTGGGATCACCTCCAACATGTCCTTACTTTTTTTGTTAATTATCTTAATGCCAGAATCATCTGGCATTAAGATAATTAACAAAAATCATTAGTGTTCAAATTATTCTCACGTTTAACAAATGAAATACGTAATTTGAATTTTAATCAAACATCTTTTCGCCCCTTTGATTACAATAATTATTTTCAACCAGTTTCAAAGTGTCCGTCTTGTGTTTGGGTCAAATCAGAGGATTTTGTTAATAATTGTTCACTTCTAAGCAGAATTTTGTCGGAATATCAACAAATTCAATATAAAAGTAAGTACAGTTTTTGAGCAAATAGTAACATAACGATTTGAGACTTTTTTAAAACAAAATTTTATTGATTAATTTAGGTACATAATAATTTTAATGATATAAAAATTAAGAAAATAATATGTGTTATTCTAGGTGTTAGTAGCTTTATATTGAAAAATATAGTTGTTCTTACATAATAATACAATTAGTGCAAGTGTGTCATTATAATTGTGTATCTCTACTGCCGTACTCAGAAGTCAGAGTGGAACATTATTAATTACTTTTAAAATTTTGACATAAACTGTCTGTCTGACAATATTATCTGTCAAACTCTTCATTAAATTGAAGGTTAATCATAATTAAATGTCTCTGAGTGCGGCAGTTAAATGTCCTATTTATAGTCTGTCAAAAAGTGAAGAAATTAAAAAGTGGCAACATCGTAGTGTCATCCCTTTCAAATCAATCTAAGAAGAAAGGGATGACACTACGACGTTGCCACTTTTTAATTTCTTCACTTTTTTGACAGACTATACGCGAACCGCTGAACCGATTGACGACAAGTATGGGGTTTCTTTTAGTACCTATACCGCAGTTTACAGCAGTTTACATACCGACAGTCAACACTTTCTACCAAAATAACAGAGATCTATCTAACAGATATCTAGTTTTGTAAAATTAATTAAGCTATCAGATAATTATTTTTTTTCACAACTTTCAGGTACATAAAGAGAAGAACATCCTTCCTTTTTCTTAAAAGTCGGGTAAAATGACAGCTTGTAGTCATTCATACAGTCGCATATTATTGTATGCTCTAACACTGGTGTTGCACGTTTCGAACAAGATCGTCATAGACGCGAGGCACAACGAGATATCCGAGGATCCAGATATAAAGGCCTACTATCCGCTACGTAACAGGTTCTTCACGGGATGGATCGTTGTAAGTCTATTATCGACTTCACCAAATCTTATATCCATACTTCCATACTAATATTATAAATTTGAAAGTATTTCGGTCTGTCTGTCTGTCTGACTGTCTGTTACCTCTTCATGCTCAAACCGCTGAACCGATTTTTCTGAATTTGACACAGGATACTTTTTATCCCGGAAAAATGTACGCTTCCCGCGCAATAAACAAATTTTGGCGCAACGGAGTTGCGGGCGTCATCTAGTAAGCTATACAAAAGTCTACTATCGCGGTGTATACTGCCAAGCTCCTACGTAATGACTGGTCCGATTTTGTTAAAATTTTGTGGTGGTGCTTAATCAGAGACGGAAAATTGACCAGCACGTATTTTTATACCTCAAATACCGCAGCGTAGCAAGCAGCACAAAGTCATGTGTGATGTTGTTCAAAAACTTGGAGTTGGAGGTCCTGTAAATACTACTCTTTTCAACATCTGAATTGATAATTTCAGACTCCTTGCTCGGTCGAGAGATCTTCCTTTAAGGCTCCTAATCATATTAGGATTTTATTTGGCCATATACCACAAAGTATATTATGGAAAAATATAATCCTTAGCTGGAGCTGCACCTCCATCAAATAAATAATTAATAATACCGCTTAATTATAGATCTCTAAATACACTCGTAGCACAATAGACATAATTCTGTCTACTCTGCTCGTAGTATGATATTGAAACGCCCTTGCAGTTTTAATTATTTTAACAAAATATTTTGTACATTCGTAACAATGTCCTAGAGATCATATTAATATCATTCACTGACATAATATGTGTTTTTTCAGTTCCTGCACATGGTTTATTCTATTATTGGACTGATTTGTGAGAGTCTTAAAATAAAGCATTCTTCTAAAGAAGAGTATGAGCTGCCAAAACATTTGAAGGGGTTCAGAGATTTCTTATTTAGTGTGTTCATATGGCCATCCACTTGGGTAAGTAAAGCAACATTATAAAACTATACCAAGCTAGGCAAGTTGCATTGTGTGTAATATTGTTATAACATAAGGTAGAGTCACAATAGATCCTCAAGGGTCGCAGTGACGTCAGGGCTACGATGACCTGCCTTCAGAACAAAAAAAAAACTATAAGGTAAGCCCCATGGTGCTTTACTCTGTAGTACCAAAGGATGCGTATTGATTATTGCGTAGATCCCACGCCAAAGGAGTCCTTCATACCCGGGCTGATGTAACATATCCGCCGGGAACGCGTAAAGGATTTCCTCATGTAAAAAGGGTAGCTAGGTAAACAAAACCTAAACTATTTTGTTCCTAAGAATCCCTTGTAAAGATAGTAACATCCTGCTAATTGCGGTGTGACATCATTCTGCTATTGCTGCTCTATAACGCTTTCGTTGGCACGTCATGATGGTTAGCCATAACTGCGAAGTAGTTTAATGCATGCACATATTAAATCATAGACGAATATCCCTACTAGTTAACCGATTTCAAAATAGGAGGTTATCGATTCGACCCGTATGTATGTAATATTTCCAGAACTGCCCAGTTTTCGTGTATGTTAGTCTATATCAGCGTCTTAACAAATGTGACTTTCAAAAGTGTATGTTTTTATCTTTGTGTTCGCATATCTCCGAGACTACAAGTCCGATTTAGATGATTCTTTTTTTTTATGATGTAAGGGGGCAAACGAGCAAACGGGTCACCTGATGGAAAGCAACTTCCGTCGCCCATGGACACTCGCAGCATCGGAAGAGCTGCAGGTGCGTTGCCGGCCTTTTAAGAGGGAATAGGGTAATAGGGGAGGGTAGGGATGGGAAGGGAAGGGAATAGGGGAGGGAACGGAAGGGAATAGGGTAGGGGATTGGGCCTCCGGTAAACTCACTCACTCAGCGAAACACAGCGCAAGCGCTGTTTCACGCCGGTTTTCTGTGAGAACGTGGTATTTCTCCGGTCGAGCCGGCCCATTCGTGCCGAAGCATGGCTCTCCCACGTATAAATTCTATTTTTGGTGTACTATATTGTCTAACTCAGGGAACACCTGCAAGTTTCATCAGAATCGGTTCCGTAGTTTTTGAGATAGGGAATTTTAAGTCTCAATTATTAGGTCATTCATTGACTTTCGCGACAATTTTGAATTTGGTTTTATCTTTTTAAAATACTATTATTATTGTTAGGTAAATATATTGTAGAGAACCATAATTCATAGCATTTCATCATTAGCAAGACTGCAGCGTCTGTCGCTTACCGACGAAGAAAATGGCCGAGCATGATTAATAGAGACTTTACAGTACGCTATGTTTGGTCACATTTCAATCTCAAAGTCCTTCTCAAGGACACTAATTGATCGATACAACTAATATTATTTTCAGGTGGTGTTTCTTGTGTTCTGGGTGTTGTATTACTACAACAGACATCTAGTGTGTCCACTCTTCGTGGACAAACTTGTATCTTCCAATTCTAACCATATCATGCACACATTCATTTTACCCTTCGTGCTTTTGGAGCTGTACTTCGAACCTAGAACACATCCTGCATCGCATAAACGGAATGTTACTTTCTTATCAATCTTCTACTGGTCCTATTATGTGGTGTAAGTATTTATTAACGCCCTATTTTATAGGTTCTTCGATAGTTATTGACGTTCTGCATTCGCATTCTGCGTTCGAGCGGTCAGTCACACAGGAGCAATTCTGACGCGGTCAGAACGCCCCCCCGTGTGAGTATAATATCTAAATTGTAACGTAATGTACCATCGAGGAAATTGATTCCTATGCAGTTGATAGACCAACGTTATTTGGTCGTTTAGCTGGGTTTGACGTAACGCAACCAAACTACGTAGGTCCCCGACCTGCATAGGAATCAACTTCTCTGATAGTACCTAATACTGACCGCTTGAACGCTTGAGCGCGTGACCGCTCTCTGTCTGAGAGCCACTCCCTGTCTGAGGTCCCTCGATTGGCTTACGTCAAAAGTTAGCAATCTGCAACGCTATATAAAGCATAAATAAACTGCTGTCAAAACATCATCAACCGGTCTTTAGGGTACATCGCAATCCCATCAAGCCCCATAAGGACACCGGTGACCGCGGTAACAATAGAATAACAATAGATTTCCAAGAATCCGCGATCGAAGGATTAAATATAACCGTTATCAAATAACAATTTACTTTTCAGGGTTATGTATACGTACAATGAAGATGGAGTTTGGCTGTATCCAATATTCCAAGTGCTGTACGGAACCATATACTTTCCAATGATACCCATAACTGTGTACATTGTCATCTTGACAGCTTATTTCGCACAGTGGACCAACACGGAAAAGCTGGAGCCAGAAGATACAAAATTGTCATTCTTGCAGCTATTTCCACATTCAACAGAGATTACAAAGGCTGAATAAAAACAAGTGTTTGGCACTTTTTGTACCTATTTTTGTTTTATATTGACTATCGTCTATCATCTAGAAAGTTCTATGGTAATTTAATATTATAAATTATAATTTAAAAAAAAAATAAGAACTATCAAATGGAATATCAAGGATTATAATATATAAAAAATTTAGGGCTTGTTTCAACACTTTCTGATAAAGTTCCGAATAGGCTATTCACAGCTTTTTTGACAGATTCTCCATACTTCATCTGTCAAGTTAAGTGCTGGATATGTGCTGGATACTAGATAGCCTATTCGATACTTATCAGGAAGTAGTGGAACAGGCCCTCATGCGATGTTTTAATTATTATTCTGAGATTTTTTAAGCATAACTTTAGTGTAAAAAAAAAACGGAGGTACGCTTAGGGTGCGTTTCCACTGACGCGGAGCGAAGCGGAGCTTAGCTGCGGTGCCCGAATTGAATTTAACGCGCTCGATAAGTAAGTTTATTTGTACATAAATTATAAGAATAGGCCTAGAAAGATTTTAAAATATATTTTCTTGAATAATTCAAATAAAACATCAGTTTTATATGTATTTTATATGTATTTATATGTATTATTATAATATTATCTCCATTTATTGTAGTTCGGAAATGAAATGGCCAAAACTTTTCTCCAAAAGTTTTCAACATTACAAATGATTTCTCATTTCTTATTTAATTATTTTCTAATTTTTGGCACTTTTAGACTCGTACGTTTGAAAACGTGACGTCGCACTGCGCACATGAAAAATTTTCAATAAATTAAGAAAGTATGAATTACAAAAAATATGACTTCATACTATGGCGGACAGTGTTTTCGGCGCCATTTAAAAGGCATATTTTTCAATCAACATTTTAATGGGTTTCTACTGTTTAAAATATTAGTTTTTTTGGTGAAAATGAATTATTAAGGTCCCGGGCTACCCTCGAAATTCTCATACATACGTAATACCAAAATCATTTTCTCATACGAAAATATTGATTATTTTTGAGTTATTTTTCAGCTTATAATAGTAATTACCTAGGTTCCTGTACAAAAATTAACTCCAAAATATTTAAACACTAAAAAATTTTTTTTTTTGTGTATAATTTTTTTTTTACTAAATTTACTACTAAATATTTAAACACTAAAAAATAGAGTAAAACACTAGAAAATATATAAATAAATAGTAAATTTACTACAAAATATTTCAACTCTAAAAAATATTTTTTAGTATTTTTAGTATTTAGTATTTAGTAAAAAGAAATTATACAAAAAAAAAATTTTTAGTGTTTAAATATTTTGAAACTAATTTTTGTACAGAAACCTAGGTAATTACTATTTTAAGCTGAAAAATAACTCAAACATGTTAAATATTTTCGTATGAGAAAATAATTTTGGTATTACGTATGTATGAGAATTTCGAGGGTAGCCCGGCCTCTTAGAAAGCGATTAGCATGAAAAAAAGTAGTTCAAAGCCAAAAGTAGCCTAATAGCACATCTACAAAAACACTTGTTCAAGAGTTTGTGCTAACACACACACACACACAGCACACATTCAAAATATATGTAGTCACTTAGCTTACAGTGAGATCTAGATATAACGAGGTTTAACGGAAATGCACATTTGTAACTTTCTACAGCTTACGATCAACTTTTAATTAAAACCAGGGTCGTAGCTACAGCATATGCCATATCAATTTAACGGGGCTCCGCCATGAGGGCCCCGAACGTGCGTATGCGAAAATCGTAATTAAAACTTTCCTAATATGTATTTTTAAAATTCACAGATGAAAAAGCTAAAAAAGCAATTCCCTTGTTACCCGCGTGAAGCGTAAAATCAACGCACTATGCATTTTTTTGTTTTGTGAGAAGTTTTAGTTTAACTTTCTTAAGGGCCTCAAAAATGTTTATACGGGGCCCCGCCAAGGCACGCCACGCTTCTGATTGAAATGCACAAAAAGACCATTATAAAATGATCTTTATCATCAAGTGATGCCCGTACTTTCTAATTTATTGTGAGGACGGACCCTGGTCACTCCAAAAAAGTTTAACCGGTTTAAGATCCGAATTATTTTAATCATCCTTGTCTAATGCCCGTCGGGATCAAAATGCCTGGTGCTCATGCTTAATGTTTTTTTATTTTGTTTATTAGAACGCGATCGCCTCCTACTTTTCACGGTCAAGTACACTCTATGAGTGTTACCGCCTTATAAAACTCATTCGATTTGGGGACAACTTTACATTCTTTTCGTTTAAGTAAATGTTTTCTTTTTTACATGATCGCTAAAAAATTTAAAAGGCTTCATAATTAATTATAGAGAATATTAAATAAAATAAGTGAATTTGAATCTGTCATTCGTTTGTATATTAATATAGAGCAGGCCGCAGGAGTACTACAAGGGCCTTGTCTGGTGCTAATAAGTTACGTCTTATACAATGTCAAGCGCTTAATATAGACGTTATGGAATTTTGCTATTGTATAGACAGTTTATTAGCACTGTTTAAGTATTTAGCTTAAATAGACTCTGCAAGTCCTAATATTAGTTATTTATAATAGTCAAACACTTCTTGACACACAAAGTTTTCCCCGATTAAAATCAAACAAAAACAGTGTATGCAAATTTTTGCAAATCGTCTCGTGTAATCCCCGGACTGAATTTTGATCTTGCATATGACTAAGTGTAAGAACAATGCAAATATAATAAGTGCAAACTGCAATATAAGCTTGGCAACCCACTTAAGATCTACATTATACGCGGGAACGCACGACTGGCCGCTTTCACTAAAGTCATTTAGAAATGTTCGCGCGGAGAGTGCTCGCTCCGGCGTTTTTCCGCCAAAGACGCCCGGAGTCTACCGTGGCCAGCTTCAACAAGGATGAGCTGCTCATGCTGCTGCAGCCGCCGCTCACCAAGTGGAGCAACATCATCAGAGAGGCAGAGAAGGTGGTCGACTATCCGACTTCGTTCATGAACCTGAGGAGGCTTCTGAGCGACGAGTTCGCAAATTTGGCGCTATATTTAAGGAAATTGGTGAGTTGGTTTTTAATAAAAAATTAAAAAGTAAAAAGATAAAAAGTTGCTGTTGGTTTTTAATTTATCTTTACCTATAAGTATTGAATTAATGTAGCCCGTATTCACGCGATCGTATTAAAACTATCATAAGTCTTAAGCCTTGATACAATAATATGTAAATTTATTAATTATCGCTTTTTAAAGTTAAGGAGTCTCTTTACATTAGAAAGGGTGTAACGAAATAAAGGTTTCTTCTGGTCGGGTCAAACAAGTTAGATCGCCTTGTTGCCGACTATCAAGTATCAGATTTATCTAACGATTCAATAATAATATTTTATTATTCTGTTTGCAAACCTTTACACGTACCTAGGTATGTATGTAAATAGCATAATTTATAAATATATCGAGTTCAAATAATTATTTTAATAAAAGACAATAGCCAATTAAACCAAATATATAGAATATTATTTATATTTATAAAAATTTAAATATTACACTAAAAATTAAAAATTGTTAAGATCTTAATGAGCGAAGGTGTTAAACATTACGAAATAACAAACCGTTGGTTAATCCTTTTCATATCTTTACAGGTCGGCAGCAATCAACTGGTAATGCAGACGGCTAAAAACGTTTTGTACGGGGATACAAAAAATCTGCAGCCGTGGGGATTAGTGATACTACTTCTATCGAAATCTGTCCGGACATACGACGCAAACCCAAAAACAGTCTACGAACAGCAAAGACAACTAGCGGAGCTGACGGAAATGATGAGGAGTGGGCATCTGATCCATAAAGGCATCATAAACGTACCATACGCGAAACGATCGAAGAACACAGAATCGGCAATCTTCGGTAACAAAATCGCGATCCTGCTGGGAGATTATCTACTGGTTACCTCAAACGCGATGCTCGCTGGACTCAAAAACCCCGACGCTCTATACATCGTGTCTTCTGCACTGAGAGACGTGTCCGAAGGAGAATTCTTCGGGGAACGAGACGAGCAAAACATACCTCTACCAGGAAAGCCCAAACTGACTAACGACGACTTCGATCTTACCTTCGACACGCGGTCTTTCAACATCGAAAACATACTCGGCAAATCCAGAAAGGAATGGACGGCTCGGTCGATTTACAACGGTGTCAGTCTTCTCGGCAGAGGATGCCAAGCGGCCATGGTCCTCGCCAAGCAGAGTCGAGAAATTGAGAACTACGCGTACAACTTCGGATGTCACGTGGGCTTAGCCTGGCAAGGTGCTATAGAATTGCAAGCTCTAACGTCTGATAGTAAAGAGCAGTTTTCTCTGACTAGCGCGCCAGTGCTGTTCGCGCTTGAAAGTAATCCTGACCTATACAAGATAATAGAGCAAGCTAAAAACGACGTGAACCATGTTGACTACGAAGATTTGAAATTTAACATACTGAAAACGGATTCTGTCGAGAAGACCAAAATGCTGTGTGAATCACATGCGAAAAAAGCGACACAGTACGTTGATAGCATTGGTCAGAACGAGTCCATAGATATGCTGAAAAAGTTGATTAATACTTTGTAAAATGTTTGTAATAAGACTGAAACAAGTTGAAATATAGGTTTAAGTAATTTTAAGAAATTAATATACCTACAAGCATTAATATATTCAGTTAAATTAGAGACTATTCTGACGTTAGTGTTATAGAAATAAAGAATCGTCTTCTGAATCCTTCATAATGAAGGACTATTTTATATAATGAATGCAAAACTTAGTATTTAAAGCAAAACTTTAAAATTTTCATTTCATAAACAAGAAAATTCGTCGTTTTGTTAAATTAATTACTTAATAATTTTAGGTACTTCTTTTATTTTATTTTAGGGTTCCGTACCCACAGGGTGAAAAAGGAGAAAAAGGGATTTTTAATTTTTTAAAAAGACTTTGATGGCTGTCCGTCTGTCCGTCTCTCTCCAGGCTGTAACTTAAGAACTGCTATAGCTAGACTTCTGAAATTTTCACAGATTGTGTATATTTTTTGCCGCTATAACAACAAATACTAAAAACAAAATAAAATTAATAATTAAGGGGGCTCCCACACAACAAACTTAATCTTTTGCTCTAAGTATAATAATGGTAACAGATAGGCACTTGAATTTTTCAGAAAGTCTTTTATAATATTATTATGTGTACTTAAATTAAATAAATAAATAAATTACTTAAATAAAAAATTAACGGGGGCTCCCATACAAAAACACAATTTTTGGCTTTTTTTTTTCCCCTATAACGGTACGGAACCCTTCGTGCGCAAGTTCGACTCGCTCTTTGCCGATTTTGTTATTATCGTATTATTTCTTGCGCAAGTAATACTAAATTAATAACAATAAATATTTATTAGACTTCACTCTGTGTTAAAAAAATAATAAGAATGTTTTCATAATTTATTATTTATTTTAAAGTAACAAATTATTTATTTAAGGTATAAAATAATTATTAAATAAATACTGTTATAGGTGGATAATTAAATAAATGATATCATTTTTATTTTGGTTTGACTAACCAACTGTAAAAGTAAATCGAAAATACAGGCTGTAACAAAACTAAGCGATAATACTTTTGGGTGCGTATGTATGCATCTTGTATTATATAGAGTTCAATATGAAAGTAGCAGTGTTGAAAGTGAGGAGATAATGTGTGGCCGCCACTTTTTTTTTATTTGTATGTTATAACGCTAACGTTTGCGCTTAAAAACAGTGGGAAAAAAGATAGTTTTTCAGTAAACTCTATACAGCGGGCTCATAAATACACTTCCTAAATTCGTATGTTCACTTTACACCTTGTAGGAAAGACGCGACTCTGTCCGCTACGATCTAAGATGTTGAGGACAACTTCGTTGATGACAACGTCCGATTGTTGCCAGAGTCAATAAAAATCATAATTTTATTTCTTTGTTCAATGCAATATGGTCAAAAATCATTCATTATTAATTTTGATCTCAAAACGAGGGAACTGAATCCACATCCTCCAAGGTCCAAGCTGAACCAAAAAGGCACACAAAACGCCATCTATACTGTCGTATTGGAACTGTAACGGCATGTTTTCTATCACAAGTCGGAACGAGCGCACACCAGATGACGCATTCTGTTTGATATTTTTTTTTTTAATGAATCTTTCTATATCAGGGGTATCTTTATGTAATAGCTAGGTGTGGCTAGGTAGAGTAGGGCGGCGCGGCGCCGCGCCGTGACAAAATATTTTACGTGTAACTGCGCCGCAGGCTGAAAAAGATTGGGAACCCCTGATCTATATAATATACGAGCTTTTGCCCGCGACTTCACTCGCATTAAGAAGTATTATTATATTCAAAGTTCAAACTTTCATCCCCTATTTTAACCCCTTGGGGTGGCAATTTATCGAAATCCTTTCTTAGCGGATACCTACGGCCGTACGTCATAACATCTGCCTGCATGCCAAAATTCAGCCCGATCCGTCCAGTGGTTTGGGCTGTGCGTTGATAACTTTGAGTTTTATATACAAAATGTTTGTGTAAACACCGTTGTCCTTGAAACCATCAAATGTACAAAATGAACAACTTTTTCTATGAAAACAATGCTGGGAATTTAAAAAAATCCGTCTTCATACCCATACAAATTGCCGATCCGGACATCCGTATGGGTATGAAGACGGATTTTTTTGAGTTCCCAGCATTGTTCTCATAGAAAAAGTTGTTCATTTTGACGGGCTCATTTGATGGTTTCAAGAATAACGGTGTTTATACAAACACACTGTATATAGATTATAATATAATATAAATAAAAATGAATCCATATTTCCGTTGGTCACGAGTACTTCGAGTTTGGGGACAAGAGATACTTTTTGTTCCGAAAAATTTACGATTCCCGCACAATAATTTTTTACGATTTTCGCCTAAACTAATCCATATTTTTTGCTGAAATTTGGTATAGAGATACTTTGGGGCCTGGGAAAGAACATAGGATACATTTTGTCCGGGAAAAATGTACGGTTCCCACACAATATACTTTTATGATTTGTGCATAAATTATTCAATCGATGTACGGGAACAAAGTTATAAACTAAAGTCTACGCGTACGAACAATAAGGCAACAGTTATTAGTAATTAGAATATTATGACGGCCGTAACTCTATACGCCAATATTCATTCATACCACGGGAACCACACGTTTTCCAAAAGATAAAGTACTTCAACATGCCTTTCAGCAATAATTCGATTCAACGGTTTTGGCGTGAAGAGGTAACAGACAGACAGACACACTTTCGCATTTATAACATTAGTAGTTAGGATATCACACAACGTTCGTGACACATCACACACTAGTATAGTTCACACGTTAGCTTCTGCTTATAAAATGAATCTGTAACTAAACCTCATCAAATTAGTGCCTCATGAATTTCAGTTAAATCAATTGGTAGCTAAGTAATTAAGTTTTTATAGAGTTTATTGTTGCATAGTGATGAGTGTGACGCGACGTAACATCATTAGATATAATTATAAGATATCACACCCCATTAATGCAAAATAGCCAATAGGATATAATACTTATTGTGGCGTGTGCAGCAAGTTGGATTGTCATGTTGGATGCTCGTAGCGCCATCTGCTTCGACCTCTGCGTAATTTTTCCTGTTGACGATGAAAAATATATTTTTAATAAAAAAAAAACAAATTTTATACTCTGGATACTGCCTTGATTCTTTAAGTGGTTATCTTGATTATAATATAGGTTAGGTTATTTAGGTTAAGAGATAAAAATATATAATTACTAGCTGTTCCGGCAAACGTTGTTTTGGTTCATATAAATAATTTTTGATATGAAAAATAGATGTTGGCCGATTCTCAGACCTACTCAATATGCTCACAAAATTTCATGAGAATCGGTCAAGCGGTTTCGGAGGAGTTCGATTACGCACCCCGTGACAGAAGAATTTTATGTATTAGATTAAGTATAGGTTTTCATATTTTATTGCGCTCTTTATGAATAACTAGATATTTGACCGAGCTTTGCTCGGTATTCGATAGAACACGAATAAAATGACATTTTCTAAAAAATATGATTCCTAGCTAGATCGATTTATCGCCCCCGAAACCCCCTATATACCTCTAAATTTCATGAAAATCGTTGGAGCAACATATACAATAGTTGCTCGCTTAAAGATATAAGATAATAATAGTCAGTCTATAGTCTTTGCACTATAATTTAGAATTTAAAAACAATATAGCTGTTTAAGAAAAATATAAATCAAACCAGAACGCGACAATGCAACATCCGATATGAATTGGTGTAACATCAATGTTCTTAATCTAAGGACAAAATTGTATAGACACAGATTAATCCTTAAAATGCTAGTCATTGTTTTTCAAACGTCTAATTAGGTTTTTGTTCGAGAAACCTAATTTTCCTCTAAAGTTCAAATTAAGTATCAAAAAACTTGTCTTGTTAAATAAATTAATATTATGAAACCATCAGTTAATGAAAAAAGGAAAATCTATAACTGCTTTATTTATGTGTGTTTCTCATATGATCGAATCTAATATTATATTTATTCATATTTTAATTTATTCATATTTTACCGCGAATTTTTTTTATCGCTAGCGCGGATACCTACTCACATAAGTTTAAAATGTGTTACAGAAGTGCGAAAAAAAAAGACGGCTTGCACTCCGGGAGTGCCGGCAGAAGTGAAAACGTGATTATTAACGTTGTGCATTTTTTAACCCGTTTTTTATGAAAATCGATTATTAAAAAAAACATTTTTTTTAATTAATCGAAACATTTACAATCGATTCAATTTTTAACCCATTTTTTATGAAAATCGATTTTTAAAAAATCGATTTTCATAAAAAATGGGTTTTTTCATAAAATTTTCATAAAAAATTTTTAAAAAATCGTTTTTTTTTTAATTAATCGAAACGCTTACAATTCGATTTCCAGTTCGAGTTTTCGAGTTCGAGTTTTTGAGTTTTTGAATTTTCGAGTTTTCGAGTATTCGAGTTTTCGAGTTTTCGAGTTTTCGAGTTCGAGTTCGACACAAAACACTACTCTCCAACCGTCTTACGGTTTCTGAGTTTTCGAGTTTTCGAGTTTGAGTTTTCGAGTTCGAGTTTTCGAGTTTTCGACTTTTCGAGTTTTCGAGTTCGAGTTTTCGAGTTCGAGTTTTCGAGTTCGAGTTTTCGAGTTCGAGTTTTCGAGTTCGAGTTTTCGAGTTTGAGTTTTTGAACTATCGAGTTTTCGAGTTTTCAAGTTTTCGAGTTTTCGGTTCTCAGTAGTGCCTCATGTCCTTAGAATACCTGCGACCTGCGTGTTTGTGGAGCTCTACGTGTGACACGTGGACAGGTACCAGGTGAGAAAGGTAACTTAAAATAAGGGCCTGTTTCACCACTTCCTAACAAGTGCAGGATAGGCTATCTACAACTTATTTGATAGATTCTCCATACTCTATCTGCCAAGCTAAGTGGTGGATAGCCTATCCGGCACTTATCAGGAAATGGTGAAACAGGCCCTTAGTCTTGCCTTATCTAACTTAAATTCTCATGGTTGATATTTATATATTATATTATTCTGAACTAGAATCATGAAGTGAGTAGTGACAGACTCTTTTCATTGACCAAAACTTTTGTCAGACGCTTTAAAGCTCCACAAAAACAAATTTATTTTTGTAAATTACATTGTACAAATATAACTAAGTACTATTGTTTTATAAGGCGTTATTTTAATTTTATAAATGAAAACAATGATATTCTACTCTACTTAAACAGATCTGTTACGTTCATACTATTTTCCGGCTTAAATCTCTTCCGAACAATTTTCAAATTCAAAAATTGGACACATTGACAAATTTGACAGATAAGTGAAACAAAAGATACGAATTTACATAAAAGAGACAGTTCTATTTTTAAACGTCGAATCGTATCGCTGTCTCTTTTTTCGCCTAAGCTATGACGAAAATTGGATTTTTTCCAGATTGTTCGAAATAATTGAAAATGTAAATAATCGAGGTATTTATTGCAATCAAGACATATTGTGGTAAGAGATTCCATGTGTTTCGTTTTCTTTTAAATTGGTACATTTTCGAAACACGCACGACGTCATTTTCAATTTATTTAGGTAAGACAAGACGCGGCACGTTCGTAACTGCGCTCGATGCAGACTAATAACAGACGACATGGCGACGACATGGTGACGACATGTCATGGCGGAACGAAAAACATAGACAAAAGAAATGTCAAGATGACAGTTTTGACACATGCGCTTGGTTAGTTTATGTATTGTTTTGTGCTAATTTGTTGTTAAATTAACGTGACAATGGCTCCAAAATGATGAAAACATGTAAAATGCAATGCGTGACGACACGTAAACTTAGATTTATTAATTGCGATTGAAGGAAGTTTGTGAAATCCATTTGAAACATAACGAGATTTACGTCGCCGTAAAACTTAGTTTTCATTGAACGCGTTCAGCATTCAATGAAAACTAAGTTTTATAAAACGAAGTTTTAAGTGTGCCTGGTGAAATCCCACCTAATAAACACACTCACAAACTCTTACACTTAATATTATATATTGCTATGTGATAGTACTAATCTTCCGTGACTGTGAACACTATTACATAATATTATGTCATAAGAAAAAAATTAGTAATATTTTAGTAAAAACTTTAAAACAAAACAAGAAGCGTATTTTAAATTAAGATTTTATCTCTGGAGTTATGTCAAAGTTCTGTGCATCCTTGTTAATGAACACAAATATTAGTTTTGCCTTAGTTATGTTATAATCTTCTTATATATAAAAATGGATTTTCAAATCTGTTAGTCGCGCTAAAACTCGAAAACGGCTGAACGGATTGGGCTGATTTTAGTCTTAAAATATTCATAGAAGTCCAGGGAAGGTTTTAAAGTGACACGAAGTTCACCGAGACAACTAGTATTCTTCCTATATATAAAAATGGATTTTTAAATGTGTTAGTCGCGCTAAAACTCGAAAACAGCTGAACGGGTTGGACTGATTTTAGTCTTAAAATATTCGTAGAAGTCCAGGGAAGGTTTTAAAGTGACACGAAGTTCACCGGGACAGCTAGTTTTATATAAGATTCTAGTAGCTACTGTTAAACTTACATTTTTCCGAAAAAGTTTCGGTGAAAAAATCATCAATTTCGGTGAATTTTTCACAGACTTGAAATTAAGCCAAAAGCATTTGTAAGACATAATTCAAGTTCTCACACTTACTCTTCATAGAGAAATTACAACAACAAAACAAAAAAAAGTGACAAATCCATACGGTACACAATATTATAAATGCGAAAGTGTGTCTGTCTGTCCGTCTATCTGTCTGTCTGTCTGTTACCTCTTCACGCCCGAACCGCAGAACCGATTTTGCTAAAATTTGGTATGGAGATACTTTAAGTGCCGAGAAAGGACATAGGATACTTTTTATCCCGAAAAAATGTACGGTTCCCGCGCGATAAACTAATTTTGGCGCAACGGTGTTGCGGGCATCATCTAGTAAACTAGTAAAATATAATTTGCTAAACATTTAAGTAAGTACCAGTCAAGGTTTAGTCTGGTAATTTTTTATAGCGAAGGGTTCCATCCTTGCATACTACAATGATATAACCCTTAAACGAAAATTTATTATACCAAAGAAACATATTGTTCAAACTAAATTTGTGAATTGAGGTAAATCTGTCTATCAAGTACTATATAATATAATATCTAGATTCTAGAATCTAGATCATAAAATATATAACAACCATTCACTTTTCGATTAATCAATAATACCTATCTATTATTATTATTTTTTAACAAAAAATTGAACCCGACTTCCAAGGAAAAAAAACAATATTCTTAAAATTACCTAAAAAGTATGAAATAATTCTTATTCTTTACTAGCGACCCGCCCCGGCGTCGCACGCGTATATATAATATAGCCACTGAAAAAATTATTGAAATCGATAGCCTATAGGATCCTTCGCGTGGTCAACTTCTAATATCTGTGCCAAATAACATAAAAATTGGTCCATTAGTTCGCGAGATAAGCCCTTTCAAATAATTTCCCCCGTTTTTTCCACATTCTACTATTAGTCTTAGCGTGATAAAATATTATAGCCAATAGCCTTCCTCAATAAACAGGCTATCTAACACTGAAATAATTTTTCAAATCGGACCAGTAGTTTCTGAGATTGGCGCGTTCAAGTTAACCCTTTCAAATAATTTTCCCTGTTTTTTCCACATTTTTTCTCTATTTCTTCGCTCCCATTAGTCTTAGCGTGATAAAATATAGCCTATAGCTTTCCTCGATAAATGGGCTATCTAACACTGAAAGAATCATCAAAATCCGTTGCGTAGTTTCAAAGATAGGGAACAAAGGGACATGAGGGACAAAAAGCGACTTTGTTTTATAATATGTATAGATTAGTACCTTTTTCAAACTTCGACTAAATCTCAACGAATTCTGTACTCAATTTTCATTTGTTTGAAGTCAGTACCAGCCCAGAACTGAGATACTTGACATAGAACTTAGCCAGTTTTACTCTTTTTAGTTATCTACAAGACAAGGCTTTATGCGTAGATAACCACTACGAATGTTAACTATCCATATTATGTTACTGTAAGTGAAATTGTGGTAAATGCTTGCAGTTATCTAAGTGATGCTGCAATTTCCAAACTTTTATCTTTAAAGGTTCAGGAGTTTTGTTCAGTGCCTTTGGACTAAGAGACACCTTCGTGTGAAATTTCTCTTATTCGTAATATATGTTTAATTGTTTAAATTAAGTACTAGAAACAACATATAGGATTTCCCTCGATTGCTCATAGATGCCATCATCAGCTTACCACTTTCGTAATAATTGTTATACAAAATTAAGATTATATCCTATACTACAAGACAAGAATTTTGAAAATCGGTCCACAAACAGCGAAATGATCATCGAAAATATCTGCTTCGATGCAAAATATCACGAAAAGTACCAATAATTGGGTTACAATGTGATGACCCATGGTATAGTTATAGTTGTGATGATGATGACCAATTAAATTGATGTGTTGGCTTATGCTTTCAGTCGTTTAAACAACGCTGAAATCCCCGAACCTATCTATAAGGATTGAAAAGTTCTGTTTGGTACCTTCGGATCCAGGGTATAACCTGGAGCGAAACTCTACTCTACTTTTTGGTAGCATTTACTTCGAATGCTTCAAAAAAAAATCGAAATTACTATATGTTTCCATACAAATTTCAAGGAG
Source organism: Lysandra bellargus (assembly GCA_905333045.1). NCBI lineage: Eukaryota > Metazoa > Arthropoda > Insecta > Lepidoptera > Lycaenidae > Lysandra > Lysandra bellargus. Next base: position 3,923,569 of record HG995326.1, on the reverse strand, counting down.
TCCCTTCGATTCCTCATGGATCCTATTATCAGATCACCACTTTTGTGAACATGGTGCCAACCTCGGATTCAACCCTGTACAACAACAAAAGAATCAAGAAAATCGGTCAACAAACGGCGAAGTTATGGTTGAACATACAAAATAAAAATATAAACAGGCGAACATATTACAACCTCCTCCTTTTTGGAAGTCGGTTAAAAAGGCGAATGACTTTTTGTATTAAAGCGTTCTGTTACCAGTAGTATTTTGGCAGGCGCTGATAAATTTTTGGTACCTACCAATTAAATTGCAATATTATTAAGTTTGTTCGTCAAACACGGCAAAGACACAAATCACAATGTTATATTCCGTATTACCAATACTTTAATATAGATATTTCATAATTATTATGCAAGCGTTATAGAATAAATTATCTATTACTTTTACCGATATTGTGTGAATTTGACTTTACACTAGACACTACAAGGGACAAGGGCCCAAATGCGGAATCTCAAATTCTAAGATTTCCGTTATAAAAACATCAGATAAGTATCAGATTCGCCGATAACATACGGAATGCTATGTTTATAATATGTTAAGGTCAGTTTGTCGGAATTCGTAACATATATTATGATTTATGTATTGTGATTTGTGATGTGTCACAATATTATGTAGTCTGCAGGATGTCTGCTCTCATTTTCCAGGCCTGACATAATCATAGGCCTGACATAATCATGTAAACTTTGACTTCCGAATATGTTAGAAGCTAACAGAGGCTCGTCATCATATTAAGTGGTCGAGGTACTCGTCAATACTTATTAAACGAGCCCAAACTAGATGTGTTTGCGTTGTTTTATTGAGGAGTTCCTATAGCCATCTTTCAGCTCCATCATCGGGTCTAGTGTCTTATTGTTTTGTCATCTTGTTTTGCGAAGCCAGTTGTTACAAACAACTGGTAAATTTCATGAGGATACGTCGTTGTTGTATGGGTTAAATTCCCTTCTCTAGATTTCATCACCTATAGCTATCTCCGTTTCGACTTACTATAACATAAAATATAAAAACGTATTGATTACAAAGGTTTACGCTACATGTCGGTTTTCATAAAGTAATTGACTATTCCATGCATTTTTGCAATGAACTTTTAGCAATCATAGCCCCTTCTTATTTTATTTTCTTCAACCTTAAACCTTTAATATGGTGATATTTAACCTTAACTCTAAATGGATTACAAATAATAATTGCATTAAATGGATTAAGTGTGGATATCCACGCACGCTTAATCCTTAAGTGCAAACTGTTGATTTGAACTGTGGTTCCATATGTCGACTCGTGGAAAAGCCGGATAAGACCAAGTGGAAGACTTGGCTTGGAGATTTTTTATTTAATCTTATACCCTCTCACTATTATAAATATTCATACAATATTTCGTCCTTCTCTACCACATTGGAAAAGTCGCTCGATAGACGAAGATAAACATTGTAGCATAATCGTAGCATTGTATTATAGCTTATTCGTGTAACATTTAATTCTAGTAATGGAGAAAATACATAATAAGGCCACAATATATAAAGCGCTAACTTATATAGGTACTTCTAAGCGACAACAGAAATACCTTTAACACTCAACATTCAAGTTCATGAGTCAAGTCTATCGCACATTAATTTCGTCTAATTTTATTTGCTCGCTTACAGTAGGATCAAAAATAATATTTGAATCTAAGAAACGACAGTAGATTCTATAATGTTGTTGACATTCTGAAGTTTCTTTATCTCTTCTCATCTTACCAAATATTTTATACCAGTAACCGCGTGTCGAGTCACGTGCAATAGCTTCTAATTTTTTTGCTATGATCAGTGGTGGGGCAAGATCTAATTTTGATGTGGGCTTGATATCCTGTATATCAAGCAATTAAACTTTCCTGCCAAATTTTGATATTGATCCTTGTTAAAAATAAAAATACATATGTTTTTTCTATTATAGTCACTCAGTACTAAAATGTTGAGAAATAGCTTCCGAGACACGATGCGTCGGCCGTGCGTGACGTGCCCCCGCGCGCGTCTCATCCCGCGTCACCCCCTCTCATTCCCCCGCGCCACGAATGACCATTATGCAACGATTTTAAATGGGACAAAATATCGCTGGCCCCGGGCAATAAAGGCGTAATATCAAAAATGTTTTGTTCAGGAGAGACAAAATAAACTAATTTGTTTATAGTGCTGCGTACAGTGGTCTAAAACAAGCGTTTGAAGTGTCATATGAAAGTTGATTTTTTTTACCTATTTAACTATATAAAAATAATTGTAATAGTGTAAAAAATTATTGAAATAATTGAAAAAATGTATAATACAACTATTATGCGATATTGTTTCATTTGCAACATTGTTTATTGATTTTATAAAAACACCAAACCGCTTGAGATTTACGGCTGTAAGAACATAATACGACGTATTTTTCGCTTTAGATTTCGAGCGTACCAGCCGATTACTCGCTTCTTCTGGGGAATCTTACAGCGAAAACTTAGCTGTATCGTATCTTCACCGGTGTTTTTAGTTATGTTTCATAGAGTAATGCAAGAATACAGTTTTAGTCGTAAGAGAATTTTCCATTCTATAAAGCTGTTATCATTTATTAAACCCAAAATGTTATTTTAAAAATATGAAATAAATAGGGGTGATAGACTAGTACTCAGAGAAGCCAAAAATCAAATAACATTAAAAAGGGCGTAACCGGCGTTTACCGCTTTGTTGCCCGGGGCCAGCGATATGTCATTGAAAAAAAAATAACACCCAATTTCATTTTGGTTAAATGGACTCTCCTAATGATACCTATGCCCTGGAAAAAATTTGGCAGGAAGGTTTAATTGCACCCTGTATTTTGTGAGGCCCCCTGATGGATGATGATTGAGCCAAGAGAACAGGCTTTTTTGGAAGTATATTTTGATACTCACACTTTTATTTATAAATAAAATTATTTACAAAAATGTGAGTATAAAACTAGTTAATTCCTAAAAAACATCCTCGTGGTCTAAGGGGCGCGAGGTTGCCCATGTCGCCCACGCGCGCCTACGCTGCCTCTGGCTATGATGAAACACGATTTTCAAATTTTGATTGCCTTAATTAGTATAAAATTGAGGCTACTAAAAATACATTCAAAATAAAGCCTATTTTATCCCCGCCTTTATATCTATTTACTAATCTCAGAACAATACAGAAACTCATTTACTAATATCAGATCAGTAGTTTAAGCGTTTAGTAGTAAAACATATCACATAGCCGGGAAACTACTCATTCGGGCTTCGCCGTTGCTTGCTAAAAATTATTTACACGTAGGTACTTCTGCTAACTTCTACAGGGTGTAACAAAAATAAGTGACAATAATTTAGGATGTGCATGTGCTCCTTGCAGAGAGCCCACCGTGAAAGTAGGAGCGCTGAAAGACCAACATTTTTTTGTCACTTTTGTATGGGAAAACTCGTGACGCTCGGGCGTTTGTTACATCCTGTGTACTAATATTGTAGAGAATATATTTTTTTTATCTTCGAAACTATATTAAACCGATTATGATGTTTTTTGTGAATCAAAATCTACTGTAAAGCGTAAGACTGACTTACGTGCAATAATTATAAGTTAAGATTTATAATAGAATCAAGTTTGTTTTGTTTGATCCACATAATAATATTTTGCATATTCCTTAGGCTGGCCGCATACACACTTTTTCCGTATTCGATTTCCGAATTCGTTTTCCGTATTCGAAATTTCGTGAGACTAGCGGAAAAGTTCGTTTTGTTCGTTCGCGCCTGCTTGCACTTTAAACGTAGGTACGAGCAAAATTCGGTCCGTTCGAATAAAGGACATGTGCTCCACTTAGAGCGGCCACATACATTAGTTTTCCCGATTCGATTTCCTGATCCGTTTTCCGAAACCGGGCAGAGTTATGACACTAAGCGTGGCGCCGCAGCGGCAGCGTTTTTCGCCGCCGCGGCGCGATCTTGGGTCCGACTACTCTCGTATGTTTGTTGAAAACTGAGGCTCCGCTCGCCGTCGCCGCTGCGGCAAAGAATCGCCGCCGCCGCGGCAGCGCCGTGTGAAAGGGATCCATAGAAATACAGGGGCGAGTACGGAGCGGCGCGTGTGTAAGCACGCTAACATCCCTTCTGTTTAGGGTTTTATTTTGTCAAGATTAATTTAACTCGCGGTCCACGGAATTTCACTGCAGCTCAGCAGACTGCAAGCCTTCAAAGATTATTTTCTACACACAGAATTTTTTTATTACTGCGTAGAGTTTTACTAACTACGTAAACGGTTTCCAAGAGAGAATCAAAAGGACATTGCTATTTAAAGGACGAAATTGTTTTATTTTGATAGTAAATCAATAAAATATTAACGTGAAGGTGACGAATATTAAACAACTGTTGATAACGATCAGGACAAAACCCGGAACACGAGATCTATTAACAATTTTTCTACAGCGAACTATAACTTTATTGTTAATGCGGACATATTGGCGAAGCGGAGCGATTAGGGTATGGTCACGATGAAAGCGATAATTTTATCTTGAACTAGATGACGTCTGCAACTCCGTTGCGCCAAAATTCGTTTATCGCGTTTATTCCCAGTTCTCAAGATATCTCCATGCCAAATTTCAGCAAAATCGGTTCAGCGGTTTAAGCGTGAAGAGGTAACAGACAGACAGACAGACACACTTTCGCATTTTTAATATTAGTATGGATGACGTAGGAGCTATGTATTTTAATTTTGTATTTTACCCTGGATTTGGTGTTTATTGATTGACAACGTGATTAAAAAACTACGTTTTTCATCTCCCAATAATTATTATACTTCTGAGAGGTAAACCAGAATATTTGACAGCTGCTACGTTTTATTGCAAAGTGCTATCGTAACTTTATTGAATGTCAAAAGTATGGGAGCTGCATTTATTTTAATACAATTTCGTATATTGAAAATTTCTCGAAAAAATTATTGAAAATCATTCTATTTCAGCTAAAATTAAATTACATTCGTGTAAATAGAAATTAAGTTAAAAGACTGCTTATGTGATCTTATTAATAACAATGCATATCCAAAACATTATTTTTCCATATCAACATGGTACATTTACCTCAGTTTCATTGAATTTCGCTATAAGTACGGAAAATCGCTAAACGCTCCCGCGTGCACCTAGTCCGCAGGCCTCTGCCCGCGTGCCGCGAGCTGCGCATCGACACCCCCTATATAAGCCATACAATAGCTCTCCACAGGCCAGTACAGCACGGACGTTAAATATTCAGTGCTTCCCTTAACAAATAAATACAGTGAGTATTTTATATATTTTTTATTTCAGTGAAAAAAAAGTTTTTAATCGATTATTTTAATTTCGAAAAATAAATATTTTGAAATTAATAGCGATGATAATAATAATTATTATGAGTACTTTCAAAGTAAACAGTGTTTGCATTTAAATAAAAGGTTCTTCTATTTTTAAACTCTTGAAATCCGTTATAATTAGTACAAAATATGTTTTAATTAAATTCATTTAAAGTTTTTTTAGGATAAGCCTCAATTCTTATATTTTTTTTATGATATTGTGACTCCATGTTGCATGAAAAAATATTTCGTGACCATTTGCTATTTATCATTATATTGTAAAAATTCTCCTAATAATATTATCTTAACCTTATTAATCTTTTTTTTTTTACTGAAATAGTTTTCTCGATCTCTAGCGATCCCCCTACACAAGCTTCCCAACCCTCCAGATTGAAAAACACTGGCCTAGTTGTAGATCTAGTCAATGACTTTTTCTATGTCTTATGTTTGTTATGAGCCTAGTATCTTTTAATTTTTTTAACAATAATCATCTGAAAAATGACGCTAGACATACTTGAACTTTTCTAACCAGATTTGTCTTTGTCATTTATGATATTATACGGTCTGCTTTTTTTAAGAGTCACACTCAGATTTGTTTTATTTTTAAATAATTCTACTGCCCACCAAATTCATTACTTGAAAAAGTATGAAACTCTCAAATTTTTTAAATTTTTATTTTAATTTTAGTATATTGGTTGTTATAGCGGCAACTGAAAGACACAATCTATGATAATTTCAGAAGTCTACCTATAGCGGTTCTTGAGATACAGCCTGGAGGCAGACAGACAGATGGACAGACAAACGGACAGACATCGAGGTCTCAGTAACAGGGTCCCGTTTTGGAACTCTAAAAAGGGGGGAATTTGACATGACTCGTTGCAAACGCCATATTAATATGTCAATAACGTCCGCAATCCCCATTAATTTCTAGCACTGCTTTCATATTTAAAAATTCTCCAAATTTTATCGAATTCGACTTGACTAATAACCCAGGGCACTCTCGATTGAGTCAATATTTAAACAGAATACCAAATTTAATTTAACTTATGTACATTAAATTCGAAACTATATTATGCTTCTAATACTTATGAGATAGTATACAAACAAATTAAACTTTTTAATTCGGTTTTTTAAGCAAAAAAATAATTAATTGAGGATAAAAATTATTTAAAAAATGTTCTAAGTAACAACGCTAGGTATGGTTATATTTTCAAAAACTGTCCGCAAATATAAAAGCCATTACACCACACAAATACTAACTGACGGTGACGTATCGGTTGTTTGGAGAAAATCTTTTCAGTTCACTTTTCATTTGCGACCTTTTCCGCCCACGTGCTTGCTAAGTGGTTTTTGCTGCTTAAACTTTTCTTGTGGTTTTTTTTCTGTTACCTCATCAATGTCCATGTAAATTTAATTGTAATCAAATTTAATATTTTTTGTAGACAAAACAATAAAGAGCCTTTTATTCGAATATTTTAAATAGTGTCATTTATTTATTGCACAATAAAATTTCATTTTACATCATTTTAGTGTCTACATGTGTCTATATAATACATTTTAATCATAAAAAATAACGAAATACCTACAGAGCGATAAATTACGATGGCTAACATATTTAAAAAGAAACCTTTCAGACAAATATTAATTTTAACTCAAAAGATTTAACTAAATATGGTAGTATGGAAATTCTTAATCAACGTTTAGGTACGTTTGTACTGCGTTGATTAAAATACAATTTTGTATTTTTAAGTGCTCGTTTACATTGATATTTTGTAGTGTCCGACCGAAACTGATTTTTCAGCCGAAACCGAAACCGAAACCGAACTTTCGGCCTTACTCTCAGTTTCGGCCGAAACCGAAACCGAAACCGAAACTTGGAAAAACATTCAAAATTACGCTTATTTACTGAAACTGGTTGATTTTTAACATACATTACAACTTTTCAAACTAAAGAAAAAGTACCACATTGAATTTTTTACTTTTTGCGACATTACTTAAAATAATTAATGTTATTAATCTTAGACTCGAATATGTTCCCTAGAAACTTTTTTGTACTAAGTATATTCCAAAGAAATTGAACACGCTTAGCGCACACTTAACCGGTTCTAAACATAATATAAACACGTTTATTATACTCAATTGCATTGCAACAACCTAAACTGAACTCGTTCACAGCAAATCCGATTTTTATCTTCTGAACGCCCAATATTCGAATTTTAACTTCATAAAACACATTTAAGTCCTATCAATGTAATATCATGACAGATCGAAAAACAAAGACGAAAAAATTGTTAAGATGACAATTTTCACATAATATAAGCATAAAAATCATCGCGTGACCTGACGTAAACTTAGATTCATTAATTTAAATTAAAAGAAAAATGTGAAATCTAATTGAAACAAAACAAGATATAAACGCGTTCATTGTTCAATGAGAACTTATTTTAATAAAATGAAATTTAAGTGTGATTGGTGAAATTCCCCTTAATGTATTGTAACGAAGGATTACCCTAAGAAACAAGAGCAGAGGTTATTCAAGTCATTTTATTTAGGTGCGATTTTACCTAAGAAATAGAACGCGCTTAGTGTACACTAAATCGGTTCTAAAGGTATAAACTCGTTTATATCACCAAATTACATTTCACTAACTTATCGTTCACAGCAACCGAGTTTTATCTTCAGAACTTCCAATGTTGTACGATTAAACTTCATGAAATCCGTTAAAGTCCTGTCAATGTAGTGACATGGCGAATCGAAAATCATAGACGAAAAAAATGATGCGTTTGGGTAGTTTATGTATCGTTTCTTGCTTTTTTATTGATAAAATTACGTAACTAGACTCCAAAATGATAAAACAATGTAAAATCATCGCGTGACGTCACATAAACATAGATTTAATAATCGTGATTAAGAGAATATTATAAAATCGATTTGAAACAAAACGAGATTTACATCCCCGTAGGAACGCGTTGAATAAGAACTAAGTTTTATAAAACGAAGATGTGTGATTGGTGAAATCCTCCCTTAGACATTAACGACGTATTACTGAAAACACAATCAATTGGAGTATATTACTTTTATGGGAAACATGGATACAACTACAAAAAAAATATGGTGGCAACACTGCGTATTAGTTCAAATAGCCTCCGCATATTTTATGATTTTAAAATAAAATTACTAGTTGTGCTACAAGGAAAAGTGCAAATAACGATTACTACGGTGCAGATTTACTGAAATATAAACTGCAACAGTGCAAAGTTCTGTGATTCAGTGACGAATTCAAGAAAAAGAACCGTGACTTGTAAACCGCCAATCAGCTGATCGCCATTTTAAATTGTTGTTTTGATGCGAAAGTACAGATCAAGCACTTCTATCGAACCTGAACCTGACAACACCTACATACCTATTGAAATTACAAGAAGTTTCTCAAATTTTCAAGTTTTTTTGAAGAAGAACTTACCCTATTTAATATTGTGGAACCTATGCTACCCTTGGGCATTACAGAAGAGGTCTTACTTGTGCATAGGAATCAGGAACAGCAAATAATTCAAGAAAGAAAAATACAGACTGTAAAACTTTCTCCAAGACTCATTTTTTTATTTTTTGTTTTTATTCCCATTTTGTGCTAGAATATATTGTGTAAATTTGACATTCTATCTTTAAAGTACACAGTAAGTAATATATAAACTTGAGGTAAGATAGTGCTTTAAATACAAAGCAAACTACAGGTACTGTATAGTAACAGGCATGCAATTTAAACTACAACTAACTGATCATGAGAAATAAGTAAAACTATTGTAAAATATTAAGAAAATAAGCATGAGAACAAATATTCATATTTGAATAATATTTACTAGCTTTTCCTGTACCTACATATTGCATTATACTTTCACATCTAATTTAATCTATAATGGAATGTTCTATAACTGTAACTTATAATTAGCATGAAAACTATTTAAATAGCATGTTTTGAATTTGAAAAGATAAGAATAGACTTTAGTGAAGCGTATAAACCAAGTGTCAGAGCAAAAAACAAACTTCTTCAATTGAAAATATATACTTTCACATACTTTTACTCTCAAATTTAAATATATAATAAGTAACATACTCTGTAAGTTTAAAATAACAAAAGTAGCTGTTAATTTGTTAATCAGAAGTAAGTACCTACCTACTCAAATACGCTAGCCATTAGTTGTTTGTTATATTATATCGTTCACCATAGAATTGGACAAGAGATTGTGCTGCATAAAATTTTGTATTTAAGTACTTATTACATATTATATAAAATAGCAAACACTCAACTCAAAGTGAATTGTCATGGGTATTGAATAGGTATATCACTTTCAAATGAGTCCTTTTTGCGAACCATTTTGAATATAATTTCTGATAATAATTTATTTAAAAAACAAAACTATTTTGACATTTAATATAATTAAATATTTTTATACATTTGACATGAAATATTTATTCTTATTACATTTTATTTTACACTTTAATTATATTTTATGAATTTTGACATTACTAATTAATATTACTAATTCCTATACATATTATTGAACATATTGACTTTAACAAATTATTATTGAACCTATTGACATTGTATTTTTTATTGTTTTATTAAAATTAACTACTTATTATAATTTTATACAAATGAAATTAATAAGTTGATACTATAATTACTGCGGACAATTTATATTTATTGTTATAATTTTAATGATATTATAGGTATTCGTATATTTTAACAGTGTAACATATTAAATCTAATAATAAAATATTATAATTATTCTTTCAAAGGTAGTATTATAAGTAAATTTCTAACTTGCATGTTCCTTTAGTTTCATTCTATTGAACTGTATAATGACTAGGCTTAATTTGTGAAACCACCAAAAATATACACATTTTGTTTCTTATTTCTTTATTTCTTTTTACCATTCCTGCTTATCATAGTGGCTTACCGTGTTGCTCTTCCTACACCATAAAGAATGGAACTCGGGGCCAATCACGATGATGAGTATGTGACAGTAAGGAGACGTAGGCATAGTCTGAATTACGAGGATGCAAATCTAGACAACTCGATGTATTATAATTCACCTACTTCGTTAAGTCGTGATCCAGAAATTTGTAGCCTCCCAAATTTATCTGTTACAATGAATGAGGAACTACAAGAATTGCGTGATAAATTTAAAGATGTACAACTTCAACTAGACATAGCACATAAGGAAATAGAACAGTTATTATTAGAAAATAGCAATCTTTTAAAAAAAATACAAGAATTGGAAAATAAACTAAAGCTATTGAGTAAAATCCATTCTGCACCAATTAGCAATATCAAAAAAAGTAATAAAAAGCGTCCTAACATAACTGGCTATTCTGCTAAAAGAAAAATAGACTTTCAAGAAGATGAAAACACTTCTGAACAAAAAATTTATATTAAAGATAGGACAAATCAGGAATCCACAAGGGAACAAAAATCAGTGTATAATATTCAAAGGAGGTCAATTCAAAAAGGGAATTACATACATATATTAGGAGAACAAAGTGTAATGGGTTTATCTCAGAGATTAAGATATACTAGGAATAAAAAACAAAATAACAGTTACAACATATTTTCTTTTATAAAACCTAATGCACTATGTAGTGAAGCTCTTAAAAGTTGTGAATCCTTAAAACATACAATGACAGAGAGAGATGTCATTATATTAGGAGTGGGTACAAATGAGAAAAATCCATGTAGCTTTCTAAATAATTTAGCACTCGCTTTAGATAAGCTTCGCAAAGCACGTGTCTATGTCCTAGAAGTGCAATCAAATGATTACCTCAGAGTCGAGACACTCAATAACCATATACAGTGTCTCCTAAAATTGCACAAAAATACCACCTTTATTAAAGCTAAGGAAAGGTTTCACAAAAATTATAATGATTACATACAAGACATTTCAGAACAAATAAATTTTAATATTGATTATAGTGACTACCTAAATACTTATTTGCCATTCTATGACACAAGTAATATTATAAAGAATATAAAAAATAAAAAAAAATCAGATACAACTAAGGACCTACAAAGAAATAAAATAACTTTCTATTTTAAAAAGGTTGACAAAGTTTCTGCACCTAAAGTAGTAGATAAAATAAACAAGTATAAAGAAAATGTCAAAGGTACAATACCATACTACTTCAAAATAATGAACAATAGTAATAATACGAAGTTATCGAATTTAAATACGGAACAAACAAGCAATGAAGATTTTTTTTTTCGATGAGACCTTAACAATCCTTCACCAAAATATTGCTGGGGCCATAAATAAAGCTGAGTTACTTTACCTATCCTTACTAGATTTAAAAAAACAAAGTTTAATTAACTTAAAAGTTATTTGTCTAACAGAGACATTTATTAAGAAAGGTTCCGAAAATTTACTTAAGTTGCATGGATATAAATTATCTGCTGCTTTCTGCAGAAACGCTAAGAGAGGGGGTTCATGCATACTGACAGAAAGTTATATAAATTGTAAGGAAATAAAATGGATTAAAAATATGGGAATAGCGAATGAATTTGAATGCTGTGGAATAGAATTACTGGATCATAAATTATATGTCATATGTATATACCGAACTCCACAAAGTGATACATATTCATTCTTTAAAAACTTAGATAAATTACTTCATGACGTAAATAATAAAAGAAAAGAAAAAAGTATAGTTTTATGTGGTGATTGGAATCTAGACACTCTTAAAAATAACAAAAACACACGCCAACTGCGAAGTTTACTTAAAAACTACAATTTAGTTTCACACATAACATGCCCTACTAGATCATCATCCTGCATAGACCTAATCGTTAGCAATCTCAAAATGACAAAGTCAAATATTCATCACCTGGCTCTATCTGATCATGAGACTGCTCAGACATTGACTATTAAAGTAAAAAAGGTTCCAAAATCAAACATCACTTGGGAATTTAGAAAAGATTATAGTGCTGATAATGTTCGTAAGTTTAAGGAATGTATTTCAGCCTTGTCTTTTTCAGAGTTAAGAGAGGAAGAAAATGTGGAAGTTACATTCAATACATTTCACGATCAAATAGTCCTTTTTTATAAACTATGTTTTCCACTGATAAAAATACGCATTAACAAGAATAAGCAACGAACATTATGGCTAACTAGGGGTATAAAGAAATCATGTTTGGTAAAAAGAAAAATGTATTTAAAATTAAGAATCTCAAAAATAAATAATTACAATACAAAACAGCGTCTAGTAAAATATAATGATTTATTAAAAAAATGCATAAACAAATCAAAGCAAATACAAAACACCAAATATATAAATAATCAAAAAAATAAATGCAGGGCAGGGTGGAAGATAATTAATGAAAATTTAGGAAATAATAATGAAGATAATGACATTGCGTATATTAAGAAAGACATGAATGTGTATACTAAACCTAATGACATCTGCAAAATATTTAATGACTATTTTACCAATATAGGAAATATAAGGCCTAAAAAGGAAAAAAATATAAACGAAAAAAAGAATTGTCCAATCAACATAAATAAAAACACAATTTTTTTACATCCTACAGATCCTCGTGAAGTGTATAATACAATTTTATCTTTAAAGAATACAAATGCTGTGGGTTATGACGAGATACGAACGGACATTATTAAGAAGTGTGCAGTACAATTATGCTATCCACTTTCCAAAATTATAAGCCAGTCACTAGAACAAGGTGTCTTTCCTAGCCGACTAAAAATTTCAACTATTAGGCCTTTGTTTAAAAAAGATGACAAAACTGAAATAAGTAATTACCGCCCAATAACTTTAATTCCGGTTTTAGCAAAGATCTTTGAAAAAATCATGCTAAAACGTATAAAAAACTTTTTCAATTCAGAACACTTGCTGGCTAATGAACAATTTGGTTTCCGAGACAATAGCTCTACTACAGAAGCCTGTTTTTATTTAAGCAAAATAATTCATGACAGTTTAAATAACAAAATACCCATAACGGGGATATTTTTAGATATGACTAAGGCTTTTGACCTAGTTAATCATGACATACTACTGGATAAATTAGAAAAATATGGGATAAGAGGAAAGGCTTATGACTGGATAAAATCCTATTTAAGCAACCGGAAGGTATGTACAATAATTACAAAAATTGTCGGTAATTTTAAAAAAACTTACAAATCTAGGTATGCATATTTAGACATAGGAGTTCCACAAGGAAGTCTGATTGGTCCATTTCTTTTCCTGGTGTATATTAATGATGTCACAACGGCAACTAAACATCTTAAAATTCTGTTCGCTGATGACACTACAATCTTGGTCAAATGCGAAAATATTTTAATTTATGAGCAAGAAATAAGAAACGCACTCATTGACATAATATCATGGTTGGTTAAAAATGACTTGCAAGTTAATCTTAATAAAACGAAAATAATGCAATTTAAATATTACAATGCAATGCAAATACCCAAGAAAATCACTTATGAGAATATTATTATAGAAGAAGTAGAATCATTAAAATTTTTAGGACTAATGTTTGACCAACACTCTAACTGGAAAGCACATGTTGACTATATTTGCAGCAAACTTGACAAATTCGTCTATGCACTTCGACGCTTAGCAAAGACCGTGTCATTATCAGCAGCTCTCTGTGCATATCATGGATACGTGTCGTCAATCTTATCTTACGGTCTTATAATGTGGGGCAACTCTGTGGAGTTTGATTCAGTTTTCAAATTGCAAAAGAAGTGTATTAGGGCGATTTGTGGTGTAGGGCCGCTTGAAAGTTGCAAACCCTTATTCCAAAAACTGAAATTACTTACGCTTCCTTGTATGTACATTAGAGACATGTGCATCTTTGTCAAAAAGCATCCAAAATATTTTATGCAAAACAAGGATAACAATGTTGCAAAGAGATCACAACGTTATCCCAATAAATTAATCATGCCCAAATGTAGCAGCACAACGTTTCTTAAAAGTCCTTATTCTATGGCTATTAAAATCTATAATAACTTGCCAAAAGATTTAGAAAAACTGAGCTTAATTCCTTTTAAAAGAAAACTAAATGAATGGCTCATAAATAATTGTTTTTATGAAGTAAAGGACTTTTTCGCTGGTACTTATTTCTGACAGTTCTATATTATTGACATATTGACATATTGTGACATTTAGTAATGGTAATATTTCTACTTCTTTTTTCCACCTTTTAGATTAATGAAATGACATTTGTGATTTGCATACTATTAATTTAGTTGAGTGATATGATCCTATATTTTATTATGAAGACCGCATTGTACATTTCACTCTGGCAAATAAATTATTATTATTATTATTATTAACCGCGTCGAAGTTCAAAACGAAATTACTTAGCAAACTTGCAGTTGACGTCACATTCTTTTTGCTCCAGAAAGCGTTTTGCTACTAAATCTCAAAAATATACTGAGGGCCGCAAGAGTAAAGCTTACGAGGAAGTGGGCTAGATAAGATTCTAGCAGGGTAGGAACGGTCTTTTGGGCGGATTCCCTCACCGTTGAGAACAAAACCCAGCTGCGGAAGGCGCAGCGGGTCATAGCAGTGAGGATAATTCGGGGCTACCGTACAGTCTCCTGGGTGGCAGCCACTGCCCTGGCTGGAGATCCCCCGTGGGAGCTCGTGGCGCCGGTGCTCGCCGAGATGCACCTCTTCACTTCAGAGAGGAGGTCACTCTTCGGTGAGTCGCCGACCGGGGAGGAGCTCTCGCGGGTGCGGAAGCTGGGGCAGGAATGGCTGCTTCGAAGGTGGGGTGAGGTTCTGGCGCAGGCCCACTACGGTCAACGTACTGCTCAGGCTCTGCGGCCAGTTCTTGCGGCGTGGATGCGTCGCAAAAGAAAACCCCTCACATTCCGCCTTACACAGGTACTCAACGGACACGGTTGTTTCGGTGCGTACCTGTGTAAGATCGCCAGGAGAGAGCCAACGCTGCCACGACTGTGCTGCGCTGCGCTGCGGAGGACACGGCCCAGCACACCCTTGAGGTGTGCGATCGTTGGGCCGTACAGCGCCACGATCTGGTGGCAGTACTAGGCGGGGACCTCTCGCTCCCAAGCATGGTGCGCTGCATGTTCGAGAGCGATGAGGCCTGGCAGGCGGCGGTCTCTTTCTGCGAATTTGTTATATCGCAGAAAGAGGCCACGGAGCGGGACAGAGAGAACGATCCCACCTCTCTGCCGCTCCGCCGGCGTAGGACGGGAGTGTGGAGGCGACGCTATGCGAACCTCCTAACTCTCGTCTAACGAGGCTCCGGGAGAGGACGGGAACCTCCCCGGCTTAGCCAGTCCCGGCGCCGAGGGGAACCCTTTAGTTTGCCTAAGCGTTCCCTTACTTTTGGTGAAAGTCCGGTCCCGAGGTAGACCGGCCGCTCGTGGAGGGAGTCTCGTGTTTGTTAGATCCGGAACATCCCTCCGTTATACGGCTGAAGGCGAACCGCAGGTGGTTTTAGTGAGTAGAAGTCTCACATACCCCCGGGTTTCCCCTGCGTAGTAAAAAAAAAAAAGGGTAGGAACGGTCTAAGAGATTGCGTGTCCATAGTTAAAAGTTAAGTAGTTTAGAAAAGAGTGAGGTGAGATGATTTACTAGATAAATCTCGCAAGGTATATCCTAATATATCCTATAATCTCACTCAAACAAAATTTGTAGGTAAATAAGTTCACACATATAATGTAATCAATAATTTATCATAGCATTTACTAAGTCGTTTGTTTGGCAAACATTGTTATAATAGCACGTAATTTGCCAAAAGTTAAATAAAATTATTTATTTATTTATTATGTATTTTTTTATTAATGTTATATATAAGCCTGCGTTTGTCGTATAAATAAAATTCAATACTATAATTTCGACAAAAATAAGTTTAGACAATTTAATGAAAATAAAACGAAGGGCTAATTTCTGATTTGGGATTAATCTGGAACTAATCTGGAACACATAATCTCAAAACACGATTAAATAGATGGTGGCGAACTGAGCCAGGGCCTCGCTGGCAAGCAAGCACGAGTTAACTGCGAAGTTTACCGAACGATGCATGAGTTTCGGCGGGGCCGAAAGTTTCGGCTATATTTTGGCCGAAACCGAAACTAAGGCCGAAACTAGATTTTTTGGCCGAAACTGGCCGAAACCGAAACCGAAAGTTCGGTCGGTCACTAGTATTCAACCACAAAAAAAAGTTGAGTTATGATTGCAGTCTTATCCTAAATAATCTAAAGAACAAGACTGCATTCATAACTCAATGTAATTGACATTTCAATTTTGCATCGCTAGCCACCGTCGCATCACGGTGTTACCACGTTACTATCGAAGTCAGAATATTATATTAGGTAGTTAATAAGGCGACGACGCCTTGATAATTTGGCTGTAGCGATAACGATTTTTCTCAGCAATGACTAAAGCTAAGAAATTAAAGAATTGTCAGTATTCATCATGTCTTTGTCTTTGAAGTACCCATAGTATAACAGGATTAGTCAACTTTTATAACACAGAATAATCAGTCAAAAAGACCACTGTAAAAAATTTTGCCAACAGAGGAGAGTGATTTAAGCTTCCAAAATTTGTACATACATGGGTTCAAGCATACACTTTAATTTGCCCATAGCTTATATGAAATGTATTTATGGTTTTTAAATTACGCTACAAATACCATTTTGTCGCTTACGCCCTTTCCATTTTTTGCTGTTCCATTGTTTGTTTTCTATGAGAAGCCCGGGCCGGCCTCTCATAGAAAACAAGCAATCTAAAACGTATCCAACACTGTTTTATTACTTTAACGTGGCGTCACCTTATATATTTGCAGCAGCCGTATTGTGACTCCGGTTTTTCATTTAACCCAATTATATAATAATAATCCGGCCTATCATTGACCGCCGTATTCCAAAACAGCTCTGTTTTTGAAAACGGCTAGCCGTAATGCAACACGGTGGAATAAACGACCCTGCTGCGATATAAAGTGACATACTTCTTGTTACTTTTGGTTTCGGTGAAGATAGGGCTGCCACACGTCTGGATTACCCCGGATTTGTCCTAGGGCGTCCGGTGCCCGTCCGGCAGGGTTTCAAAAATATCAGGGTGAAATCCGGACACTTGTTGAGGGAATTCAACTTTTTTATCATGCAACAATAAACGAAAGATAAAAACTCGCTAAACATACACACGGTTTCTTCTCTGATCAAAATCAAGTACGACTTGAGTTAATCAGATTTTTACAAATTCCTGTTAGGAGAGAAAAATAATTTGGCAAAAGGTGTCTTGAAAGGTGTGTACTTTTCAAGAGGTGTCCGGGGAAACAACCACTTCGGCCAAATGACCGGGACTTCTGTCGTGCCTGGCCAGTGACAACAAGTTAGGCGATGGCAGCCCTAGGTGTAGAGGATTATAGGATTTTTCAGAATAGACCTTTAATCCTGTAAATTTCGGAAAATGAGCATCAACAAACAGGTGACGTTGCGATCGATATGTATTGAGTCCATGCCAGAGACATTGACTGACAGTTGTGTGGCTTCGCGTACAACATACAGAGCCGAAAATCCGAGATAGCCATTACATAATATTATTGTCTATGTCTGTTTTAGATTACTCCGATATTTTAAGTGGGTAAGGCGTAGGGTTACCATAATATTGATTTTGAAGCCGTTAGAGTTTAGACGGATAGTTTTGGGCAATATTATATTTCTCTATGGTTTTGAGCAGACATTTGTGTCACACGATTCCTCTGTACGACTTAGTTTTTTGATAATGCAAAAATATGTACGAAATAATTATTATAAGCTGTAAAATACATAATACGCTAATGTGTTCGACGTTAAAGATTTGGTTTTTGATAACTTTACGCACATTTTTATGTGTCTAAACTCTAGCTAGATTGGCACGTCTGACTAGTGATGTACCATTACAAAATAATATTTATACTGTAGAGTGTAGACTGTAGTTGAAG
The DNA here is from genome assembly GCA_905333045.1 of Lysandra bellargus. Classification (NCBI taxonomy): domain Eukaryota; kingdom Metazoa; phylum Arthropoda; class Insecta; order Lepidoptera; family Lycaenidae; genus Lysandra; species Lysandra bellargus. The sequence goes on along the minus strand of HG995326.1, from coordinate 3,905,260 downwards.
ACGTGAGTGGAAGAACACGATAAGTAATATTTTGTAACATACGGACATTTACTCACTTCTTCCCTTATAATTTGAACAAACCTTGTAACTTATCTACTTCATCACCTGGCTAATAAAATTATCTGTCTGCATATAAAATGCACAGTTTTTAGGGTTCCGTAGTCAACAAGGAACCCTTATAGTTTCGGTCTGTCCGTCCGTCTGTCTGTCCGTCTGTCTGTCTGTCCGCGGTTTTGCTCAGAGACTATAGGACCTACAAAGCTGTAATATGGCATGAATGCACATATTAATAATGGCAACAAAATGGTACATAAAATCTTAAAAAATATTTTTTTAATGGTACCTTCCATACACATCAAGCGGGGATGAAAAATTTTTTTCGCGTCACCCCATCGTGTGGGGTGTCGTTGGATAGGTTTTTTAAAACTATTATGAGTATTCATAGATCATTTTCCGATTTAGGGATCCGTTCGTGAAATATTAAGTTTTAAAGTGAAAATAATCGTTAGAGTCCAGTGTCCCCCCCTTCTACCAGCTAAACGGTTGCTTCTGGAAACGTAAAAAAATTCACGGGTGTAGGAAATATGCTGAATTTAAAAGGAAAACTATCGCGGCTAAGAAGACATCATAAGTTATTGAGTAATAGTCGATAAACTAAAAAAAAAAATATTCGGCGAAGTATAAAGGAACTTTTCGTTCAAATTATTTTGAAAGTAACTGAGACTACTTGTTAGTAGAGTAAAACACGTTATAAATGTACATTCATTGACCACACAAAAATTAAAAAAAAACTAGCGGTATTACGGAACCCTATATTGCGCGTGGCCCGACACGCACTTGGCCGGTTTTATTTTTATTTCAAATCATTTTTCCGACGAAACGGCGATATTTTAAAAGCTTTTTACTGTTAGTTATCATGTTCTTCCACTCACCTCGTCAGTTGTATTGTTATTTACGGATTTTTCAATAAAATTGTTATAATATGATTTTCTTTTACAGGTAATTAGTGATGGATCACGCTGAATTCAGAGTTAAAGGTAGAGGAAAACGTGAATTATTTTTAAATTATTGTCCTATACCACATGTGAAGTACAACCTCAGAACAGGAAAATAAGCTATATTAAATGATCAAACGAACTTACCAAGTGAAGTTCAATCATTATTATATGAGTCGCTTCATTCGAAGATATATAATTGTTAACCAGTAGTACCTCTGTATCTGCTAGGCAATCGCGTTTTTTCAAAGACGTATGTGGGTAGTTGAAAAACTATCCGCACGCTCGGTTACTGGACGTTCCGACATGTCTCATTATGTTTAGAGAGAAATAATGCAAAAAATCTTTCTTTATTTCTTTGGGTACTGCAGCAAACATAGTTTCGTGCAGACTGGGTGGGACTCATATAATAATGATCGAACTTCACTTGGTAAGTTCGTTTGATCATTTATTATATTTCTTCGCTTCATTCTTCGATATATAATTGTTAACCAGTAGATTTTCAGAGTAACGAAAGAAAGATTTTTTTTTTACGAAATACCATATATTCATTATGAATAGTAATCATTATTATATTGGAGAAAGAATTTAACAATAAATAATAATAATAGTCAGAAACGAAACGTAAGAAACCTCTATGGTTTGTGATTTAAATGATAACATACTGGGATCATTCAGCAAAACTTTGTTCGTCGATAAAATTATGGCTAAGAAAAATATCGAAAGTATTGGAGTCGCTAGTCCTGCCTTTCGACTGTCGTCTTACTAATCGTCATTAATCGTGTCCAGTTTCAGTCCCCGTGTCTACGCTCGTGTCGACGCTCGTGTCGACGCTCGTGTCGACGCTGCGCCGATCTCGCATAGCACCTGCTTTATCCTATTTAATATAATCTCGAATAACCATCGCACGGCGTAATAACTTAAATATAACTTGAAACTTCTTTTTTAATAAAAAAGAATTACATAAATTAATAACATCACCGATCCAATCACGCCCGGGAGTTGATGTCTTTGTAATATAAATAGGAATCAGGATATGAAGGTGTCAAAATATCTATCAGTTGAGATAGCTCACGAGTACATTGATTTAACTGTTCTATATTATTTCGTTTTTAATAGGCATATATTATTATATAATATATCTAATATAAATTCTCATGTCATGGTGTGCGTGGTTGAACTCCTCCGAAACGGCTCGACCGACTTTCGTGAATCTTAGCGAGCTAGGGTTGAGAATCGGGCAACATCTACTCTTTTATCTTTATATTAATAAGTGTATTCATTTGTTGTATAAATAATAGCAAATTGTTACAACTCGAGACCGACGGCGACCATTGTTTGTGCGACGGGATAGCAATCATAAACTTTGCCATGGTGACATACTCTTTAGTAGGTATAGTCACTTCAATGAAATAATAATATTATGGGCGAAATACTTTATATGGCAAAACAACGTTTGCCGGGACAGCCAGTTATGTTATAATAATATATACTATAAACGTCAAGACTTAAATATTTACATATTTTTTGTGGGTTTAATACACCCATGGCACTATTAACAATAAAACGTTAACAAAAAGGGGGCGCCTGAGGCTGAAGAATTGTCGCCTAGAATACTGATATTGTTAAAGCGTGGTAAGTCTAGTCTAGATAAAGCCTACGCCTGGTCTAGTTTCCTTCTTTATATTTTTTGTGAAAAAAAAATGAAATGTAAGCGCATCTGATAGTCTGTATATCAAGACTTAAGGCTCTTAATCCGTTAATTAAAATCTTTCGATCGACTAGTGAGTTAATAGAAAACAAGAAGTAGGCTCTTAAATCTATTTTTGCTAGATATCCAGTTTTGGGTATTGGCTTGAAAGCCTGAAAAGTTAATTTTCCAAATTACCATGTAATTTTGAAATAAACTTACAAAATGGTTTCAAATTTAAAATATTTCAATAATTGTATTTAAAATATAATACAATATTTTCCGCCGCTTTGTTTGGGGAAAAGAAAATCTTTGAAATAAGGTAACCTTCGATAAGGGTACACGAAGATATAGTTTTAAATTCTAATAGTTTATTGATGTCACGATGTATATTAAATTAAGCCAGTGGTCCCCAACCTGTTTTTGTTTTTGGAACGAAGTTCCCTAATTTTTTTATTTTTCATGCGGGCCGCAAACATTTTTGGTCTTGGTGTCGCGGGCCGCAACAAACATATTTAGGTTTAAAAATAACGTAATTAAAAATTAACGATTTACAAGTGAAAAAAGACTTTCACGTTGACTGTATAATATTTTGCCCGTGGGCGTGAATTTCAAAATGATTTAACATCACGCGGGCTACAAATAAAGTCCCGGTGGCCCGCATGCGGGCCGCGGGTTGGGGATAGCTGTGTAAAGCCCACAATAATTATAATAGTAACATCTATAAAATATATATAAAATTAACTGTCAGCACTACGGCTGCGGTGTTGAGAGTTTAGTCGCCTCAACGCTCTTCGAACTAGAAACAGGTTGATTGTAGCGGTATAGTGCTAGCGGCGCCAGCCGACGGTGACCAGCTCTGCTCCCCCCCCCTTTTTTTTGACGGGTAGCGGGAAGGGTTTGCTAGAGCCCAAAAGGTACCCGATTGATGGGATGTACTAATAATTTGTCTCTGAGAACTAATACTGGAATTATCCAATGAAACAATAATAATCTCGGTCTGATATTGAGACAAGACTTATCGAGTCTGAGTGTTATAGGTTTCCGTTACGAAGTTGTCTTTTCTGATAATATATTATCTGATAAGTTTGATAATAATTTATATCGAGATAAATCAGATACTGTTGATAAGTCTGATCATATCGAGACATTGTTAGGTGAGATCTATAATGATTATAATCGATCGAAATGGAATCGATCTGCAACACTTATTATCAGGAATGTTTTATAAGAAGTAGCTCAACTTAATCGTTTTTGGGATCATTTAAAACAATAATCTGGCGAATCCAACGAGGGTGCACCTAACGTCAGTAGGAGCCCTGGATCTATCCGGATCTGGTCCGGTTCTATCAGTGCCGGTACTCGGGAAGGCTTCGTGTTTATTGGTAACCTGATCGTCCGGTTTCCTCTATTTCTTCGCTCCTATTAGTCTTAGCGTAATAAAATATAGCCTATAGCCTTCCTCAATAAATGGACTATCTAACACAGAAAGAATTTTTCAAATCCGACTAGTTCCTGAGATTAGCGCGTTCAAACAAGCAAACAAACTAACAAACTCTTCCGCTTTATAATATTAGTATAGATTGTAATTTGTAACAGGTAGGTACTTGAATTTTTCACAAAATGCTTAGTTATATGTGTACTTAATTAATATATTTAATAATAATATTAAAATAAAATAAAAATGTAAGCGGGACTCCCATACAAAAAACACAATTTATGGCCTAATTTTTCTATATAATGGTACGGAACCCTACGACTCGCACAGTCAGACTCGCACTTGGCCAATTTTTATTTACTTCTATTTGTCATACTAATAGATGCAATATCATGTTTCTCGCAAAATTAGACACACTCATTCTTGTGCTAATATTCAACGTATTCGTTGGACTACCTACCTACTTCTTGGAGCTCAGTTGAAATAATTCTTCAAAATATTTGTTTTATTTTTCAACAGTATGATAAGCCTAGTTGATCTCTATAAATGTTATTATGTAGAAATTAAAAATGACATTGATAGAGTAATTAGAATTAGATCTTACCAGTCGTACTCGGCCTAACAAGCTATAGTTATGACTAATTACTCTGTGGTCACAACTATACTTAATTATTATATAGTTTTCGTACGTTACCTGAATAGTAATGGTCTCATTAAATTTAAATTAATTCACTCTTATTGACTTAAATGCTTAAAAAAACAATAACAATGCCGCAACACAAAGTAACAACAGTAAACTCTAGCTGCTAAGCCGACTTTTTCGAAGTTTCGAAGTTTTTCCTGTGAGTTCGATTCGTCTTTTCAATAAGGAATATTACGCAAAATACAGAGCAGAGGGCGCTATTAGTACATGTAGTAAATAATTCAACCAAAATCCGACATTATTGTCACAAACATTGTAAAACGTCGAAAAAAACTTTTCATCTAGATTTAAGCAGATTATTATTTTGAAAGAGTCTATTTAAGACGTGGGTTTATGATTGTCGGGTTTACCACTATATTAATAATATTTTTGCTATATATACTAGTTACGACTAATACCACTTTACTATCTCTATTACTAACACTACAACATCTATATTTTGTCAGAATTTGCCTGCAAGTTGCAACATATTTAGCTGATGTTTTATATTTAGAACTGTATCTTACGCGACAAATAATTTGTCGCTAACGCCATAAAACGGCTAAAGGGATGAACGTTAACGATTCAATAAGACGCGGGAATCGAACCCAATATACACGGATACTGTCTTATTTGATCCCTGTATATATTCATTCAAATGAATTTATATGACTGCGAGAATGAACTTGAACAATATTGGAATTGTATGTTCTTCTATTTGTAAGTGAAATTATTTTCTAAGGTGGCTTTGATTTTATGAAAACAATATCATAATTGTTAGTTTCTTATTAACCCATCAAGCCCCATAAGAGCACCGGTGATCGCGACAACAATAGAATAACAAAAGATTTACAAGAATCTCCGATAAGCATTAATAATTAATCTTGAATACTAGCTTCATAATAAAATATAAGATACGAGCTTTTGCCCGCGGCTTCGCTCGCGTTAAGGAGTATTATTATATACAAATTTTCATCCCCTATTTTAACCCCTTGGGGTTGGAATTTATCAAAATACTTTCTAGCGGATGCCTGCGTCATAACATCTACCTGCTTGCCAAATTTCAGCCCGATCCGTCCAGTGGTTTGGGCTGTGCGTTGATAGATCACCATGTCAGTCAGTCACCTTTGAGTTTTATATTATAATTTACCGGAATGGAGGGAACCTATATTTTACCGAAATAACAATTAAGTATTAAACTTTTTTCCGTGGTCTACTTTATATCTAGTATCTATATTCTACACCAAATTATAAAAAAAATCACTCCAGTACAATAAATTTTTCCTCTTACTGTAGGTAAGAGGAAAAATATAATAAAAATATTAGATAGATAGAACTCTTTATCGCTCACAAATTGAATACTAAATACTAACTAGTTCGACTAACTTAACAAAACTACAGAAAAATGTGATATAGCTGTTGTAGTTGCTAGTTAATGTCCGTAACTCCGTAGTGCAGAAATTCGTTTATCGAGCGAAAACCGTACATTTATCCGGAATAAAAAGTATTATATGTCCTTTCCCGACACTCAAAGTATCTCCATACCAAATTTCATCAAAATCGGTTCAGTGGTTCAAGCGTGAAGAGGTTTAATAGATAGACAGACACCCTTTCGCATTTATAATATTAGTAAAATATGGATTATGCTTTCTACGGTCTATAAAGCTAACGGTTTTTGACTTAGCTGACTTTATTATACAGTACTTTCATGTCCCCCTATTTACAGCTGGTGCTATACGATTTACATATTAATTCATTTTCAAACAGTTTCTTTGTATCTCTTTTCAGTACACATCTGAAAACCTTCTGTAAGAATTAATTAACATCTTGATTGCATACTAGAAACTTCTTCGATTTATCAGCATGCAGTAGCAGTCTATAGACAATCTTTGTTTATCAAAATTTTGCTCGAGTTGTTCAAGCGAAGAGCTTAAGATATTCATTTCTAACAATAAATAAAGATGGCTCAGAGCTTCGATTTAACTTTGAAAGTTTATTTTAAATATTGTCGACGCAATTTAACTTCCAAGTTTAGTTTTATTGTGGTCTAGATCTTGCTGTTATGTTACTTATAGACACGGCCTTCTTGTCATAAAGTTTTGCTCGACACAATATGCGGTGCGGCCGCGGTGGTGGTGGTCCACCATCACCGCCAAAAAAAAGCCACTTTATGACCTGGGGTATAGGATTCATTTTCTACTGTCATTGGTCTAGCGACCCATGATGCCGCTTTGTAGCGAAAGTCAAAACTCAAATTCAAATTCAAATTCTTTAATAAGCATATTACATACAATAATATAAAAGCTAGGTAGCGTTGTAACTTGTGTTATGGCAATCAGACAACGGATGCACGCCGAAGAATTTTATCCTAATATATATTATTTACTCATTCACACACGCAATCATACTACACTTCATCACGTAAAGTCTCTTTCGGCAACGTGATGCGCGCTTCGTTCGGGAGCCTCCCCCGGAACCTCCGGTACGGGCGGGCCAGAACTTCTCCACCTCGAAGATGAATAAAACTTAAGTCGGCACTCTTACCACAAGGAACTGAAATTCACCTTGTGGCGATTTATTGGATTGGGATTTATCCCTATAAAATAATCTGCACCCTCAACAGTTTTTTCTCAGCCATCTCTAAGTTTTGTGTGGCGTTTATTGCCAGCTAGCTCTACCTCTCTATATCCAGTAAGCATATTTTAGTCTATATCTTATCCCGCTAACTTTATCTCCATCCAGCGAAGGAGATGGTGGACTACATAGCTGACTACCTGGAGAACATCCGGGACCACCGCGTATACCCTGGAGTGCAGCCCGGGTACCTGCACAAGAGGCTGCCGACCCACGCGCCGCAGCAGCCGGAGAAGTGGGATGACATCTTCAAGGATGTGGAGGACCATATTATGCCGGGGGTGAGTTACATATTGTGTACTTACGATAAAATATACGTGATGATGATGATTGATGTCCATCCAGTAGGATGCGTGTTCTTGTCGTGGTCACAAATTTACCGATGTAAGTGGCGGCCGATAAAGAAGATCTCCGACCGAAGGTCTGGCCGAAGCCCACTGAGGTCATTTCAGACGTTGTATATTATCTTGCCGTTCTCCGAAACTTCGATAGCGCGATGCAGAATTGTGAGGTGAATTGTGGGTACCGCCACAGACTCTATGACCCACGCTTGGAGTTAGTATTAGACATTATTGGATCAGAATTTTATTATTTTATGTACTTACTAGATGATGCCCGCAACTCCGTTGCACCAAAACTCGTTTATCGCGTGGGAACCGTATATTTTCCTGGGACAAAAAGCATCCTATGTCCTTTCCCGGGACTTAAATTATCTCCATACCAAATTTCACCAAAATCAGTTCAGCGGTTTGGGCGTAGAAAGGTAACAGACAGACAGACAGGCACACTTTCGCATTTATAATACTAACGCATCAAGCCCCGTAACAAAAGATTTCCAGGTATTGGCGATCGACGGTTTAAAGTATGGATATAAATTTTTAATAATTGTTGTAATGTAAAGATTTCACATTATTTTGCAAAGAAAACTGGATTTATTAGTATCTATATAATAAGTTTTATGTTAACAATAGATTAAATTAGAACACTTACTTAAAAATTTAAAAACATTTCCTGACGTTTCTTAAAATCTCGTTTATGAAAAAATATGTAATATTTTCGGAAACCCAAGCGCAATTAAGCAAAGATATGTAATAAGGTAACTTTTAATAATAATTAAGGGATTATCAATAAACCGAATTTGGTAATTAAGTCCTTACCGGTGTCAGACACTAGTAATCCGCGATTCTAGTTAAATCCAATTACGAAATAAATAAGTAAACTGATGACTCATCAGAAAACCTACTTTACGGCAAGTTAATATTTTATTAGTTAGCATTTTTTTATTCAGAATGAATTTTATTAAAGCCGGTTCTAAAAGGAGGCTTGATAAGCCAAATCAGATTTTTATGTAATTTAATTCAGTACAGATTATTAATATACATATAAGTACATAATTTTCAGAAAGGCTTTGAAGGTAGCCCCGTAAAAAGACTTCAATTAGTTTTAATTTAAAAAATGCATTTTTCTATTTAATTTAATCTTGTACGGATTTTGACGCGGAGCACTTTTCTTATTACCGATAGTAGGGGAGGGGAGGGTGCTATTTGTGTAGTCACTCGAGCGTCATGGAGACCTAGTAGGTTTTTTACATTAGGTAAAACTGATAAAAAATAATAAGAGAGTTTTTTATTTTAGCGGTGGGCTCAGAAACTGCAGCCATTTTAAAGTTTTCAAAAAGAAATTATACTAAGAAAATTGCTTGTTTAGGTAAATTATAAATATATTTTAGATAACAAGGACTAAATCATTTAGTTTAGTGCAAAATAAAATATCTGCGAAGCTTAATTAGTAAAATATGAAGCTTTATTTTTTTATATTTTAAAATGTCCCTACAGGCTTACCTAACCTTTGAATCGTCAGCACTTTATATGGAAGCTTCTTTGGCGTATATTAAACATCCCCTATCTTAATCTGACAGATCCGATGACATTATTTAAATATTGAAAAAAAAAAAATAACCCACCATGTAAGAAATCTTATTTCTATACCATGATAACTAGACACATGTCGAAAGCCTATGCAAGCTTAATCTGACACGCTCGAGCTTGTCCCGAAATCCCCTCCTCCCCCTCCCTAACTACGAAGTTTCGGCTTCTTTTCAGGGGCCGCGGTAACGGGTGGGCTGGATAGTAGGCCTCATGTAGACGTTCTAAAAGTGTTAATTTTGTTAACCTATTTAGAAAAATAAATATTTTAAATTTTCATTTAGATATCCAAATTGATATCGCTAAAGTTGATCAACTACCTTCAGATTAATCAATTATCATTTTACGCCCTTATTTTCTTCCAGATCGTGCACTGGCAGAGTCCGCATATGCATGCGTATTTCCCCGCACTGACTTCGTACCCGTCCATCATGGGAGAAATGCTGTCCAGCGCACTCAACGTGTTATGTTTTACTTGGGTAAGGTTAACAAACTTCATCTATAGAAGGTATAACAAAACTTAGCGATATATGGTGTGTATAAGTCCCTTGTATAGAATTCACTGTAAAAGTAGCAGCGCTGAAGGAGTAATTTTTTTACTTTTTTATGAGAAAGTTCGCGACGCTAGGGTCCTTGCCCAATGCCCATACAAATCACACAAAAATTTCTCTTTCAGCACTGCTACTTTCACAGTGAACTCAACATAAAGGAACCCATACACATCCTAAAGCATTATCACTAAGTTATGTTAAACCCTGTAGTAGATCTTCTTCTCATACGTCCTGGTTCATGGTTCATAGGATTTATCATTTATGGTCTAAAAAATAAACTACCGACAACTACATTATCTTAAAATGCAATATTCTTCAAGAACTATCTAAAGCCTATTAGGAGTTTGCAGCTTAACGTCAGCACTCAGAGAGATTTAATGATCACGTCATGCTTAACTTTAATGTAATTAATAATAATAAATAATTTGAAAGAAAAATTTAGATTTTGACATAAAAATTTCCTTAAATCTTCATTAAATTAAAGTTAAGTAAACAGCCTGAGAGCGGTCGTTAGACTTAGTATATTTGTAGGCGTCTTCACCAGCGGGCACGGAGCTGGAGACAATAGCCATGAACTGGCTGGGGAAGCTGCTCGGTCTACCGGACTGCTTCCTCAACGAGAAGAATGATAGTCCAGGCGGTGGGGTCATACAGGTATCTACTTATACTCTATATACATAGCTGTTGTTTGTTGCAACTTCAGCGCCAAAAATCTGGGGGCACGGCACCCAACTAGTAAGACCATTAATTTCTTACACTTATAATACACTATTTGCTCTCTCCAAGACCGCAAAAGGGCCCACTTTATAAGGCTATTTGCTCTTATAGCATGCTAATTGAATAATTGGTGAATCCGATTTTCACTTGTAATAGGCTTATAGAAGAATAACTTTACTTGAGTGTAAAATGCATTTTTCAATAATATTAATAGTGCAAACAGCACATGTCAAAACTATTATAAGTATTTTATGAGTGCAGTATTCTTATAACGTACGTGTGTTGGGAGTAATTTGCTAGTTGGGCAGTGCCCCAAACAAGCCTAGAGCAAAGGCATGGCCGTACCATACTTTTCTCGAAGCGGTTTGCGGCTATTTCATCGTTTTTACTGCGGGTGCAGTAGATTTCGGGCTAATCTTGAAATATTTCTATATCCATCGAAATAATTCATTGGTTTAAGTATGAAGAGGTAATAGATAGACAACTTAATATACTTTCACATTTAAAATTAGTATATATTTTTTTCCAATTTCGTAGAAAAAGCCCACGTGATCCCCGTGACCCACTTTCGGAATCCCTACACCAGGCTTTACAAAGACCGCAGACAACCGCTGGTGGAGTTGCAGTGGGTTGATCATACCCGTAACTATGCCTGAATTATAACTAACTATGCCTATGCAGAGAGTGGAGCACCACGGGGCTTTAGTGGGTATGATCCTACGGGGAGTCCCACATACCCCTACCGATATCCCTAATCTGCCGGGTGCATCGCATTGCGCAAAGCATGTCCCCATGTATAAAAAAAAGGCTTAACAATTTCATATCATACCAGACGACAGCCAGCGAGGCGACGCTGGTGAGTCTGCTGGCGGCCAGGACCAGGGCGTTGATGGAGCTGGCCAGCCTCAACCCCGACGTGCAGTCCTCGGAGCTGCTCGGACACCTCATCTGCTACTGCTCCGACCAGGCGCACTCTTCCGTGGAGAAAGCTGGACTTATTGGTTAGTGAATTCCTGATAGTTCTCTTCAAAAATTAACGTTATTTTTCTTTTTAAATAATTGCGCCCAATTTGGTCAAATAGACGGTATAAAGAAGCTTGCATATTATACCATTATAAATTACTACTTTCATAGCCAATGGTTATGTAAAAAGCATGCTCACAGCGTCCATATTTCAGTTTCGTGCTACCTGGGAATTAATCTGTGGTAATTTTAATAGTAATGTTCAAATGTTGAAACTACTAAGGTATATTTATTAGGGTCTGGTGACACCTTAACACAGGGCTACCTAGTTAGAGCACCAGTCACTTGCTATAATAATAATAATAATAATTAGCAACTTCATCTTGATAATTGTACTATAATCTTATTGTAATGTGGAAGAAATCATTCTTTTTTTTTATTGATTACTATCCCAATTTTAATTTATTATTATTCCAATAGCATTACCCTACCAAATAAAGCTATTTCCTTTAATAGAGTTTTAATATAGTTTAAAATTCTAACGACAAATAATTTTCTATATGAGCATCGCTTTCATTACTTAAGTTTGAAATTTTTTAAATCAATCACCTAGTTTTATCAATCCTAATTAAGCCAAGGAGCTGAATTTCTCCAAAATCACACAATTCTTTTGTTCACATCTTCTTCTTTCATCTTTTCACATCTTCTTTTCATTTTGTATATAATTTCACATCTTCTTTTGTAACTCAATGCCTTAGGTCTGGTGAGGATGCGGTACATAGAGTCTGATGAGCACCAGTGCATGCGGGGCCCGGCGCTGGAGGAGGCGATAGTCAATGATAAAGCTAAGGGACTCGTGCCGTTTTGGGTGAGTATATTAAATTACTAGGCTTCTAATATTTGTATAGTAAACGAGATAACGCTTGTAACTATGTAGCGCCAAGCTTATCGCGCAGAAACTGACATTATTTCCCAAACATAAACTACCCTATATAACAGACAATATATAACAGACAGACAGATACACTTTCTTATTTATAATAATTATAAGTAAGGATAGAGCAAACGGATCGCCTAATGGTAAAAAGTCCGATACGCATTTATTTATTTAATAATTTATTGTGCACAAGAAACAATTACAATATGACAATATACACAGTAAAACGACAGAAAGGGTCTGCTTATTTCTAATAGAAATCTCGTCCAGCAGCCCTACGGAGAGAGATAGGATTGAGACAGCAGATACAACGTGCACTACAATTATATTAATATGAATACGCATTTATTGTCGCTCTTCCCTTCCATTTAAAAAAACATGTGCTGCATTCATGCCTCGTTTTCATTATAAGCCAGAGGGCCTAGACAAGTGGCAAGCGATTGTAGTAAAAGCTGACAAAATGTATGCGATTTGACATAATTCATCGCTTCGCTAGCGAATACTAATGTCAAATCCCATACATTTTGTGGCGTTAGCGTTGGCGTTTCGATAATCGCTTGCCGCTTGTCTAGGGGGGCTGGTCAGGGGTTTTTACTAAGTAACGAATTTATAAGGCCGTCCCCCGAGTAAACGACCTTGACCATACATTTGCCGCGTTGCCAGATCGCACCAAAACCCTATTTTTTACTTATCTTAGTTCAAAATTGACCTAAAAAACGGGGAATACTGTGTAATTGTGGATCTATCGGCGTGTGTTTCAAATGAAAGTAATTTGTAAATACTAAGGTGATGCTGAAGATATGCTTGAATTTTAATAAATTGGTTTTAGTTTGGAAGCTAATATCATGAGTACAATTAACAAAAATAGAAAATTTAATAAACGGGAAAAGGAATTTTGGTATACTGAAGATTATTGCTGTATTTTTATTATAACTTTGTAGCTTTCAAATTATGAGTTTATAAGGCTCTAAATGCGGTAAATTACAGAATCTCCGTAGGGAAGGCTCTTAAATTTTTAGCAGTAAATTTTTACCGAATCATTTAATTGAATCATCCAAAAAGGGTACCTATTTAGACTGCTGAAAATATTGTCACTAAGAATATAAGACAAGAAAACTGTTAAATCACAGTAAAAACTGCATGTAATTTATCTTTGTGTTACTATAAATAAATTATTATTTATTGTGAAAATTAATAACAAGTATCTAGTTGTTATCTAGTGTCCCCCGAGTATAATTATGAAGGAATTAATTAAATGCCTTGTTTTAAAACGCCCGGACCCAGAGGGACCAATTTGTTTAGAGCTTAGACGTCACTGCTGTTTCATCTTGTTGTTTTTTAATTTATTCTATTTTTTATTAGTTGATTTGTTTTTTCGATCATAATAGTCTTTTAGTTTCTTAAAGTACAGCTTTTCTGTACAAGAGTATAAAACTATTCCAAAACGTAGGTTACGTTGCGTATATTTTTTTTAATCTTTTTGAAATTTGAAAATCAAATTTGAAAGTTTGAAAATCAGTGTAGGTAATCATCTAGTGTTAGGTAACTTTCTTATTGAAACAAATTGATATACTTATTGTTTGACAATTAATAATAATAAAAAAACTACTAAAAGAACTCACGTGATTAAATAAACCGAGCATACCCTGTGAGTACCGCCTGAAGTAAAAATGAAAAACATTTTAATTATATAAAACAAAATATTCTGCTTTAAATACTCTTCCTACTATCTTAAGTTTCTATTAAGTAGAAATTTTCCCCATTATCAGGCAATTAACTACAGCGCGACGTGAGAACGTTGCTAACTCCGTTTATTTCGACGCAAGTGATTATATTTTTCAGAAAATCTATGAGTAGATCCTAGATTGATAAATGAAAATAATAACAATTAAAAAGTATTACCACTGCGAATTTGCGAAATATGTTTCCTTAGCTCTGCATTGGCCATAAATTGTTAAAAAATTGTATATTCTTGAATAAAGGTATAATTTTAAAGAACTTTTTTGTTGTTGCGTATTTTCAACCATGTTTGTTCCAGGTGTGCGCAACATTGGGGACGACGGGTTCGGTCGCGTTCGACAACCTGCGGGAGATCGGTGAGGTTTGCGAGAAACACTCCGCCTGGCTGCATGTGGACGCCGCCTATGCTGGGAGCGCCTTCATCTGCCCCGAGTATAGGTAACTTGTAAAAAAATAGGTAATTTGTGTTGCTTAGGTTGAGGCTACAAGTTTGCGTTTTGGCGTCGCTGGTCGCCACGTCGTCAATACGACGCAAGTTATTAGCTATGTCCACATTATGCGCTTTCGTCTTCAATTTTCGTCATCTACTTTCATTCAACTTTCGTTTTCGTGCATTTAATAATTGAATGCGTCGACGAACGCAACGCCAACATTGTCATTTTTGTTTTTTGGATACGATCAGAGGGCATGCGTCGCGGGCATGCCTCACGTTCGCTGTTGACTGCGCTATAACGCATGCCCTTGACGAACAGAAAAAGGCACAGTGTGGGCAAAGCTAGAGATGAAAGTCGCACTATTGTACTATCAGTGAAATTGATACATAGACACCAAGGTAATATGGTTGGTTCAGCCGACAGATCACGAGCAACATTGACTAGACATAAAACGAGTAAAATATGATCGTAGGGCCTTTAAATCAATAATTTCATGTTGCATGGTTCTACACGTTACGAAGCATCGTTAACCTTTATGGTGTTGCACCGTTGCTAATGCAACGAAACAACCCCTGTGGCCTTACCTTTATGCTTCAGCTTAACCCTATTTGGAGCTTCCTTAAGATCACCGGTGATCGCGACAACAATAGAATAACAATAGATTTCCAAGAATCCACGAACGAAGGATTAACTTAGATTGCGAATCTAAGGTAATCTAATCAAGACACCAGATTAACAATCTACATTGTTCAATGTTCATATTTTAGGCACTGGCTTGATGGTGTGGAAATGGCGGACTCCTTCGCTTTCAACCCATCCAAGTGGCTGATGGTGAACTTCGACTGCACTGCCATGTGGTGAGTTTCAAATTGAACAAACATAGTATACTTTATCTTATACTTTGTTACTTTAATTTATTTTTCCATTTTATTGTAAATGTTTTATACGATTGCAGAGAAAGCTTATATAAGACCAAAGTGTATTAATTAGTACATTTGAACTTGAGTCAAATGATACTAATTAATTTTTTTTTATGTTTTGATATACTTAGCATAGTTCTGACGTTTTGTTATATTTACAATCCGTTGATTATTATCATTGTGACTTTCCAGGGTGAAAGACAGCACAGCACTCCACAGGACCTTCAACGTTAATCCGATTTACCTGCGTCATGAGAACTCCGGTAAGTCCCTGGCCTTAAGACAAGGTCATCATATTATGTATGTCACCTTAAAAATGTTTAATTATGTAGATAATCTTTAATACCATGTATCTATTGTTTCAGGGAAAGCTATTGATTACATGGTAAGTTATATATTTAGTAAGTAAATCAGTTTAAAATTATTGCAGATATTTTTGTATGTAACAGTAAAGTACATTAGTACTTTGTATTTAGGAACCTTATTATTTATAGTACCAGGGATACTGGTTATGGTTAAAATATATACACAAATTTAGCAGAGTAGATGATACACACAATAAGTATTATAGTTTAGAGTAAACATTAGGGCGAATACAATTTATAAATCTACATATCGTTTTTTTTAACTATCTCTAAATACATAAATAGGTTGGATCTCAAAAAGCAAATACAAGATTGCGAATTAATAACAATGAAAGTGCTGATAAGGTGGTTGGAAAAGATAATGAACCATACACCAAAGTAAACGGAAACAGCGATGAACAGAACACTATCAATGATGAAGACTACACTGGTGATGACTTCGATCACGACAACGGAGGAAATAACCTTCATGGATACAACAATATGTCGTCAGGTTGTGGTGAACAAATACAACTGGAGAATCCAGATAAGAAGGAACCTTTAGTATGTGACTTTACAAGTGGTGGTGGAGTAGAAAATGGTAGAATATGGGATGTGGTGAAATTCAAACATTCAAATGCATGATATTATATATGTTTATTATATAGGTCAAAGGTGGTGGATGGAGTATGGAGGATAAAAATTATTAGAAAATAGGCTATGGTTCATTAAAAAGATTAGGTCTAAAGTCTTGGGTCCAGCTTCTTAACCTATCATTATTTTCATGCATGATATAAACTGTAAGTCTATTATTAAATTAAAGTGGTGACGGGTATAATTTAAACTACCAAGACATTTTTATTCAGCTTTTTATTCAATGAACAAATTTGGATTAAAATACGTTACACTTTTTAAACACTATTTTTTTTCTACAGCATTGGCAGATACCTCTTAGTCGACGATTCCGTGCTCTAAAACTCTGGTTCGTTTTGAGAAACTACGGCGTGGTTGGTCTACAGAAGCACATTCGTGAGGTATGTAAAAAATTAATACGATGCTACTACTGAATTTCAGATCAGGTTAAAAGTCTATAAGTTATATAGAACAAACATAATATTATAGACAACACGTAATCATCAATTTATGGCTAACTAAATATTCAAACTTATCATTTTTGTAACTTTCTAGGGTGTGCGCTTGGCTCAAAAATTTGAGGCTCTTATATTGGCTGATCAACGTTTTGAAATCCCACAGCCGAGGAATCTGGGTAAGCTATATGTAACGTATACGCCTCTGTGTTCAATATAATATATAAGTTTTGCTTAAAATTATGATTTATAGAAAATACATAAAAATAAACATTTACTTAAATTTGTTTACAGGTATGGTCGCATTTCGCATGAAGGGAGATAATACTCTGACTGAAATGCTTCTAAAAAGATTGAATGCCCGTGGCTACATGCACGCTGTACCAGCTTGCTTCAAAGGAGTCTATGTGATTCGATTCACAGTAACATCACAAAGAACTACCAATCAGGATATCTTAGGTAAGAATAAATATTTAGATACGATAGAAGAAAAGCACTAATTTTGCAAAACACCTCATGATGATAATTATTTTGCAGATGACTGGAATGAAATAAAGACCGTAGCTTCCGAAATCCTGGTTGACATGTTCGGATCGGAAAATGGAAATATAGCTACTGTGAAGAAACCAAGGATCTCGTTGAAAGGTAAACTTAGATATTTTCGGACTTGAAGAAAAGAACAATAAAGTCTTAGTTAAACATACCTTAAGTTACAAACAAGAATATTTCTTCTTGTATGATTTATTGTTCATGAAAATATTAATTATAACAAAATTTATAGAAACTCGAGAGTTGAACGCTACATTTGGAACCAGCCTGCTCCTCGCCAACAGTCCTATGAGCCCGAAGATCGTGAACGGGACACACGTTGCGATTTGCGACTACGAGCAAGTCCTCTCCTCCTGCGCTCAAACATTTGCCCAACTGAAAATGGAGCCCAAGGACAGCCCTGGTTGGAACTTTTTTTTATTACTAACCTATTTTATATTATTTATTATATTACAAATTTCCTTTGATGAATATATAGGGTGTAGCAAAACTAAGTAATAATACTTTAGGGTGTATATGTATTCCTTGCAGAGAATTTCACTGTGAAAGTAGCAGCGCTGAAAGAACATGTTTTTTGTCAATTATATGGGCAAACGCCCCAGCGTCACGAGTTTTCCCATACAAAAGTGAAAAAAAAAAAAATTTGCTCCTTCAGCGCTGCTACTTTTACAGCGAACTCTATACAGTATACACCGCACCGTATTCACGAGACTCATACACACCCTAAAGTATTATCACTTAGTTTTGTTACAACCTGTATTATATTAGTTAAATAAGCCATGGTTAAATTGTTAAATAACAAAGTAAGTAACTTTAATAACGATAAATTAATGCAATTCAAATTAATCAGAAATGCGCAGACGCATCCGTGGTATCCGCATGTGCGGTAAGAAGTTCTCTCTGGACTCTTGCATGGACATGGTGCAAGGGCTGATGGTGGAACAGTCCCTTCCACTTTGCTCTGAGGAGGAAAGGGAAGACGCGTCCAATGGTAAAAATAGTCATTGGTCGTTTTTAGTACTTTCGTAGCTCTGAGTGTTGGTTGAAAGACTTTTTTTGTAGATTACTAGTTTTGACTTTTAATTCTTACTGTAGCCTTCTGTGATTGTAATTGTTGATGTTTGCATAATTTTAACTTGTTAAAAAAGGCTTTCATTTATGTCGTTTTATTGTTATGTGCTTTTGTGTTAAAAGTTTTAGAGATATAGACTAAAATTCTGTTTTTGATGAAAAATTTTCGTGACGTCAATGTTGTTAGTAGAGCATTTATTTATCTACTAGAATTGTTGCTATATTTGTGTTAAAATGCTACTTAATTGAGTATACAAACTTTAGTTACATTTTTGCATTATTGTACTTTTGCTGTTAAAAAAATTAAACAATTTCACTTATTATAATGTAACTAAAGTATTTGTACCTGCACCTGCACATAGAACAATTTAAATTTTGGCTACAAAACATTTTGTTTATTTTAGGAACAAAAAGTGAACCTATTGGAGCCAATAATTGAGGTAACATTCATTTGTTTTACGGTGACGGTATAACAACGTTTTGCGCAAGTATTATTATCCTTAAAAATCACTTGCTTGATTTCGACGCATTCAAGCTCCACAACAGTTTCTAAAACACAACAAAAATTGCTTTCCTAATTGGACATGCAGTAAAATAATTTGACTTATTTTCTGCCTTTAAATCTCAGCCTCTTGCCGCCATTTATTTTGAAGGTTGTAAATAATGTATTTACTATAACTTACAGGCTCAAGCTCGGGAGGACACTCATCAATATCAACGTCACCAGCCACATCCTCCCACGCCATCAAACAAGACGCATCTGGCGAATTCAACCAACCCCAGATACCAAGTACCCCGTCTAGGCAACCCAGGTCCAGATCCTTTGACATGTCCATCGCCGGCCTAAAACTGGATGACGCTAAAATATCTGTGAACGTCAAGAAAAACGAAATAACAATAACTCCCACTGCAACGAAAAATATAGAAAAAGATTTGATACATTTCAACGCTTTAGAGGAGACTCTTAGCATTGGAGAAAAATACGAATTAAAGAATGAGAATAAAGTTAACGATTACGAAGAAAGAGACGTCGTTAACGATATTGATGAAAAACTCACTATAAAAGGTCCAGGGAACTACATCAGGAAATTAATTCAGCAGTTTAGTGAAGGTCCTTTTGAAAATGAGGAGTCGAAGCAAGAACCCGATAGGGTTGTAGCTCAAACGATCAGAGGGAAGGCCGATGCAATTTGCAAAAAGTGCTTTCATTACAAAGGGAAATTCACAAAGTAAATTTTTAGGAAAATATACGTACCATTAAAAAGCTTCGATATTTACCCGAATGAAAGAATAATGTAGATAAAGATAGCTTTTGTTTGTTTGTGATGGAACTATAATGCTAAATATAAATGTAGCAATCATCACAATAAAAAGAACGTCTGTGATGGCTATAGTTTGTAGCGAGTATAAAAAGTAGATGTAGTTTAATTAGGATTTCTAATGTTATAATGGTACCTAATGGCTTAACGGTAACTGAAAAAAATACCTTTATTCGATAATGTTTTTCTGTAAACTATGTTTCTATACTTAGTAGATAGTTATAATTATAAGTGCTAGCTTACTTTAACGGTAAACACTTCTTTTGTTACTAAAATTTAAGTTTCAATGAAATGCACAATTTAGTTATTAATTTAAAAATATTTATTTCTATAACTGTTAAATTTAATATTTGCTGAAGCGCAAATACAGTAATTTTGTTATAAATAATACATAACAGTATAATAATCATTATTATATTTAGTTTTAAAAAAATGTGTTAATTATAATTTTTTCCCTTATGGCACGGGTAGGTACTTATACGTCTTCTTGTGGATCTCTATAATTAGGTCTCTCTTTTAAGAAATCAACTGTATGCAGTGTTACCACTTACCATAATATTATTATTAAAAACCAGAATGCAAGGAATGTATTATAACGTTATAACGTAAACTATTGTATCGTTACTAGAGACAAGAGCTTATCTATCCAACAGTGTTGTTGATTCCGTGCGTTTTCGACATTGGCCAATCAAAAATACTGTTTAATATACAGAGTGTAACAAAATTAAGTGATAATACTTAAGGATGTATATGAGTCTCCTGTATAGAGTTGACGGTGAAAGTGCAGTGCCGAATTTTTTTTTTACTTTTGTTTGGGCAAACCATGACGCTGCACTGGGGTGCTTATAGAGTTCACTATGAAAGTGCAGCGCCGAAAAAAGTTTTTTTTTTTTACTTTTGTATGGGCAAACCATGACGCTGCACTGGGGTGCTTATAGAGTTCACTATGAAAGTGCAGCGCCGAAAAAGTTTTTTTTTTTTTTACTTTTGTATGGGCCAACCATGACGCTGCACTGGGGTGCTTATAGAGCTCACTATGGAAAGAAATATCACTTCTATGGTTTCATTTGTTTAGAAAAACGTTGTATCTTTTTTGTGAGACATTTATATTCTATATCAATGTATATATTTTATTATTCGTTGTTACGTAGTGTTTATATTATAATAATATTGTAACAACAATACATACCTAATATTATTATATTCACTAAAAACTGCTGTGCTCGATCAATAAACAATAATATTATATTTATCAAGTTAAATTAATATTACGTTGAAGTTTAAACTTAGATACAAAATACTGTAAGTAGTTGTAGAGTAGATAACTGTTATTAAGAAATATAATCATTTACTTAATTATATTTAAAATGTGCAATGCAATATGTTTTTTATTAACTTTCCTTATCTCTAAAGTGTCAGTGTTTAAGAGTCTTTATTTTAAGTATTTAATTGGTAGCTTTCAAATAAAACAATGCACTTTCAACATTTATTTATTTAGTAACAGGCATTTTACAGATTATTTTCCTAAGAGTAACTTCCTTTTAATACTTGAGCAATAAGACAGCAGCTATCTACTTTAAATTTACATTAGCATCGGCAATTTATAATTTTAAATTCACTAAAGTATTTAATATAATAATTAAAATTGTTAAATAAACGCATCTGTGAAGAAAAGCAATAATTATTATTAAATTAAAATACGGTTTCCAACCGACTTATAATTGCTATTATTCATCTACAATTACAAAGAATAAAGTTTTTAAAATTTAATTACTTAGCACTAAACTACACTAAACTATTTTATTATAAAATAATTTATTGCGTAGTAATAAATAAATAGTATTATATCAGTCTAAATTCTACTCTACGTCTAGTTAAAATAAATAAATGCATTTAATGTACAAATTATTCATTAATAATGTACAATATTTACGATTGCTTAGAGATATTTCTTACTCGCGTTCTTAGAGAGCTGGTGTTGTAACAACAAGTGCAGGATAGGGACTTAAATTTATAATTAAGATTATAAAGCAAATTTAACTCATATGAAAATACTCCAATCCACTAAAGTAAGATTTGCGTAAGTATTGAGTATAAAACATAATATTATAATGTGGTTTTAGATTGCGTGAGTAGATATTATATCCTGTTTATCTGCAGGGATAGGTAGTATTATTTAAAACTTTATCTAAACCAATTATTATTCTTTTGATCAACTAGAGACAGAAACAGACTGAAGCTATTATTCTGGTTTTAACAGCAAAACGAATTCATTGCAATTCGTTGCAAACAATTTCCGAAAAGAATTCAACCTACAATGTTTATCTTGTAGTTATCTTCGCAGTCTATCTCTAGCTGCAGTGGCGGCCTTACCACGGCGAGGCCCTGGGTGGCATGTCTTTGCGAGGCCCTTTGCCATTACGAAAAAACTGGTGGTCTGTAATTGAAGTAGATTTACGGACGGTAGTTTGTCTAGCTGTATGCTAATGCACCCCGGTGATGGTCTTCAGCCAGGGCTTGTAGTATGTGGTCCTCATGTACACGCCGGGCAGGTACGGTGCTGCACACTTGATGCCGTGGGAGACGGTGCCCACCAGCTGCCAGCGGCCGTCGTCGCGCTGGACCACGAGTGGACCACCGCTGTCACCCTGGAAAAGAAAATCAATGCCGGTGAAGATATTGCTCCGATAAAAATACTTCAAAATGTTCATAAACATACTCCTCTTAGAGGGAAACCTTATACCGACGCTATTTTAGATTTTTTGCTCTTTTCGAGGTACATCTGCATATTGGGTCCGATTGCGTTTCTCCGGTGCACTTAAATAAGGCCGATTAATAGACTTAAATTAGTCTAAAATTCGTACTAATATTTAAGCTATTGCGTTTGTGGATTGATTATGTCCACGACACTATTTATGTCCACCTCGGACATAAATAAGTTCAAAAGCATGTTTTAGCTATTTTGATTCTGTCAGTTTGACAGTTCGTCGGCGATAAAATGAACTAAAAGATTGTTTTATAAGTTCACACTTGTTAAGCCCGTACGTAAGCGAAATTACTTCAGAAAATTGTGAAATGTTAGGTACCTTATGGCTGGGCTATCATTCAAAGAAGATACAATGAGGAACGGCAACGGTATGCGTATGAAATATGAATAAAATTTAGATATTTCTTGTTTAATCATAAGCATGACTTATCCAAACTTTTTTCGTTTTATGACTGCGAGAAGGTTAGCGAATAGCGAATCGACGTATTCGAGACCATTCCGACCCTTTCGACGTGCCTGTTAAGCACGTGTTAACTGTTCACTTCGATTTTTTTAAATGTATTGTTTTAAATTATCTACCTGATATATTTTGTGAGGGTGACTCTAAACAAATTGTAATAAAGATGTAACGTAGAATAATATACGCGGTGGCTTACTAGGTAACTAAAAAGAGTGAAATTATTATTTTTAACAAAAAAATTAAAACCGACTTCCAAGGTAAAAACAATAATTTTTTGTTTAA
This sequence comes from Lysandra bellargus, assembly GCA_905333045.1. Lineage (NCBI taxonomy): Eukaryota > Metazoa > Arthropoda > Insecta > Lepidoptera > Lycaenidae > Lysandra > Lysandra bellargus. The sequence goes on along the minus strand of HG995326.1, from coordinate 3,881,754 downwards.
AATAATAATTCAATTCTGGGCTTCTTTGTGTCCATATTTATTTATTTTTCTTTGCGAAGAACACGACTTTTTAGGAATAATAATTCACTCAACGGTACCGTATCGCGTTCCCGCCTGCTCAATGACATTTGGTTTGGCAGTTGGATGACCTTGACATCTCTCAAACGAACGTTATTATGTCCATTTCCATAGACGCAGAATTAAGTTCATATTTAGTGACGTGAACTTATTTTAACAGGAACGTAATAGCTTTTGGATAAGTACATGGACTAATTTAGTAAAGTTTTAGTCTGTCCTTATTTAGATACGGGGAGAAACGCAATCGGACCCATTATTAACTATAATATAAGCGATGTATTGAATTTAACTTTAAAATGAGTCTAAATAGAAATAATAATGTTGTTAGAAGTATGCACAACCTGGCCAGGTTAATCGGTAAACCTAATTTGACGACCTCGTTAGAGTGTGCACTATGCAATACAGGAAAATTTGCGTACAACCCGGACTATATTGTGTGCATTCAGTCATCTGGCAGACGTAGTCCATGTTTCACAGACAAGTTACCAATCGACGAATAGATATTGTACCTCACAAGAGTCCTTCTGTCCGTTCGCATATCCAGCGCAGATAAAGGAGTTCAGTATTTTCTTGTTGTGTCCAGCCGTCAGGAACATCTCTTGGCAGGCGCTGTTCTCTATCACTGGTACCTGGAATAGCATTATTTGTGATTAGTCTTGATAAATCTTCAAAAGTTATTTAAGCTTTATTTAAATAGAACTTTCATGGATTTTAATTAATTATTACTGTCGATAGTAAGCCTTGGAATTTGGTACACATACCTACCCATATTGTGTCACTTATAATACATTTTAGTTCTATATTTTATATTCAACACTGTGCAGCTATAAATAATATGAGTGCGTTGGTTATCTAAGATTTAAACACAATATCTCTATTATAAACAAAACTATAGTTATTATGCTCAAAATATCTTGTACCCCATGGCGGTGGACCTACCATGGGGTTTAAGAGTACCTTTTACCATACTTTTACCTTTTATCATCCTTTACACCACTCAGAGTTTTTTTTTTATTATCCCCGCTGCCTGTATCTACTGACCTGCACCTCCTGCAGCACGGCGGGCACTCCCCCCGCGTACTTCAGCCGCCCCCAGCCCGTCACCGTCGCCATCAGACCCCTGAAGTCCGCATTGTCGGGCGGCATGCAGATTGGGACTGAAATCGTATAATATGATCATTAACATTTAAACATTAATTTTTGATTCATATAATATAGTACACAACATATAATGTAGAACTAGTAGATGTAACATTTAGCGGGCCCCTAGATCTAGTATTGCGTAATATTATTGATCGTCTAGGGTTGACAGTGAACATCACGCGCCTTCAATCTAATTGTCAAATAAACTGTTCAATAAAAATTAAGCGTGATATTGCACAATACAATTGATCTTCTAGGAGCCAGCTTAGATATAAAGCCGGTGTCGTTAGTTCATAGATTAACAATTACCTCATTGTCACAAGAAGATGGCGGAAAAGTCTGTAAAAGTGGTTACTGGTTGCATCCTTACATAATATAGCAATTTTGTAGTGATATTGGGAAATAACGTGCCAACATCGGACTATCCCATGAATATCAAATATAAAACACATAACATTTTAATAATGAAAACATACTGATATGAGCGTCGAATTTAACAGGCGAATCAAGTTCTAGCAGTGCCAGGTCGTTCTCGAAGGTGGCAGCATCATACTGCCGGTGGACGATGACGCGGCGGACATTCTTCGCAACAGGCTTCCGGGGCTCGAAGTCACCAGAGATGTCGTTCTCTCCAAACACGGCGACGAGAGAGGCGAGGAATCTGAAATTGAGAAAACAATTCTCAGAACAGTTAAAGGAGCACTAAGATCTAGAATAATAGGTACTGGTGTTCAAACATTTCTAAAAGCTAGTAATCAAATACTTAAAGATATTATTAAGATGCTTTACAGCTAAAATATTATAAAAAATCCTAAAAATAAATCTTATATCTTTGAACGAGCAATTCTTATATATATAATTGGAATCTCGGAATCGGCTCCAACGATTTTCATGAAATTTAGTATATAGGGGGTTTCGGGGGCGATAAATCGATCTAGCTAGGAATCATTTTCATAAAATTTCATTTTATGTGTGTTTTTTGAATTTTTTGAATACCGAGCGAAGCTCGGTCATACAGCTAGTTAAATCTAATCAATAGAATTTTGATTCATTAGAAACATAAGTCTAATAACGATTCGTACCCTGGTTGACAATGAGCAGCTGTGGTCACGTATCTGTTGGTGATGAGGACACCACCACACTTGTTTTTGGTGAAGAGCCCGAGCCAGGTGGACTCCCTCACCAGAACCTGCCAGGGCCATTCGCCGAAGTTGGCGTTCTTACCGCCGACGATACGACCCGACTTGATCAATGGACGAACTCCGCACACTGGAAAATATAAAGAAAACAAATTGGTTCCCGAACCTGTGGTTCATCTTTATAGTAAAAAGATACATGACAAAGTTACGAACGTTAAGATACTAAATAAATAAAAATGTGTTAATTGGTTATGTAGAGCAGTGATCCGCAATAGTGTGCCGTGGTCAGCAGTTGGTGTGCCCCGGAAAAGGTCATCGTACATAATTCTAGTGCTAAGTGTCAAAAAAGGGACATCTCAGGACGATTAATGAAGGGGTGGGAAGTGGGAACTCTGAGTTTCTTAGACCTATACACACTGATTAATTATGTGGTGTACCTCCAAATATATTTATTTTCCTAGATGTACCTTAAACACAAAAAGTTTGCGGAACACTGATGTAGAGAGTACGATTTGTACGAGTGTAAATTAAATTTTAATAAAAAAAAATTGTATGGTTTTTAGAAATGTAATGCCGCAATGAAAGTAAAATCGTAAACAATCGTGTTGTTTAGTTAAATAAGTGAAATTGATCTAGATCCGGATAATCGATTTTTATAATCTTAAGAAACCTAGGCGATTGAAAGTTGTTAAACTTGTCGAACTTCCTCTTAAACAATAAATAATTATCAAAATATCTATTAAAAATATTATGTTCCATCGAAGAAATTGGTTCATACTCAAATTATGTCAATTTAATTTAATCTGTCGACTGAGTTTGTCATAACGCGACCAAATTAATTTGCCTATGAATCAACTTCTCTGAGATCACATAATAATATATATTTTATTCTTACAATTTTTGTCGTTGTAATCAACAGGTTCTAGATATTCCTCTGTCGTCACTTCGTCAGCCGGTTCTGTCGAGGTAGTGGCAGCAGCTGTCGTCGTGGTGACTTTCTTCGTTGGCTTACCCTTTTTTGTAGTCGTTACCTGTAATTTATTATTATCATCAGGCAGCGACCAAACTTTATTCAAACGTAGGATTAATTATTTTTTTCAATTCTTTATAATTTACAAATAAAAACAAACTATCTTTATTCATAGGCTTGTACTGGCCCATAAATGATTATTTGCACTAAAATATTCTTAAATTAATTGAATAATGAGAGTTATAAACTGTCGCGAATTTTTAAATATTAATTTAGGTAAATAGCAAGTTAAAAATATACTGTATACATTGCTGGATTAGGGTAATGTTGTAGTCCATAACATTAGTATTTAAATTATTAACTTTAATGAAATAAGTCATATGTACTTTTGAACACGAAATAAATAATTTAATTAAGATTGAGTTTGTCGTAATAACTTACCGATTTCTTTGTGCTTGTCGTAGTTGGGGCTGGAGTAGTAGTTGGTTTTCTTACTCCAGTGGTGGTTACTTTCGAGGGTTTTTTGGTTGTTTTGACAGTTGGCTTCTTTGTGGTGGGATTTGTGAGTCTGAGAGGTTTTTTAGTCGTAGTCGTTGGTTTCTTTGTGGCTATAGTCTTCCTCGGTGGTTTCGATGTCGAAGATGGAATAGTAATAGATGGAACATTAGGTTTCTTATCTAATATAACAATATCGTGTAGCTCCTGGAAAGTGCCTTGAAGGCTTCCTACTATTTTGTTTACGAACAAGTTCATTTTTTCGTTTAATTTTTCGTCTTCTTGCCATGTAGGAGTTGAAACATCGACATCGGCGATGTGCAAGTCCAACTCATTGTCAGACATAGTGATACTCGTGTTGAACACACTTGGATTGGATCCAGTGGCGTTTAGCATTGGGTTCCTCACAGGTGGGAAATTAATCAGATCATCAGACGACGTTAGGAATTCCGGCCGCAATGTAGAAGCGGTGTATAGCTCTGTATAAGGATCGTAGCTTGGAATTACAGTTGTGGTTGGCCTTGGACGTATCGAGGCTTTGATGGGTAAAGGCGTAGTAGTCGGTGAAGGCTTTGGAGTAATAACAACGGTGGGTGAAGACGGTTTATCGTTTGAAGGTTTCGGTTTTATTTGTGTCTGTGTTGGCTTATTCATGTAAATGTTATTCGTAGTTTCAATATTGTTATTTACTGTAATTTGACTGATCGGTTTCTTAAATGGCTCCTGAGATATTTCTACGAAATGTGTTTCTTCTGAGGATGAAGATTTAGTTGGTGGAAGAGAACTCAGAACGATTACTGTTGGTGTGACACTGGAGAAAGTGTCAGGAGCGGTTTCGTAGGTATTTATTATACTAGGAGATGGAGTTGCTGGACGCCTTAGTGGTTTTGAACCTGTAACATAGCTTGTCGATGGTGGACGCTGTCGTGTTGTCGTCGAAGGCATGGGTGTTGTAGAGCTTACATAGCTAAACGTCGTGATCGTCTGTCCGAAATCTTCAGGATCATTGGGATATTTATTGAACTCTTCAATAGCTTGACTAGTAGATTGACTAGGCTTAGGGGACGAATGTTCAGGTTTTGTTGGTTTTGGTTTCTGATATTCATGATTACTGTTAGTTGTTGTAAGAACACTACTAAATACTGGTCGTTGCGTAGTTGCTATTTTGGTATTGCTGAACGATACAGGACTACTCATTACAGTGGACGGTTTCATTGTGACAAAGTGCCCAGTAGATATAAAATTAATTGGATAGCTGCTTATCAACGTACCAGGTGATATTGTTCCAGGGCTAGGAGATGATTTGTTTTCTACAAAATCTACCGTTGATGGAGTAACATCTTCTTTCATGCTCGGTGTACTTTCATTTAACATTTGTATTATGCTATTGATCGATGATAATTCGGGTGGTTTCTGCGTATCTTTGGTAACCGTTGACACCATTACATACTTTTCGGTTGTTGTTGATTTTACAGTTGTTTTATCAGGCTTTGGTTTAAACACTGGCTTAACTGGTCTATGTGTCGATACAATTATTGATGGTGATGATGGATGAGTTGAAGGTGGTGGGACGGTTGGTTTCGTTTGCATTGATGATATTTGAATATTAAAATCTGAAGGTCTTACTATGTTATCAACGACAGAACCATTTTTATGAATAAGAATAGTTTCTTCCATCCCATGATCTATAGTACTATGTGTATATAATCCATCCTGCTTATCAGGTTTTACGTAAACGAAACTATTATCTTTAGGTGGTGTACTCAATAAAGTATTAGTTATTTGACTCAGTCCCTCGGATATTATTTCTGCTTGAAGTTCAGTACTCGAATCTTCTTCAGCCTTCGGAGTGGATACGACGACGTTGTTCGAATTCGGTCTATAGCCAGGAGTGACTACTGGTTTGAAACTGTTGTGCCATGCAGTGAGCTGCTCATCGTAATCTTCAGGTTCAGTTTCTGCATCGGGGTAATCTAAGTAGCTCGTCATAACTACTCCAGGACCTTTCGGTATGTGAGACTGACTGTCAGATTTGAGTTGACAGCACGCCCCGAACAGGAACCCGTCCATGCAAGTGCCTACCACTTCCCCTCCTCTTTGTATACACTCATGGTTGAACATGCATATCGTGTTGCCCCGGTTATACCTGGCTGCTCTAGCGGCCTTGCAGTAAGTGGGAGTTATTCTGTATCCCCCGAATAATTTCCTTCCATCTGCAAAAGAAAAAAAAAATTATTGCATACACCCATTTTATAATAAAAGTAATTTGTTTATCAATGCTTATTGTACTACATCAAGCGTGTTTGATGACAAATTTACTGACGGTAGAACGTTTCTTTGGACACTCCATTAAGACCATAAGGTCACTGCCAGGATGCCTGCGCGTCCCCGTTCTGAATAGTAATGAAGACACAGATACGTTTCGAATCAAATCTGGGACCACTTTCTTTTTTTAATAGATTGCAATTTCGAAAGTAGGATTCGCATATATTTAATTGTACCTTGAATTCTATTCTGAAGATACGGTCTATGGTAAAAGTAAATGTCTTTGAAATCAACCCACGTAGACTCATATCTACCTCTTTAACCTAAAACAGTCATCAGTAAACTACACGATGTTGAAGAAATATGATATTCACAAATAAAATATCTATGAACTTTCGTGCCAGGTCTTATGGTTTTGACTATGATGATGATGATGATGATGATGATGATGATGATGATGATGATGATAATGATGATGACTGTGACTAAAACAGTATATCACTGTCGATAATCATTATAGAAATCGTCAGTAATCGACACCTTCTAAGCTAATGTAATATCTAACTCGATTAAGCCTCTAAATTGGCCAGTTTTCTCCGGCTATTTTCTATATTAATTTTTACTTTCCATTATTTAATTTTCACAGTTTCACGTCGTCTGCGCAGCTTGATGAATTACGAGCTTGCTATAGGTTTTTAACATCTTATATAAAATTATATTTGGTATTATAATAATACCAATAATAAATATTATACGTATTTAATATTTTATACGATATCCGAAAATGGCTCTATTTTTGGCTATGAAAATCTTTTTCAGATAATTATCGTTGTCAATTTAGGGGTTTAAGGCGACGCTTTGATAATTTGGCTGTAGCGATATCGATTTTTCTCAGCAATGATCTATGAATAATAAAACCTAAGGAAACGTAACTCCCATACTAATACAGTTTTAAATTTGGTTCCATTCGAACTGTCATGTAACGTCAGCCTTTATACCGCTCAAGGTCACCTAAATATTGCAAATGTATGAAAAGTGAACCTAAGGTACACTTTTTTGACAAGTATTTTGGAGCATGTTTTTTGACGGAGTTACTCTTCCTTAGTTTTTATTATTCGTAGGCAATGACTAAAGCTAAAAAATTAAAGTTCATTGTCATTTGTCAGTATTCATCATGTCTTTGTCTTTGAATTACCCATAGCATAACACGATTGATCAACTTTTATAACACAGAATAATCAATCAAAAAGACCTCTGTAAAAAAAGGGATTCCTATTTTGCCAACAGAGGAGAGTGATTTAAGCTTCCAAAATTTGTATGTACCATCGAGGAAATTGATTCCTATTCAGTTGATAGACCAACGTTATTTGGTCGAATATGTCAATTCAATGTTAATTGTGATCTGTCGGCTGGGTTTGACGTAACGCAACCAAACTACGTAGGTCCCCGATCTGCATGGGAATGAACTTCTCTAATAGTACATAAATGGGTTCAAGCATACACTTTAATTTGCCCATAGCTTATTTGAAATGTATTTATGGTTTTTAAATTACGTGACAAAAACCATTTTGTCGCTTACGCCCTTTCCATTTTTTGCTGTTCCATTGCTTGTTTTGTATGAGAGGCTGGGCCGGCCTCTTATAAACAAACAATCTAAAACATATCCAACACGGTTTTTTACTTTAACGCGGCGTCACCTTAACTCGTGTGGGGCCACATATTTCATCACCTTAAAAAATAATTTTCACCGAGAAAAACCTGTGTCATTAAAAATCTCGACCACGGAATTGGGTTAAGATGACCACGAAAGACTATTCTCATGGTCGAGCAAATGTGTGTTTTATGTTAATGGTGTCGCCTTATAAATGAATGCATTAGAACAAGTAGAAAGTATTTCGTGGTCGTCTGTGACCAGAATTATCATTTCCTTAAATATATTTAAATGTTTTGCTGAAAGAGATGCTTTTACTGTTTCTATACATATACCAGAGCCCAATCTATTCGCTCCGGAAAAGATTATTTTCGCCGCCTTTTACACACAGAAAACCATAAACAAGTCATGAGCTATGGGGGATAATAATAAGTGCTCAGCGTCAAGCTGAACAGCCCCCTTCTGGGGCACTGGATCCACAACCATATTGTGCATGTGCCCGGAGCGCCAGAAGGTGGCAAATACTTAAACTAATTTATTTTTTGTAAATATTATTACTAACATAGTTTTAGGTTTATTGTTTACTAACAAAATATGGGTTAAAAGCCTGAAATAAACGTATTTTATTTTTATTTTATTTTTTTTATAATGGGGGTAATATTTAAATATTCCCACTTTCCAACCTAAAGTAGGTGGAAGGTAAATTTCTTAAACCTGGCGGCTAATGGCCTGGTTGGAAGATAGGAATAAGTAAATTTTGCCACCCCCCATTTTTCGCCGCTCTGGGCAAATGTCCGGCTCCGTAGATCGAGCCCTGGCCTTAATAATAATATTTGATGGGAAATTACTGGGATATAAAATCAAAGATGTGCTTGATGTTTTTGTGAGTGATTTCGTATTTACAAAATATTGAGTGTCTGAAATCATTGTAATGATTTTTGTGATAAGACTCAACAAAAAAGCATATTATGACACAACGATAATATAATATTTAAAACAATTTAAATAACGTTAAAAAAATGTTACAGATATTTTAATAATTTCATGTAACATTCCGTTTTATGTAAACATTTCAACAACCTGTTTTCATTATAGGATGAAAGTAAAACTCAGTGAGGCCAGTAAAAGTCACCACGTACCGTTTATAAAATTGTTATGGCCCAAAACTGTACATTTTGTGGTCACTTTCTCGGTATAATAAGGTCGACGCATACCAGTTTTTAAAAAAATTGTTAAAAATATGCAATTTTGTACAAAACTAGATATTCCGCAAAATACTATTTTATTTCGTATGTGCAAAACAGTATTCTGCAAAATATTTTTTGGTGATAATGAGTATCTAGTGTTTATCGTTCTCCACGGTCTGATCTAATTTTGTGCCTAAATTTCATGATGATGAGTGTTCAAACTACTGAACCCTATTTTTTATGTAATACGTAACAAACGAACTCATATCCACATATATTATTTTAACTAGCTAAGCACATAATTATCTAACTGTAATTAACGGACAAAATAATGATAATTTTAACACGTTTGTAAGACATACGTCAGTCTTAAGTAGAGTTGTCGTTATGGGTCAGAGAAGTCAATCAACACAGGTGTGCGGTGTGCCTGTACTGTTGTATATAATTTAAGAATGGGTTGCCGTTGTTAAGTAGTATACATTAATAGTAACATACTAATACTAATGATATATATAATCGTAAATATTTTGAAAATTATAATAATAGACAATGCCTGCACCTGCACATGTATTTAAAATTATTTTAAGAGTCTATCTTTTCTCGGGTCCAATATGAACACCTCTATGCCATTAGGACTAGCAGTTGTTAGTATAGTAATACTTAATTTATACCTATCACAAAAATCTGGTGTTTCAATCGAATCAATCGAAAGTACAAAGGCGCAACAAAGCAAAGTTTAACGTTTAAAAACAGTATCATACTAATATTACTAGCTATTTGACCGAGCTTTGCTCTTTGCTTTAAAGATATAGGATAGAGGTACCTAATGGCGAAAGTTTGTGAGTGTATGTTTCTTACTTCTTGAAGCTTAAACGGCTGGAGCAATTTCAATAAAATTTAGCGTGGAGTTAGCTGTTATCCTGCATTAACACATAGGCCACATTTTACTTCGAAAAAATGTTTAATTCCTATGAGAAAATCAATGACAATGCATTCGCGAAAAATTATCTACTGATAATATGAATATTTACTTTCACTGCGGGTAACACCACGGTGCAAAGTACTAAACTAATTTTAAGTGCCCATTCTACTGTATGCTTCTCCATGCAAGTAATTCATCTAGTGCACTGTGCGATTATGATAATCTGTATCAGGCATTGCGCCTGCGATCTGCGATTCGCCGCGCGCGTGAAAGTTCGACAAATTGTTGCATAAATGCATCCGTGTAACTGCACTCTATACGTGGCGGGTCAGGCGTCGCACTGGCTATCCGCATAACCTAATTATGTACTATCAGAGAAGTTGATTCCTACGCAGATGGGGGACCTACGTAGTTTGGTCGCGTTATGTCAAACCCAGCCGACAGATCACAAAAACGTTGAATTGACGTGATCCGACCAACATATGACGTTGGTCCGTCAACTGCCTAGGAATCAGTTTCCTCGATGGTACCATCGAAGAAATTGATTCATAGTCAGCTGACAGACCTACGCCTTTTGGTCGGATTATGACAATTCAATGATAGTCGTGATCTGACGAGGTCCACCATCTGCCTATGAATCAACTTCTCTGTTAGTACTTGATAGACAAATTAATTTATAGGTAGATGCAGAATTTTATTTTAAGACTCCGACTAAAAAGAGGAGTGTTATAAGTTTGACGTAATTGTCTGTGTTTCTATCTGTCTGTCCGTTGCAACGTAGCATCGAAACGTCCATAGCTTTTCAAATTCTGAACAACAACAACTGCATTCAAATCATGAGAAGTCAATGTTGATCGTGCTCCCAAACTGTCGGCTGAGCTTAGCGTAGCCTGACCATATTACATAAGGACCTACTCGTATGTTATTTGGTCAGGCTCTCAGGAAAAATTGCCATCTGCTTGTACAACTATTTATCCGATAAGTGATAGTACAACTTGATAATTTTACGTACTACTGTTCCCCGTTAAAGCTCATTGTTTATGCTATCGTTATTGTATTATGATTGCCTATTGTCGCTTTCTCATTTTATTTTTATTTAAAAGTTTTCACTTCTGTTTAATTAGTAGTGCTCAATAAAATCATCTGTATTAATAATGGAAATTGGATATATTTAGAAAAGAAAGACTTAACTTTTTGTTTGAGTTTGGCTCCAAAGTAACACGACTGCTATAATATTGATCATAGCTTACTTTTTATTGCGGAAAAATATTCAGTTTCCCTAGTATCTTGAACACACCGCAGGTATACGTCATAAGAGATAACTAGAACATCAATGCCCATAATGCTTTATATCCGTTTGCCTGAACCCTAATTGCTTCTTACATTATCATTGTGTGCGCTCACCCTTATCTGTGACGGAAACGTCAAATTCCTGCGAGGTTGGTAACGGCGTGACGTCACCCCAGTGAAAGTAGCTTTTCGTCCGCAGATGTCTAATGGTGGACTCGTGTTCGTTATGCTGTTGATGTAATTGGTTGAAAGAGAAATTGTTAAGTAACGCTAAATGGCAATTTAGACCGTAAAACAATAATCATCACTGAAGCACAACATAGAAATAGGGGCTAGACTACCGGGCGACGGAGGGTACTTCTTTATTCCTTCGATCAGGGATTCTTGGAAATGATATTGTATTCTGTTGTTGTCGCGATCATCGGTACAAGGAAGCCACATAAAATAAATAGAATGATATTATATTAAATGTCGTACTATGCATTGGAAATAGTAAATAATTATTATAAATTACGAACAAAATATCATCAGTACGAAATAAATTAATGACGTCACGTGCACCGGCCAGTATACTGGCTTATATTTAGGAATTTACGCAAAGATGTTAGGCCTGTCGAAGACATTGACTGAAGGGTGCGGAATGTCTCTATCAAGTCTGTAGTAGTATGCATTCTATCCATACTTCCATACTAATATTACAAATTCGAAAGTGTGTCTGTCAGTCTGTCTGTCTATATGTGTGTCTATCTGTTACCTCTTCACGCTTAAGCCGCTGAACCGATTTCGCTGAAATTTGTTATAGGGATACTTAGAGTCCCGGGAAAGGGTATAGATTACTCTTTATCCCGGAAAAGTGTACGGTTCCCGTGCGATAAACGAATTTCTGCATCAACTAGTATTATAATATTATGACTTCGTGATTTTGGCCACATGCCAAAACATTTTACAAATATTATGGCGTCTAAAACAATCGTATTTCACAACCACGCTTTATCAGAACAACAATGTAAAGATCGAGAGAGACCTTTCTCTGGAAAATTACCATTCATTCATTTTCACTAAACCTTCACTCAATGTCAATTTTCTAGAAATTGTAATTTCGAATTTCCCAATTCACACGGAATATTGTTGGAACAATGTAGCGTACTGAGTATTTATTAGCTGACTTGTTGGTGTGGGTGAGAGCACACACATGTCATGTCATCATCACCATAATCATAATCGAAGACGTGAGTGGAAGAACACGATAACTAACATCTTGTAACATTCGGACATTTACTCATTTTTCCGTATAATTTGAACAAACTTTGTAACTTATCTACTTCATCACCAGGCTAATATATCTGGCTACACATATGCACAGTTTTTTTAATTCAAATCATATTTCCGGCCCTAAAGCCTCCATTTATGCAAAAACGACAATTTTTTTACTGTTAGTTACCGTGTTCTTCAACTCACGTCTTCATTATCATCATCATTACAATGCATACAATGCATTTATAGTGATGATGATATAAAATTTTGTATAACAGCATCTGCAAAAATAAAGTAGATATCTTCAAACGAATGCCGATGGTTTTCTAATGTAATTCAACCGTTAACGCATAATATCTTGTAGACAAAAGTATTATGTAAAGGCACAATTAGAAATAGTTTGTTATATGTTTTAAATCGATGTTTATTAAACTGCTGCATAATTGCAATGGTAAAAACTAATTTGACATACTCTACGTATATTGGTATATTATAGACAGTAAGTTACTTATAAATATTTATGTAATTTTGGTGGAGGGACTCAAAGTATTTCTACATACCTGAATAAGTATCAATTAAACAAATTGGCGCGTTACCAAGAGCTCGTAGCTACATTAAACAATCGCACACACAAGAGAAATATCACAAAAAGTGCAAAGTGTTAATTTTATTGTTTATTCTCCGCCATGTTAATAGTTCAGTGGGTTAAGCTAATTGATCTTTTGAAGTTTCACAAAGAATATTGATTTGTGTGGGAGCGGCGGATTCTCTCACCCCAAATGTTTGGTATTCTTTGTGTGATTATTCTAGTTTAAATGTGATAGTCATCACGGTTTTTTTTTATTCAAGTAAACAGGTAAAGTGCGAAAAATTTTGATAAAAGTAGTCCACTGTTTGTGACTACTATGGTAGAGTCTAAGTTGAAATTAAGTTGTAACGTTTAAATTATACATAGTGTTTTTAACACCATCGATATAAAGTAACATTAATGTTATTAAATCAAAGCTATAACATTTACTCCCTTGCGTATATCGTGTTGACGAAAATATATTTATGCCACATGAACGTTCAATTGATGCATACCTATCTTATAGGGAGGTGAGGGTGCTATTTGTGTAGTCACTCGAGCGTCATGGAGACCTAGTAGGTTTTTTACATTAGGTAAAACTGATGAAAAAATAATAAGAGCGTTTTTTATTTTAGCGGTGGGTTCAGAAACTACAGCCATTTTAAAGTTTTGAAAAAGAAAATATATTCAAAAAATTGCTTCTTTAGGTAAATCATAGATAGGTATATTTTAGAAGTAGTGTGTTTTCGCGGGTTCTGGATCACGATTCTGGGTCCACCCCTCCCCCCGCTCGCGGCTCGCAAACTTTCTCGATCACTTTTTGTCGATTCGAGCGGCGACATCGCCTAAAAAAAGAGTTTGGTGTCAAAATAGGGGTTTCGGACCATGCCCGATCGATATATGCGATCCGTTTCTGCGTATTTGCACTAGTTTCAAAGTTAGCTTTTGTATTTAATCCTCATTATCTACTATCTCCACGCTCCATTGTTCCTTCATAATTACAATCGCTACTTATTGCATTGTTATGCTCGCCTCGGTGTCCTATTGTTCGTAATGACTACCTGGGCTTATCGCTTACGTCACCTTAATTTCTTACAAAATTTTAAATATATATGAATGATAATTAACTAATGAATTGGTCCACGGAAGTCGAGGACGTCGTAAACTACATCTGTGAGAAGACTACCTTCACATTGAGGTCGCTCTACATGTCGCGCCTGCACCGGTCCACGGAAGTCGACGACGTCGTAAGCTACATCTGTGAGAAGACTACCTTCACATTGAGGGTAGAGTGTATGTACTCTCGGTACAAAGTAAACTTCGGTTCCTTTGTGGTGAGAGTACTGACAAAACTTCTGTCCACTCTCGAGGTGGAGGAGTTCTGGTCGGTCGGTGTAGTTTACCGAAGGTTTCGGGGAAGGCTCTTCAATGCTTCATTGAAGAGCCTTCCCCGAAGTCGTCGACTTCCGTGGACCAATTCATTAGTTAATTATCATTCATATATATTTAAAATCTTGTAAGAAATTAAGGTGACGTAAGCGATAAGCCCAGGTAGTCATTACGAACAATAGGACACCGAGGCGAGCATAACAATGCGATTGTAATTATGAAGGAACAATGGAGCGTGGAGATAGTAGATAATGAGGATTAAACACAAAAGCTAACTTTGAAACTAGTGCAAATACGCAGAAACGGATCGCATATATCGATCGGGCATGGTCTGAAACCCCTATTTTGACACCAAACTCTTTTTTTTTTAGGCGATGTCGCCGCTCGAATCGACAAAAAGTGATCGAGAAAGTTTGCGAGCTGCGAGCGGGGGGAGGGGTGGACCCAGAATCGTGATCCAGAACCCGCGAAAACACACTACTTTTAGACAACAAGGACTAAATCATTTAACTTGGTGCACAAAAGGTATCTGCGAAGCTTAGTTAAGAAAATATGAATCTTTATTTTTTATATTTTAAAATGTTCCTACAGGCTTACCTAATCTTTGAATCACCAGTGCATTATATGGAAGCTTCTTTGGGGTATACTAAACATCCCCTATCTTAATCTGACAGATCCGATGACATTTCAGTATTTAAAAAAAATTAACCCACCACGTGAGAAATCTGATTGTTATATAATGATAACTAGACACATGTCAGAAGGCTATAAAAGCTTAATCTAACACACACACACCCTCTTCCCCTCCCCAACTATTACAAAGTAGGCCGATTTTAATAATTCTATCTTTATTTTTTCACATACGGAACCCGCTAAAACCGTCTTGTGGCAGCCCTAGTGCACCCGATTCAATTACACCGCCAAGTCAATACCGTGTGACGCTGGTATGCATTTCTCGCATGCTCTGTTTACTATGTGGGCGAGCTTCCGCCTGCGGGGCGCATCCTCCCGGCTATATATCCATAGCCGGGGGGAGGGGAGTGATAACGTTATCTATTATGAGGTAAATGGCTCAATCTGAGTGCCTTTGTGATTGGCGGAGGATTAATGGGTTATAGTAGACTAGATGACGCCCTCAACTCCGATGCACCATAATATTTTGTATATCGCGCCGTTTCCGGGATAAAAAGTATCTTAAGTCCTTTTCTGGGAGCTAAAGTATCTCCATACCAAATTTCATCAAAATTGATTTAGTGGTTTCGCGTGAAGGGTAACAGGCAGTTAGACAAACACACTTTTTCATTTACAATATTAGTATAGATGTGCGGCACATGTACCGCGTGAATGGCTTAATCAGATTATGCATAATATTTGATTGGCTAATGGTTTTTAAAGGGGTTATAGTCGATTTTTATTGGCTAGCGTCAAAAAATAACGAATCAATAACTCTATTGAACAGATAGACCTGTCAAATCCTCAGGAATCAGGCATTAATAAGTACACTGACATCATTGTGATAAGGCCCTGACCCTGAGAAAAGAGAATAATTCAAAACGTGAATGGAAGAATAAGGTAAGTAACATGAAAAAACTTCCCGTTTCTTTGCTTAAATAGAGGCTTTAGGGCCGGAAAAATTATTTGAAATAGAAAAACTATGGATCATACGTGTAGCCAGACATATTAGCTAGGTTATGAAGTAGATAAGTTACAAGTGTTATTAAAATAATTAGGGAAAAAAAGAGTTATTGTCCGCATGTTACGAAATGTTACTTGTTCGACTCTTCCACTCACGTCTTCAATTGCTTTTGAGAACAATTCATATTGCTTTCAGAGCAATTCTTCTCTTTCCTTATCCTTTTGATTTGGGCTACGAATAATAAAAATGATTTTTTTATATCCACGTGTTAAATGTTTCAATGTCGTTGGACCGATATTATTAATAAATATTAAATTAGAATCATTGAGATAATGATTAGAATATTAAATAGTAATTAGTAAATGTCATTTCATGAACCCTTAGGGCCCTTCCAAGTTCCACACGACGTTTTTTTACGTTCGTTAACATATCGATACAAACGCAAGTTGGACGCTCAGCAAACGGAAGGAAGCCGACACGTTTTAAACTTTATATCTGCCAAAACGTGATGAAAACGCATCATCAGAAACGCGCGTCGTCAGTACGCAAAAAATCTTTACTGTGGAGGGCCCTTATAGGGAATCATAATATTTTTTTTAATTTTTTTATGACCCTATACTATCCCACTGATGGGCAATTGCCTCCCCCAAGTTCTTCCATCTGTCTCGCTCCAACGCCACCGCAGTCCATAATATATATTATTATGAAGAAAAAGTTAGACGTATAAAACTTTACGAGAGCCAAACCAAATGTAAAACCCTACTTTACAACGTAAACAACATAATCACATGCGTGAAAAAGCGTGAAAATAAGTGGAGATAAGAGTTTGTGTCGTCAGTTTGTTTGACAAATGATTGTTAAGTAAATAAGCATCAGCCCCTACCATAAAATATATCGAACATTTACTTCCCTACAGCAACAAGGATCGTTAGGTAAGCGAAACTAAACATAACGCCGCTATTCTCTTTCTGTTGTTATTAATTATTATATTAGTAGCTAGGTCCACGTCATTGAATTTTTGAAGTGAAAACTTCTTTAGCGGCGTTGAGCACTTTTGTGGGATGGGTGAAAACTGTGAAACTCGCGTCAGATTCTCGTGCTGATCGAAAAACCGTAAGACGGTTGGAGAGTAGTGTTGTAACATCGAAATCGATTAATCGAACAATCGATTGTTTTTTTTTCGATTGTCGATATTTTTTAATCGATTGTAAGGGTTTCGATTAATTAAAAAAAAACGATTTTTTAAAAATCGATTTTCATAAAAAATGGGTTCAAAATTTAATCGATTGTAAGAGTTTCGATTAAATAAAAAAATTGATTTTTTAAAAATCGTTTTTCATAAAAAATGGGTTTAAAAATTGTAAGGGTTTCGATTAATTAAAAAAATCGATTTTTTAAAAATTGATTTTCTTAAAAAATGGGTTAAAAAAATAATGCACAACGTTAATAATCAAGTTTTCACTTCTGCCGGCACTCCCGGAGTGCAACCCGTCTTTTTTCTATATTATTTATACATATAATAAATTATCTATACTTACATATAATAAAACTGTAGAAATGAAGATTCTGTACATTAAAGATATTCAAAAAATAATAAGCGGAGGGTGTCACTACATCGCTACAGAAGCCAAAAATGTGGTCAGTTTTTTTGTCTGTCTGTCTGTCTGTCTGTCTGTATGTTTGTTCCACTATCACACAAAAACTACTGATCCGATTTGAATGCGGTTTTCGCAAATATATTTGTCTTTTTCCAACTTAACATCTGGTTTATAAAAAAAAATCCCCCCACCTCTCTAAAGGGACGAAAGAGGGGGTCAGATTTTGTATAAGTCTTTTGCTTTAACACGAAAACTACTGATCCGATTTGAATGCGGTTTTCGCAGATACATTTGTCTTCTTCCAACTTAACATGTGGTGTATAAAAAAATTTCCCCCCACCCCTCTAAAGGGACGAAAGAGGGGGTCAGATTTTGTATAAGACTTTTGCTTTAACACGAAAACTACTGATCCGATTTGAATGCGGTTTTCGCAGATATATTTGTCTTCTTCCAACTTAATATGTGGTGAATAAATTTTTTTCCCCCACCCCTCTAACGAGACGAAAGAGGGGGTCAGATTTTGTATTTAAGGACTTGCTTTAACACGAAAACTACTGACTCGATTTGCATACGGTTTTCGCAGATATATTTGCTTTTTCCAACTCAACATCCGGTGTATGAAATTTTCCCCCCACCCCTCTTAGGGGACCAAAGAGGGGGTAAGATATTCTATCAACTGATGAAGTAGAAATACTTTAAATGGCAAAACAACGTTTGCCGGGACAGCTAGTACTAAATAAAAATATCGTTGGGGTCAATTTTACTAATTCAGCTGTTTTCTATCTACGCATGATAATGTCATCCATGGGCCAAACAATAGCTGTTACAGCAATTCTTTGTTATTTAGTTCGCGAGAATCACTACACATTTTTTGGTGAAAAAAAAATCATATCTTATGTTCCTTCCCAGGACTTAAAGTGTCTCTATCAGTTCAATAGTTTTAAGGTTAAGAGTAGATAGACATTAATTTGTTACGATGTAGTTGAAACTGGATCGGAACAAACATTTCAACAAGGATTCGTAATTAATGTAGGTGGTGTAGGCTGATAGAAGGAACTGGGGCATCTAAGACTCTGATATCATTACTAATTAGTTATCTATGGACTATATTATAGATCTGCCATTGCCAATCACGCGTGCCAAGTGAAAGCCAAACTCGCTGTTAATTAGCAGACTATAGATGCCAGATTGCGATGCCTTATCGGGCTCATTTATGCCATTTCTGTTTTCGAAAATTGAGATTGTGATTTTGAGTTTGACATTAAAAAACGTGATCCATTGCTAGCATCATTTCGATGAGCAGATAAAACTAGCATCCAAACTTGAAATGGACAAACACATAGAAAGTGGGGTCATGAAAAGTGAGAGTCATCGGAAAGTGAATTTGTTGTTTGCTAAAACACATAAAGAAATTGAAGCCAACCTTAAACTGTGATGATTTCCACCATTGTTGTCAATGGCATGCATGATGCACTTATGACGTCGATAACGGGCGATCACAGACAAATATCTGTAAAATTTAGTAATCACTTTGTATTGGTCCATCATTAGCCAAAGTGAAGAGATTTTTCATTCTTTTTTTTAAGCAAGTACTTTATAACTTTAACAAAGGATAAAACCTGACATTAGTTATATTATCTATCTTCTTTCTTTCTTATATATAAAAATGGATTTTCAAATGTGTTAGTCGTGCTAAAACTCGAAAATGGCTGAACGGATTGGGTTGATTTTAGTCTTAAAATATTCGTAGAAGTCCAGGGAAGGTTTTAAAGTGACAATAAATTCACCGGGACAGCTAGTAAATATAAATATATATAAATTGATTTTCAATTGTGTTAGTAACGCTAAAACTCGAAAACGGCTGAACGGATCGGGCTAATTTTAGTCTTAAAATATTCTTAGAAGACCAGGGAAGGTTTTAGAGTGACACGAAGTTCACCGGGACAGCTAGTAATTTGTAAAAAATTTAACAAATTTTGATATTATCAATACCTGTATTTTTTAACTAACATATTTTCATTATTTGGTGACACTAATTATTGTGGTACATAAAGAGTCCATCGAAATGTAAATATTTGTATCTGTAAAAATTGTGTGTAAAAATTTCTTAGTGATGTTGTGAACTTTTTTGGTGGATAAAAAATGTTAATGACATCTAAAACCGGACCCTCCACTTTAGAGATAGAACAGGCAATGATGTATAATGTAAATTTTATACAATATATAAAAACGAGCTTTTGCTCGCGGCTTCGCTCGCCTTAAGAAGTATTATTATATACAAAATTTTGTCCCCCATTTTAATCCCTTGGGGGTCAAATTGATCAAAATCCTATCTTAGCGGATGTCTACGTCATAATATCTACCTGCATGCCAAATTTCAGCCCGATCCGTCCAGTGGTTTGGGCTGTGCGTTTATAGATCACTATTTCAGTCAGTCACCTTTGAGTTTTATATTATTTAGATAGAGAGTGACTGTATGATATAGAGTGTATATACACTCTAAACTCTAGTCTTTATAAGTAGCATTTCGGAGTTCCCTTTTTGTTAATCTTTAATGCAAAGTGAAACCATTGGCATTATTTGTAATTAAGAAATTGTTGAGTTACTAGCTGACCCGGCAAACGTTGTTTTGCCATATAAATAATTTTTGGTATGAAAAATAGATGTTGGCCGATTCTCAGACCTACTTAATATGCTAACAAAATTTCATGAGAATCGGTCGAGCCGTTTCGGAGGAGTACAGGAACGAACATTGTGACAGGAGAATTTTATATATAAGATATTACTTATCGAGTACGAATTTTAAGCTTTTTTTTAGTTTTATCTATATAATATATAAAACTCAAAGGTGACTGACTGACATGGTGATCTATCAACGTACAGCCGAAACCCCTGGATGGATCGGGCTGAAATTTGGCATGCAGGTAGATGTTACGACGTAGGCATCCGCTAAGAAAGGATTTTGATAAATTCCAATCCCGAGGGGTTAAAATGGGGGATGAAATTTTGTGTACAGTAATACCTCTTAACGCGAGCGAAGCTGCGGGTAAAAGATCGTATTATATAAACTTCATTATTAGCTCAAATTATATGGATCCATTTGGTGTCCAGTTTTATGTACGGTAAATATTATATGATTATTGTTGTCTGTCTTTGCTAGGTATTTTTTTGCAAATCTTAACTTTTTTTTTTAATGAAATAAGGGGGCAAACGAGCAAACGGGTCGCCTGATGGAAAGCAACGTCCGTCGCCCATGGACACCCGCAGCATCAGAAGAGCTGCAGGTGCGTTGCCGGCCTTTAAAGAGGGAATAGGGTAATAGGGGAGGGTAGGGATGGGAAGGAAAGGGAATAGGGGAGGGTAGGGAAGGGAATAGGGTAGGGGATTGGGCCTCCGGTAAACTCACTCACTCGGCGAAACACAGCGCAAGCGCTGTTTCACGCCGGTTTTCTGTGAGAACGTGGTATTTCTCCGGTCGAGCCGGCCCATTCGTGCCGAAGCATGGCTCTCCCACGTGTAGAATTACATTTAATATCTTTAACCAGTGACATTTAGTTATTGATATAAAAAAGCGTTCATCGAACTATTAAAATTAACGATCTTTAATTATAAACAAGAATAATAAGATTAAAGAAATGTTTCTATAGAATATCCAGGTAACGGTCTTTATGTGTTTTTTCTTTACGTCAAATTCATATTATATTATTTTTTACACACCAATTTTAATATTTAGGTGGTATTTTGTAGGTACGTAACCAACGTAACCAACTATTTCTCCTTTTTAGGAAATCAGGTGGGTAAAAATATATTTAGAAGCTTCTCAAGCTAATCTACATCGATCAAAGTAATTTTGACTTTTACATCGCGATACATAAGAGTGTAATATTCTAAGGACTGTATAGTGTATATAGCTACAATATTCATAACGGCCATTCTCCGGTATGGCATTATTTGCCTCATTACCGTAACCATTTTTTTTCTTCGTCGATTTGACTCAGACACATTGAAATATTAGAGAAATGAAAGATACGAACACAATAATAAATGTGGCGTGAAACAGTTAGTTAAAGTTTTTTGGATAATGAGACTTAAAAATTTATGGGTACGGTAATTAGACAAATGTAGTGTTTTACGTAACGATACAACGACACAATTGATAAAAACTAGCTTAGGGCAACGTAAATAGGCCAAATAACGTAACATAAATATAATATACATAATAAAAATCTAATTTAAACATAATTGAAAAGTAACGATTACGGTAAGTAGACAAGTTTGTAACCAAAGCTACGGTAATTAGATACTCATGTGCTTTATCGGCGCCACACTAACATTAACGACGTGGGACCACTGATGGGCCATGGCACACACTAAGGAGAAGCAACCCGTGCACTCGTAATGTGCCAAATCCTGATATTTTTGGATGGGCATCCAAAAACAGCAGGTGTTACGGTAATTAGGACTTTTGATCTATTTATAGGCTGGACCTATTGAGTCGATATTTTGCAATGCGATAACCAATGTTTATAGGCGTTTAAAACCATGAATAGATTAAATTAAATAGGTACGTTATAAAAATTACAAGCAAGTTTCGAGATCAAGTTGGCGTGGGGACACGTTACGGTAGTTAGAAAAACATGGTTTTTGAACACGAATTCAATTATTTTGGCTTAATTACTTAAATTAGAAGCCTATGTTTAAGTTTGTAGCTAGATACTGATGCTAACTACCGTTTAAAAATATAACATACTTGAATAAGATAATATTACAGCGTATACAAGCCCGGGACACGTAAATTTTGCTCTCCTGAGAATGGCCGTTAAATAGATTAGGTCTATTCTGGTAGTCTGCTATTAAATCTTAAAAAAACGGTCAAGTTTTTCCAAGCTAATTTGTGTAAAAACATTAATTATTATGACATGATACTGTGATTAGATAGACATAATAATCTATTCATTATTTACTAGCTATTATAATTATTATTACTAGCTAATTTCAATTAAATCAAGCATCACGATCAGTTAATACATTTTTACTACAAACAGTCGCTTTGGAGTTACTGTAAAGGAATTTTGTTGTTCAAATTATCCCTTCATACAAACGAGTTCAACGGGAGCGCTGCGCTCGATTTGTAACTCTTTATGCTATTATTTTTTTAAGTTTCTGTTTTTTTAGACAGGAGTTAATCTCTTCAATAGCTTTATTGACTGGTTAATATTTTTACGTTAGAAATTGAAAAAGGGTCAAACACAAAATATAATGTAAATCAAAAATAACAATTGATCAAATCAGCTTCGATTATTATACAAAGTTGCTATTAATAATTATCAATTTCTGTAAATATTACTCATATTCTTACGCGTTTTGTTGGAAAGAATGAATTTTTAATCAAAATATGTAATTAGATATACTTTTATACAAAATAGATATTACCTAGGTGTTTGTTGTTTAAATTAAAATATTATTTTTTTCACGTCTCTTACCATTTTTAAAGAACAATTTTAATGAACACTTAACATGAGTATTGTAATTTCTTTTAAGGAGATCGAAATCCCGAAAACCGTTGTTAACTCCTTCCTGATCTGTGTCTCGTGATGGGTGTGGGGTGACCACAATTACACATCATTTTGGGATGAAAATACTACATTATTAATTTGAGTATCTTCATTACTATTGAAAGTTATAAGTAGGGTCTTAGAGTACATAAAAATCGGCCAAATGCGAGTTGGACTCGCACACCTAGGGTTCCGTACCATAAAAAATGTGTTTTTTTGTATGGGAAGCCCCCCCCCCCCCCCCCTATTTATTTATTTTATTTAAATGCTATTATTAATTATTAAAGAATAAATACAACTGAGTATTTTGTCAATATTTCAAGTGCCTACCTATTGCCATTATTAATATCGGGCAAAAAATAGCAAAAAAATACGTTCGTTGTACGGGAACCCCCTTAAATATATTTTATTTTTAGTATTTGTTGTTATAGCAGCAACAGATATAAGTATACACAATCTGTGAAAATTTCATAAATCTAACTATAGCGATTCTTGAGATGGAGACAGACAGACGAACAGACAGACAGACGGATAGACGGACGGACAGACAGACATTGAAGTCTAAGGAATAGGTTTATACCCTTTGTGTACGGAACCCTAAAAATGTAATGCGTTTATTATTATCCGTGACTGAAAAGCCAAAATTTCGTGTGCCCAAAAATATAAGGGTAAGATCACGATCATCAGTCTTTATCATTGTTTTGTGAGTAGCCTTTTAATCATAGTTTTTATAACGAAAAACTTAAGTTTATAGATTTTTCTTAATATAAATGATAGAATGAATTAATTTCCAACATGTTATCTTTATATATAAAACTCAAAGGTGACTGACATGGTGATCTATCAACGCACAGCCCAAACCACTGGACGGATCGGGCTGAAATTTGGCATGCAGGTAGTAGATGTTATGACGCAGGCATCCGCTAAGAAAGGATTTTTATTAATTCTACCTCCAAAGGGCTAAAATAGGGGATGAAGGTTTGTATACTTCTTACGCGAGCGAAGCCGCGGGCAAATGCTCGTTATGTTATAATTACTTTAATGCATCATAATATTATTAACCAAAAATAGGTTATACTGTGTACGTCCTCTTCACGTCTAAATAACCGCTGAAGCGATTTCGCTGAAAGGTATGGAGTTACTTTGAGTCCCGGCAAAGGACAAATGATACTTTTCATTTCGAAAATGTATAGTTTCCGCGCGATAAACGAATTTTGGCGAAATGGAGTTGCGGGCGTCATGTAGTTC
The DNA here is from genome assembly GCA_905333045.1 of Lysandra bellargus. NCBI lineage: Eukaryota > Metazoa > Arthropoda > Insecta > Lepidoptera > Lycaenidae > Lysandra > Lysandra bellargus. The sequence continues at coordinate 3,857,366 of HG995326.1, read as the reverse complement.
CCAGAATTTTACACTTCAAAAAATACGGTTGGTTTAATAAAAAGGAAATGGAAATCTGCAGCTCGTCTGACATTGACACGGGATCGTGGTCACCCCAATTGTACCGGTTTTCGTTAAAAAATAACCGGCCGACCGTTTATCACCACTGACGTGATCTACTTTTCGTTAATTTTAACCACATTTTTCTGAAAATCTCTGCATGGCTATAATATTTTTTTAATTGCAACATTAACTTTAAGTATTTTTATTTATTTTCTTTTTGCAGATATTCAAATACTATCAATCTTGCTCTGCAACTTTCTGATATTAAAATCGCGATTAATAAAATTTTAAAAGAAAATATTTTTTAAATATTTTTGCGTAAATGAATAATTATTAATTTTACTTGTTTTAAAACATTTTCACTTATCCTTCGCTCCTATTGATCGCAACGTGTTCATAATAGCATAACTAGATGACGCCCGCAACTCCATTGCGCCAAAATTTGTTTATCCCCCTTTAACCGTACATTTTTCCAGAATAAAAAGTATCCTATGTCCTTTCCCGGGACTTCAAGTATCAGCCAAATCGGTTCAGCGGTTTGGGCGTGAAGAGGTGACATACAGACAAACAGACACACTTTTGCATTTATAATAATATTAGTATGGATTCCTAGATGATAACTGTGACATCGTGTGTGCAGAAGAAAATACGGCAGAAAATTTTGCGCGGGAAAAAGTAACGTTTTTCCGCGTGGTCGTCAGAACTCAGAAGAAACATTCTAAAAGGACATGAAAGAAAAAGATTTTAAATAAAACTGTTTCATTCTTCTTTCAACTCAGCTCGATTGTATATCGATTGTATGTGATAAAATATTATTTAACTTAATTTTACGAATAAAATACGAAATAAAAATATTTAAAAGTTACCTCTATCTGCATCTTGAGCCCTACTATGTAGGGCCAGATTGTCCAGAAACACAATTAAAAATAAAAGCACCACACTTATGCTCAATTGTTTTTTCGTCTGACACTTCAGAACTGTCATCTTGACAGGCTGATTCCCGCGCTAATTCGATTTACTCAAAGTGTTCCAATTTTAAAAATAAATCACATATTTTTAATTTTCAATTTACAAACGACACTTAAACGGTTTTCTCGTCATCTTATGGTGCGCTGTGAGACGTTCGCGCGCCGTCACGCCGAAGAACCCACTAGCCGACTGACCAACTTTAATAATATTGTAAAAGAAGAAACACACATATTACTCGCGGGCTTACTTTGAGAAAGTTCTTTCTTTCTTCTGCCGGGCGATTATCGCTCGTACGGCTCATTGTTCGAGCCTTCGGTGTGGCAAGAAAGAACTCGGTCACAGTTAGCGAGGCGCTAAACAAGTGAACGGTGAAATGAGAAATTGTGAGACGGACGATTGTTAGAGGGAGACGAATAGACATTTCTTTACGATAACCACTTACACTAGACAATCGTAGTTCTAATTAGATACGAGGAGTATTTGGTATTTTTAAAAGTGTTTTTAATTACTAAAGTTAATATAAAACTTTCAATTTCTATTTAAAATATATGTTAATGCACAACTTTCCCTCTAATTTCGACCGGTTTAAAGATTTAATCAAAATTTAGAATGTCTTATCAGCTGATTATAAAAATTAAAAAGGCATTTTGTACTTTTTAATTTCTTCAATGTGTAGTGGCTTTTAAGCCATTAAATATGCATAATACATTAGTACGAATACTAACGCAATAAGCATCTACTAGTACTCAGAGACATTTAATTCTGACTAACCTTCAATTTAATGAAAAGCTTGACAGATAATGTATAGGGCTTATGTCAAAATTTTGAATTAATTACATTTAATTAATTGATGTTCGTCTCTGAGTGCGGCAATAAGTGTCGAACTCATATATATAAAACTCTCGTGTCACAATGTTAGTCCACGAACTCCTCCGAAACGGCTTTACTGATTCTTACCAAATTTTATATGCATATTCAGTAGGTCTGAGAATCGGCTACTGGGTACTTTATACAGGGTGCAATTAAACCTTCCTGCCAAATTTTTTCCAGGGCATAGGTATCATTAGGAGAGTCCATTTAACTAAAAAAAATTGGGTGTCATTTTTTTTCAATGACATATTTTATCCTATTTAAAATCATCGCAGAATGGTCAATGGGAATGATCGGGGGTAACGCGGGGGGAGGCGCGCGGGCGGGGTCACATCACGCGCGGCTGGCGCATCGTGTCCATTAATTGTAGTGTTTTTTAGGATAACTTGCGGAAGCTATTTCTCAACATTTTAGTACTGAGTGACTATAAAAGAAAAAATACGTGTATTTTTATTTTTCACAAGGATCAATATATCAAAATTTGGCAGGAAGGTTTAATTGCACCCTGTATATTGATAAGTGCATTTGTTGAATAAACAATAGTAAATTATTACAACCTGAGACTAACGGCGACCATTGCTTGTGCGACGGGATAGCGATCGACGTTGCCATGGCGACATACTTATTTAGTCATTTCAATAAAATTATATGGGTGAAATACTATATATTATGGCAAAGCAACGTTTGCCGGGACAGCTAGTATTTATATAATATAAAATATCTATAGTACTTTATAGCCTAAAGAGAAAATACTGACATAGTATTGCATATTAAAGTTAGAACAGATCGTATTAAGTCCAATAACGATTGAAAACTAGTACGTACAAAGTTTTATAAAAGTCAAAACATCATATAAATAAGGGGGCAAACGAGCAAACGGGTCACCTGATGGTAAGCAACTACCGTCGTCCATGGACACTCGCAACATCAGAAGATCTGTTTTTCACACATTTCAAGTTCAAGTTCAAAGTTTATGTGGCGGCAATAGTGCGACTGAATCGATCTCACTTTTTGTTTGACGGATAACGTAACGTCCGTTATATTATTAGGTCTGATACGTAGTACGTGGACATAACGTTGATACGTAGTTGCGTACTGACATGACTTGTATATGAGTATACTAGACGTTCTGCGCGGCTTCGCCCGCGTAAATTAGATATTTCACAGACAAATTATTCCACAAAAAATAGCTTATGATCCTTCACGTAGTCTACTTCTTAACTGTGCCAAATAACAGAAAATTGTTCGTGAGATCAGCCCTTTCAAATAATTTCCCCCGTTTTTTCCACATTTTCCTTTATATCTTCGCTCCTATTAGTTTTAGCGTGATAAATATAGCTTATAGTCTTCCTCGATAAATGTTAAAAATTAAATTTTTCAAATTGGGCCAGTAGTTTCTAAGATTAGCGCGTTCAAACAAACAAACTCTTCCGCTTTATAATATTATGATGAGTATAGATTAATTGCAATAAAGGAACTGCATGTAGCATACTTTCTTTTTATATATATCTATATCTATACTTATTATAAAATAAAGTCCTTTTTTCCATGTCCCTTTGTTCCCTTTAATCTTTAAAACCACGCAACGGATTTTGATGATTCTTTCAGTATTAGATAGCCCATTTATCGAGGAAGGTTATAGGCTATATTTTATCATGCTAAGACTAATAGGAGCGAAGAAATAGAGGAAAATTGGGAAAAAACATGGAAAATTATTTGAGAGGGCTGACTTGAACGCGCTAATCTCAGGAACTACTGGTCCGATTTGAAAAATTCTTTCAGTGTTAGATAGACTATAAGCCCATAGTCAATTTATTGAGGAAGGTTATAAGCTATATTTATCACGCTAAAACTAATAGGAGCGAAGATATAAAGGAAAATGTGAAAAAAACGGGAGAAATTATTTGAAAGGGCTTATCTCGCGAACTACTGGGGCAATTTTTATGTTATTTGGCACAGATAGGAAGTAGACCACGAGAAGGATCATAGTCTATCCATTTTAATCATTTTTCAGTGCCTATATAATATTTTATACCCGTGCGATGCCGGGGCGGGTCGCTAGTGAATAATAATATTATGAAATGCGTTAAAACTGTGTTTGTGCATGTGCCTGCTACCTCTTTACGCTTGCAAACCGCTAGACCGATTTAGGCTCGATTTAAATGCATCCGCACGAACGCGGTCTCGCGGCCGCATCGCGAGATTACTCAATTGTATCACATACCTATTATTCATACTTCCATTTTAATTTTAATTTTAATGATATTATAAATGTGAAAGTGTGTCTGTCTGTCTGTTACCTCTTCACGCTCAAACCGCTGAACCGATTTTGCTGAAATTTGGTATGGAGATGATTTAAGTCCCGGGAAAGGACATAGGCTACTTTAATCTCGGAAAAACGTACGGTTCCCGCGCGATAAACGAATTTTGGCGCAACGGAGTTGCGGGCGTCATCTAGTATAATATTAATGAGCGCGATCGCGCCGCTATTAAAATAAATCGTCATATATTATTGCTTGTGAGTTGTGATCCTTCATCCTGCGCTGTACGGGCAGATATTTGGTAGCCTCAAATATTTGGTTATCTCGAAAGTCGAAAAGTAATAAATATTCACCCTGTATTGCTATGTTTGAGTTTCAGCTTCCTGTAGAGTAGGGGAAAGGTTTAAAAATGTGCATCTTTTTTTATAAACTTACCCCTATTTCAAGTTTACTTAGAAGTATTCTAGATGTTAGTTTTTATCAGCGCATACGCGTGTTTGGAACAGTAAAGCTCAATTTCATCAACGACTGTTAAAGTTAATGCTCGAATCCGCATTACTTCTTTCGTTTTTAATATGAATAAAAGAGAAGACATGACATTTTAACAATCTGTTAACACTAACAGACGTGGGTGAAATTGAGCCTTAATCGTATGTATCGTGTAGAAGTGGGTTAGGTTAGGAATAGCGTTAATTGATACAGTAACGGCAACGGTGTATTATAAGCGCAATTGAATACGTTAGCAAATAAAGTGGATAAGTAACGTTTTATAACATAATTGTTTAATAATAATAATTACTCATTTTTCCCCTATAATCTGATCAAACTTTGTAATTTACCTACTTCATCATCTGGATGTACATAATTCACATTTTTTATTTCAATTTTCAAATCATTTTTCCGGTCCTAAAGCCTCCATTTATGCAAAAAACGAAAACTTTCAAATTGTTAGTTACACACTTCATCCACATAAATCTTCAAGTCTTCAACGCCTCCGTGGTCCCACTGGACCTAGAGCGCGGTTCTTGACTCGGAGGTCGTGAGTTCGATTCCCGCGTTGGAAACAAGTTATTTCCAAGTTTAGTTAGGACAATGCAGGCTGATCACCTGATTGTTTGACAAGTAAGATGGTCCATGCGTCGAATGGGCATGTGAAAAGTCGATCCTGCGCCTGATCTCTCGCCAGTCGTGTCGGTCTTCCGTCCCACTGGGTTATGAGAGTAAACGAATAGAGAGTGCTCGTGTGTACTGCGCACACACTTGGGCACTATAAAATTACTCCTGTGTAACTGCGTTGGTTTCAATGAATCGGGCACCGTCACTGAAATTGGTGTGGGAGTTATTATTATATTAACGTCTTCAATTTAGATTAGGGTTTCAATATAATATAGATTTTTTTGTTACCGTAGACTCAGTAACTACTGAATTAATTTTATGACTGTAGTGAAGATAGTATAACAACATAACAAGGCTTAACAAAGCATAGTCATAATACTTTAGGGCGGGTAGGTATATATTATGAGTCCCGACTCCCGAGTATAGAGTTTACTGTTAAAGTAGCAGCGCTGAAATCGAAATTTCTAATCAGAATATTCATCGCACTGGGGCGCTAGCCAATACAATTAATCACAAAAAAAGACTGGTTGCACTCCGGGAGTGCCGGCAGAAGTGAAAACTTGATTATTAACGTTGTGCATTTTTTTAACCCATTTTTTATGAAAATCTATTTTAAAAAATCATCAATCAAGTTGTTTCGATCAAGTTTCGATCAAATTTCGATCAAGTTTCGATCAAGTTTTGAACAAGTTTCGATCAAGTTTCGATCAAGTTTCGATCAAGGTTTCGAACAAGGTTTCGATCAAGTTTCGATCAAGTTTCGATCAAATTTCGATCAAGTTTCGATCAAGTTTCGATCAAGTTTCGATCAAGTTTCAAATTGAGTTCGAGTTCGAGTTCGAGTTCGACACAACACTACTCTCGAACCGTCTTACGCGTTTTGTAATAATCGAAACACACAGGCACAAGGAGAAGTTTCGCTTAAGGTCGCAGGTATTAGTGTTGTTCAATATATCACACAGATATCGATTGTAATTAGGAGTATAGAGTACATCACTAAACATTTACTAAGTAACATCCACAATGCGTATGTAATTTTTTCCTCTTCTATCGAAAAAATATTTTAATGTATCAATGGCAATGGCAAACGTTTTAACTCACTTTTTTTACTTCGATATACAGTAAAACTTTACTGTACTTATATCGAAGTAAAAAAAAAGTAAGACGGGTTTTATCCATATAGACCATTGATTCCCAAAGTGGTCCAGGTGAACCCCTGGGAATCCACGGGATAATCACACGCTTGCGTGGAAGAAAAATGGAGGTCCACGAGTCTTTAACGGGGGTCTATAAAAATTAGGTGACCCGACTTGGCTTCTATGAATATAGGCAGACAATATTATATTAGCAGATTAAATATTATTACAGAGCGAGGAGATTTAGAAATAAGTAAAAGTTAATGAATGAATGAATGAAAATTCTTTATTGCAGACAATATTATATTAGCAGATTAAATATTATTACAGAGCGAGGAGATTTAGAAATAAGTAAAAAAATGAATGAATGAATGAAAATTCTTTATTGCACCAAAACAACCATGACATACAGAACTTAGTAACTATTGAGTAAAGAGTATAAAAGGCGGTCTTATCGAGCGATTTCTTCCAGACAACCTTAATTATAGAACTATATTATAGTAGAGATCGTAGTTGATCTCTACTATAATATGGCGCGCCCGTCCAAAAGTGGAAGTGCGTTGTCTTGCGCGGTAGGCTAGTTATGATTAGTTGACCAACAAATCTTGATAATAAGTGACATTAACTGACATATTACGTGTACTGTGATTGGTTGAATACTTACTACATACAAACTATTTCATAAGGATCTGACTACACACATTGAAACAGTCATTTGGAGGGGCGCGCCATGTTATCGTAGTTGATCTCTATAATATAGAACTATATTATAGTAGTAAAAGTGTAGTAATTTTTGTGTTAAATAGCTACAAAAGAAGAAAATATTTGCGTTTACTTTTTACCACTCCGAAGTGGAAGCTTATTGGTTCCTTGTACTGTGAATTGTGACTTGTGAGTGAAACTTACAAAAAAGTAAACGTCCAACTGTAGGATGAATACCTACGTCGCTTTTTAGACTGGCCTTAGTGGTAGGTGTGGGGAGTCCACCGGATCCAGCAAAATCTTTAAAGTGGTATGAGAAAATAAAATTTGGGAACCTCTGATATAGACCGACAAGGCCATAAAATTTTAAATAAACGTGGGCGGGGGCGCTGCCGGTAAAGAAGAACTGTCAAGAACATGTCAAAAATGGGGTTTTTGTATGATGGCGATAATACTTTATCTATGATGGCGTTAGTTCCTTTTTTCGCCACGTTCATATAAAGCCTTGTCGGTCTGTAAACAGTTATTTAAATCATAAATGTAGGAGAGAAGATATTGGGTGAGCCCGCTTAAACCCATTTAAACTACCATAATTATAATAGTTTTAATTATACCAAAAGCCTGTATTGTATGGAGATAGGGTTGCCATCCGACCGGATTTTCCCGGATTTGTCCTAGTTTGAAGGATGCCCTGGGTGCGTCCGGCCGGGTTTTTGAAAAGTGTCCGGGTGAAATCCGAATACTTTTGTTGAGAGAAATTTAACTTTTAAGTCATGCAGCCAGCAGCAATAAACGAAAGATGAAAACTGGCACGGTTTCTAGCACGGACTTGAGTTAGTCAGATTTTTACAAAATTTTGTTGAAAAATCAAAAATTGGCAAGACGTTATCGTAAATTACTGTTTAAGAGGTGTCCGGGGAAATAACCACATTTCGGCCATATGTCCGGGAATTTTGTCGGGCCTGACCGGCGATGGCAATTTGGGTGATGGCAGCCCTATATGGAGAAACAGTCAATTATTGCCGAAGTGACACTTTGTATTTACATGCTATTCATACTAATACTATAAATGTGAAATCGTGTCCGTTTGCCTGTCTGTTACCTCGTCACGTACCATCGAGGAAATTGAATCCTATGCAGTTGACAAACCTACGTTGTTTGGTCGGCTTATGTCAATTCAATATTAGCTGTGATCTGTCGGATGAGTTTGACTTAACGCGACCACATTACTTAGGTCCGCCATCTGCCTAGGAATCAACTTCTCTGATAGTACAAAAAGCTGAAACGATTTTGCTGAAATTCGTAATGAATATAGTTTGGGTTCCGAGACAGGACATAGGACACTCGCTATTCCGAAAAGTGTGCGGTTCCCGCACGAAAAACGAATTTTAGTGCAACGGAGTTGCGGGCGTCATCTAGTCTATATTCTATATCTATACTTATTATAAAACAAAGTTGCTTTTTTTCACTCATGTCCTTTTGTTCCCTTTAATCTTTAAAACGGATTTTCATGATTCTTTTAGTGTTAGATAGCCCATATGTTGAGGAAGGTAATAATTCTTTTATTTCTGAACCATACATAACATTCTTCATTCTATTTTATTTACACACAAGTACTTATCTAAATAAATTGGTTTAAGTAAATAATATACTTACAATATTGCTTTAAAGTTATAGGTTACAGGCTATATTTTATCACGCTAAGACTAATAGGAGCGAAGAAATAGAGGAAAATGGAGAAAAAACGGGGAAAATTATATGAAAGGGCTAACTTGAACGCGCTAATCTCAGGAACTACTGGTCCGATTTGAATAATTCTTTCAGTGTTAGATAGCCCATTTATTGAGGAAGTCTATAGGCAATATTTTATCACGCTAAGACTAATAAGAGAATGTGAAAAAAACGGGGGAAATTATTTGAAAGAGCTTATCTCGCGAACTACTGGAGCAGTTTTTATGTTATTTGGCACAGATAAGAAGTAGACCACGTGAAGGATCATAGGTTATCCATTTTAATCATTTTTTCAGTGGCTATATATTTTATACCCATGCGACGCGGGGGCGCGTTGCTAGTTGACAATAAACGCGTTCGCTTATGTTGCCGTTACCGTTATTACCACGATTAATCACTGGTTACCTACAAACACTTACCACTTCGCTGCAGATGAATTAGTTTTCACTTTAAAGGAGCGTCATTTATCAAGTCAGAAACGGAAGCTATCGACGTAAGTCATCGACAAGTTATCGATAAAATTCATCGACAAGATTTATCGATAAAAATCACCGAACGCCCGTCACTGCAGGCGTCCCATGCCCCATTATCAATGAATCCGTGCCTAAACACAATAGAAAGTTGACTTGTGCCTAAAGACGGCCAGCAAAAAACGATCTGATATTGCACGACTGACTAAATGCTCTTTTTTATGAAAAGGGAGGAAACATTTGTAGAAGTGCAAATTTAGGTTTTTTTTTTTTTAATTTTATCCCATTAAAGATGCTTGTAAATTCATTTTTGAACATTTCATTACAAAAATACCTCTCTGACCGACGAGCATTCACATGTAATGTAAAATTAAAGATTCAACTTTGAGCTTTACAATATTACAATACTACCTCCCTGATTGACGAGCATTCGCGTGTAATGTACCATTCGACTTTGAGCATTCCATAGCTAGTTGATGTTACAAGTTGTATCAAGATGTTACGTACACTGTATCATTACAAGGTGGGCATTGTAATGCTCGGCTCTCCTCCCTCACTGATGTAATGCTCGACTCTGTAACGTTACATTACAAGCCAATGCTCCCGGTGAGGAGTATTTTATGTGGTAAGTGAAATTGTCATGCTCAAACTAAATAATATGGAATCCATACTAATATTATAAGTGCGAAAGTGTGTCTGTCCGTCTGTCTATCTGTTACTTCTTCACGCTCAAACCGCTGAACCGATTTCGTCATACTAATATTATAAATGCGAAAGTGTGTCTGTCTGTCTGTCTGTTACCTCTTCACGCTCAAATCGCTGAACCGATTTCGTTGAAATTTGGCATGGAGATACTTTGAGTCTCGGTAAAGGACATAGGATACTTTTGATCCCGAAAAAATGTACGGTTCCCGCGCGATAAACGAATTTTAGCGCAACGAAGTTGCGGGCGTCATCTAGTCTCTAATATAGGTGACTCTCCTCTCAACGGAAGCTAGCTGCATTAAAGGAAGATTTTTTCAAGGGTAATAAAATATGTCCTTTCCCGCGACCCAAAGTATCTCCATACCATATTTCAGCAAATACGTTTCAGCAGTTTTGGGTGTAAGGAGGTAACAGACTGTGAGATGTATGGATTGGCAAGGATATTAATTTTGTATAAATATACATTCCATTTTCGCAGGCCGATCTTAAAATTATGAATCTAGGGAATTGAACTATAATTTACGACGTCATGAGTGAATGAAATGGGTAAGTAACAATTTGAAAACTGTCGCTTTTTGCATAAACAGAGGCTTTAGGACCGGAAAAATTATTTGAAATAAAAAAATGTGGATTCTATGTATAGCTAGATATATTAGCCAGATGATGAAGTAGGTAAGTTACAAGGTTCGTTCAAATTATAAGGAAAAAAATGTGTTATTGCTCTGATGTTTTAAAATATTAGTTACCCACTTCTTCCACTTATGTCTTCAATTATGTAAACTAATAACTGTATAACACAAGACGGAATTTCAAAATTCGGAATCACCATACTCGGAGGCATTATGTTTTTTATCAAACTTTCTCGATGCCACATCGAATCGATGATGGCCGTACTAATCTCGATCGTGTTGAGTTTATATTAGGGTTGCCAACCGTCCTGTTTTCCCAGGACATGTCCTGGTTTTTGTAGTGTCCTGGGACGTCCTGAATAGTTTTTAAGCAGCGTCCTGGGTTGTCCTGGGTTTTTAATATTAAAATTCGCGCGCCTCTTTTCACATTTTTACGCTACGAGCGGCCGCACGGCTCGCAAGTAGTTGTATTGCCGCGCTGCCATGCTATTTCAAATTCAAAACAAAGGCGCAACGTGCCACTTGATGATATCTCTTTCGCTCTACTATGGTCGCGCAGTAAATCAAAGCAGTAAAACTAACGCAAAAAATCAAACATCGTCCTTCTCTCTTTACACTCACGCCCGTCTTTCATATGCCAGGTGAAAAAGGACGACGCGGAATTATCGCCAAGTTAGTTTTTTCTTAATAAATAATAACTCGATAAATATACAACGCTTTAAAAATCCGCCAGGTCAGTGTCTCAATGATAGAATTTTAAACAATATGTTAAAATATTAACTTAGTTTAATGCAAGGTTACGGCAATATATGAAAAATTGGTGAAAATCAGATGCATCTTTGTGACTTTTTTCTATCGAGAAAATTTTAAGATATCGCGTTTTCGCTCAAATCAAATTCTTGAAAGTATGTATAATGTAGTATCTATGTTTACAAAATGTAACAATTTGGGGCTTTCAAGTACATATGAAAATGAATTATAAAATCGACAATTTTGGGTTAGTCGCCCCCTGTTCTGTTTTTATACTGATTGTCCTGGTTTTTTCAACTTCAAATCCTGGTTTTTTAAATTTGAAGTTGGCAACCCTAGTTTATATTAGTGTTAATAATCCTCAACGAGCATCAGTATACTATATCCGGCTAAGTTTTCCTTAGTCGAATTTTTTGGTTTAATAAACCATATACCTAGTCAGGAAACCCTAGAACATTTTTTTTATTACTATCAAGCTATTTTTTGTGACTAGCTTCATTTTGATAAGACAAACAATATTTATCTGCGAAATTATAATTATCTCTTATGCGAAAAATCTTGAAAGTGATAGCTAACAGAGATAGAAAGGATTTCATACTTTGATTTGATGATGGAAATATGGATTGTTCACATAGAACAATCAAATAGAACAATCCATATTTTAGGAATTGAAGACATAATGGAAGAAGTGGGTAACTAATATTTTAAAACATCAGAGCAATAACACATTTTTTCCCTTATAATTTGAACACACCTTGTAACTTATTTTTTATATACAGTTTCCAAATGTTACTTACCCATTTCATTCACTCATGAGTCGTGACTCATGACGTCGTAAATTATAGTTCAATTCCCTAGATGATCGGCCTGCAAAAATGGAATGTATATTTAGGGGTACGAGGAGTAGGTAATAATACAAAAATATCCTTGCCAATCCAATATGCTAATATTATACATGTGATTGTGTGTCTGATCTGTCTGTGTGGCTATCTGTCGGTCTGCGTGTCTGTTACCTCCTTACACCCAAAACTGCTGAAACGTATTTGCTGAAAATATATGGTATGGAGATACTTTGGGTCCCGGGAAAGGACATAGGATACTTTTTATCTTGAAAAAATTATACAGTTCCCGTTGTGGATGTCATTTAGTACAATATAAGTTTGTAAATAATAGTATTTTATTAAAAAGATAAAACCGACTTCAAATTTTTGTACGTAATTAAGAATTAAAATTCCCTATCTCAAAAACTACTGATCCGATTTTGATGAAACTTGCAGTATATAATTATATAGTTATATAATTTAAGAGTAACACTGTCATACAAATGTGGGACAATGTTACTCTTAAATTATATAACTATTAACCTACCAATATACAAAAAATCTGCTGGTTAGGGTTCCGTTTTAGGGTTCTGTTATCAACAAAACTTGGTTGACTATGATACGGTATAAATGCGAAAGTGTATATCTGTCTGTCTGTCAAGTCTTCACGCCCAAACCACTTAACCGATTTTGTTAAAATTTGGTATGAAGATAACAGTATCTTGTACCTATGTCCTTTCCTTTTTTTATTTTTGAAAAATGTACTGAAGGCAGCTAGGGCCTAGGAGCTACCTAGCTACTTCCGATAATATTAATTTACTAGAAACGTACTATTGACTCTAATTTAATTAAACTTAGAAAAACTACCAAAACTCAAAATTAACTAATTTAGATTTAAAAGGAATTAAATGAAAGATGCCGAAAAACAAACACTCGATTTATTCGCTATTTAACAATTTATCGCGGTATGGACACAAAGTTAATCAGCAGACCTAAAAATAGCGAATAAATCGAGTGTTTGTTTTTCGGCATCTTTCGGCGGCGCACAGTGGAAAATTTGGGTCCGTATCGGATCAAAAATCTGTAACTTCAAGGTTTTTCATCGTATTATATTGAGATTTGGCACATGTATACAGTGATATACAAAGATTTTAAAAATAATCAATTTTTGTATTTTTTTTCAATGCATACATATTTATTTTAGGTAAAAAAAAAGAAAAGAAAAAAAAAGTAATATTACGAGTAGTTATATGTTTATTTTTTATAAATAAGTACTAATATGAGTAAAATTAAGAAAACTTAAATAATTACTTATCACACAAGCATGATAAAATACATAAAATTTTAAAATCGTATAGTATCTATCTATACCTCACACCAAACTAATTGATCTCAAATTAGACAAATCTTATAATATTATTGGTTTTTTAAAACTAGGTTTTAGTTAGTGATAATGTTATATCTAATTGTTATTATCCTCGCTATTCCTAAATAAAATTACTTCCGGTGTAAATGTAGGATCACTTTCAGGTACCACCTTCAAAAGACTTAGTGCCTCTTCATCAATATCCTTTACATTTCTCACATTCACTTGAAATGAATGGATCTGAAGTATATAAAAGCGTTTTAAATACGTCTTCACTTGTAGCTATACAGTATACAGGACCATTTTCTGGCATGGTGCAGGCGCATATTTCTGTAGTCTTTATTGCGCGACTCTTGTGCATCTTCCGACAGTTGCCCAATAGGAAGAACAGAAAAATGTTTGATCACGTTTTCTCCGTGTATAAGTAATTTGTGCACGGAGGATGGCATGTAGTACCAATCATAGTTACTAACATAAATTCGCGCAGTTTCTAAGGCATAAACTCCAAATTTTTCGGGATCGAGCATCATTCCAGAAGATAGAGCTTGTAAAATAATATACAAGCATTTAATCAATGTTTCATCAACACCTGTTATGTTCGCCGAGCAAGTGTCATTGTAAAAGAACCTTCGTGCTGTATTTCCATCTCTTGAGTTTCACTTGAGTTTTGGTTTGACTCTTTCCACGTAGTCGAGAAAACTTTTTTCTTTTCGCTCTCAGAGTTTCTTAGCTCTTCAACAAGACGAGCTTCTGCATACTCACCTAAGGCCCGCAGTCCTTGCAAAAATGCGTTACAAATGTGCTCAAACCCATATTCTTCTAGTAAAAGAGTGATTATCCTTTTCTTTGTTGATTCTGAGGAGTCTCCATAAACAATACACGGTCTTCCTTGTTCACCAGAAGTTGATGGCAGTGAATGTGCTTCAGACTCCGGAAACTGTATTGAATATCCTGACTCCAGCCAGCTTGTATTATTCAGAATAAATTGGTCCTTTTTCCGTGATGCTTTAGCCCAGCGCTTATTGAAAGAAGGCAGAATATGTCTTTGAATGTCACCAATTACAAAACACAAGTTGTTTTCAGAAACATTTAATGTTTGCTGTAGAACTATGGACAACGATTCCAAGGATCTGCCACGCTCGATATAGGGAATTATGAAATCACCCTTAGTACAGTTGAAAGTTGACATTTTAATGGAAATAACCAATTTAAATAAGTGTCACTTAATATGAAATACACGCTGAAGTGTGCAATTTGAAGATATTTGCTTCCCCTTATATACTGGTTTTTCAGATATTAAATACGTACTAATGTCAATGTTATGCATATTTACTCACGTAGGACGAGTGCAAAATAGATAATAAGCTATTGCTATCAAAATATTGTGGTTAATATTGTTTTTGTAAAGTATGTCAGCAGTAACCGCAAAAGATACCGAATTATCTACTCCGGCCTCTATCACATTTTTTTCCCATAACTTCCAGGACCGCAAACTTCCGCGGCAGATTTTTTAAATTTTTCATTTATGAATAGTAAGGCTATCAAATAACACATAAAGTTGCGCGTGGGGAGCCGTGGGTAAATATGAAAACCTTCGACGAAAAAAAAAAGAAAGTGAAAAATAGGGTATGTCAATTTTTAAGTACTTACTCAAAAATAAAAAGCACATTAAAAAAAGTTAATAGCTCATTAATAAGAACATAAAATATACTTTTTAAAAATGTATAAAACCGCATGCATGTGCTAAATACTTTTTTCACAATATTCATTTGAATTATGTGTATGCAAACATTTGAATGAGCCATCCGCTACTTCAACTTACTTCAACCTATGAAAAAAAAACATTTATGCAGTTTTAGTACAAAAAAATGTCTGATTAGGATTATTTGGTTATTAGAGTATCGAATGCAATAAATATTTCATTCAAATTGTGATATTTTTAAAAACCATTTATGATATGCTCTAGTTCTACCATTTTCCATAGTGCGGCGGCCTGGGCGACTCCGCATCGGCATCATCGGGCTTTCTCACTACACCGACCGGTCAGCAAGCAGAGCAAATCTCTCCTGGTCAGCACGTAGCATCGGCCCCGCACGGCAGCTTATCTGACTCACTGGATCCCGTGCAGCAGCTTATAGTTCCGACTCACTGGGACTCACTGCAACAGTTCCGACTCACTGGAACTCTCTGGCACTGGCGACTCAAGCGACAAGACTTCAAGTTTCGACCTCCGGTCTTCGGGGAGGAGTGATGTGGCGGTACCCACAATTCGCCTAACATTCCTGCATCGCGCTATCGAAGTTTTCTAAGCGCGTCGGTATATATACGACAGCTGAAATATATCACGTGGGCTCCGGCCTGACCGAGCATACCACCTCGCTCGGTCGGAAGATCTTCCTTTGGCCTCCACACTCATATCCCACAGTACGGTTTTGCACGATAAACGATTTTTGGCGGAACGGACTTCGTTGCATATAGTAACACTACAAATTTTCTTCTAAAAATTGCAAATTCAAAATATCTACACAAATTAAAATGAATTTCAAATTTTGTGAGTCTCGTTATGGCTCGAGAACGGCTGAAGTTAAACCGATTTGCTGATTTTAGTCTATTTGTGTAGAGAGTTTAATATTAGGAGAGAGGTGATAGTTAGATATTATAATATTGTTATTCATTGTAATTTTTTATTATTCAAACATAATAATATTATATTATAGCACAATACGTACCTAGGGCAGGAAAATAAGAAATGTCTCAGATCACATGTAATTCGTGTTTTTTACCATTTTGTATGAAAAATATTGTAGATGAAATAAAAATGTATTGAGTTTGGTGCAAATGTCCACAACCAAGAACACTTACGTGATGGTGTCACGTCCACGCGTGCGCGTGGCCGTGCACAGCGTGCGCAGCGATGGAATGGAGCCTTTATGGACGTAACTTTTACTGACAGATTATTTTTAATTTGTCTCATAATGAAAGTTACTCTATATTTAATGGACAATAAGTCAATGTGGGTCTCGTTAGTGGTGGAAATTTGGACCACTATATTCATTCTCCTTTCGGATAATGTGCGGCCGGGCTGAACCGTTCGTTATTTTTTTTTAATAAATAAATTATTATGAAGTTTCATATCTACTTTCGTTATACCATATTATTTTTAAAATTAGGATTTGCTCCTACATTCTTTAAAATGTTTTAACTTGTTTTTGTGCCATCGGTACAGGGTCGCAGTAATTGCAGGCGGTAACTCGCAGATTCGGGGTCACACCGCGGAGGTCAAGAGTAGTAGGTGGCCCAGTACTTACTTACTATTTACTTTCATTTTCAGTATCCTGGCAAAAACAATCTGTAGATACACAGGTAGTTTTTCCTGAACAGTATTCAGAAAAGAAAATTAAAAAAGTTAGAAAAGAATTTAAATTTCAATCAGCACCGGTTTTAGCACTACCAGCGCCCTGGGCGAGATTTTTTTGGTGCCCAGGGTGCTGGTAGAGCTATAAAATGGGGTCCTTGCGGCGCCCTTTTTTGTCTGCCATTGGAGCCTTTTTTTATCCGGCGCCCTGGGCGGTCACCCCCCTCCTAACGCCGCTACCGATTTCAAGAAGACCAGAATATTATGTAGTAAAGCATAAGAGGCTTTTCGATTCCGTTTTATTCCAATAACAAGTAAGCTATGTTTATACTCTGGAACGAACTGTCTCCAGCACTATTTCCGGATCTATACGACCTGCAAACCTTCCAGAAGAGAGTGTATTCCATCTCAAAAGGCCGGCAACACATCTGCAGCTCTTCTGATGTTGCGAGTGTCCATGGGCGACGCGACGGTAGTTGCTGTCCATCAGTTGACCCGTTTGCTTGTTTGCCCCATTATTTTATAAAAAAAATATGTCCTTACCCATAATTTATTATATAATACTAGCTGAATTTAATCAAAATCTATTCAGCTATCACGGAGCCTAGATGCAAGTTTACAGACATTATTATAACATTAGTATTTAGAATAGGTCTAGCGGGCTTCGCTTTCGCTGTAAAATATGTACGAGATCTCACGTAAATACATTATTCTGCCCATAATCTGAGCGGCATGTGAAACGAGAGAAAACGAGCATCGAACCCGCGACCTTTGCTTACGGACTATGGTTCCTATAAATTCGCGCTCAAATTTTATCCAGCTTATCAGAAAGTTGCAAGTAATGGTTATACTACAGGTAGAATAATATTCTATCAAAAACATTTATCATATAATATTTTAAATTTTCATATATTTTTAAAAGGGTTACTTTTCCTGATATTTCTTGTTAAAACTTTGAAACAATTAATGCAAAAAGTTTTTAAAGAGATTTTAAAAGGGGTTGGATGTTTTGAAAGTTAATTATATATTTGTAAAGAATATTAATTAATTACTTCTTAGTAAATAATCCATTAGTCAAATACTTAAATTTATATTTTCAATTTTGTGTGATGAATCTAGTTTTACGGAAAGAAAGCTGGTTAAAGCGGATATGGCAATGTGTAACACATTTTTAACGACTAAACCTGCATCTCTACAAATATTTACTTTGAAATATTCCATGATGTGTCAAACTTGCTGAGAAGTGCTATTTATAAATACATATTATAAATCAAAGTCGCTTTTTTCTCTCATGTCCCTTTGTTCCCTTTAATCTTTAAAACTAAGCAACGGATTTTGATCATTCTTTCAGTGTTAGATAGCCCATTTATCGAGGAAGGCTATAATAGGCTATATTATATCACGCTAAGGCGGACTTGCGCAGATCTGAGCTAAAGTTAACTCAGAGTTAACTTTAACTCAGATCTGCGCAAGTGGGCCTAAGACTAATAGGAGAATGTGGAAAAAACGGGGGAAATTATTTGAAAGGGCTTATCTCGCGAATTGCTGGAGCAATTTTTATGTTATTTGGCAGATAAGAAGTAGGCCACGTGAAGGATCATAGGCAATGCAGGATTTTAATATTTTTTTCAGTGGCTATATATTTTATACCCGTGCGACGCCGGGGCGGCTCGCTAGTATAATAATATGTGCTTTCTATACCAATAGCAGCGTCAGTGGCCTAGTGGGTAGACCTTTGGTTCGCACTCGCAGAGAGTGCTGGTTCGATCCCGGGTGGAGGTATGTACCGATGAGACATTTTCTGATCTCAAATACATAATACGGACACTCATACGGTGAAGGAAAACATCGTGAGGAAGCCCGCACATAGTTGGTCCCAGACGACATTGACTAGTTCTTTTCTCTGGACTAGGCCGACTATGTTGCGAGAATGCTATACTATGTGCTTGGACAACCATACGGACATTTAAAAATCTTGTCCCCGGCACTACAGCCCAACAAACAAACTAACCTTATAAAATTAACTTATTATGGTCTCAACTCTTATACTTGTTATAAAAGAGCATTCATTATGCCAATGTTACTTATGATGGCACACTATTAGGAGATTTGGCTAATATTACCTTTATTCTTATAATTTGGTTGGGTAAACGTTAATAACTCTAATTTATACGGCAACTATAAGGCTTCGAAATATGTTCATCTTATAGTGGCTATGTACATTGCTTTTTAGCCTTATAATATTTAATATAATTTTAGCCTTATAATAATAAAGCTTTTAATATGGTCAATTATTCTTATAAAAGTAATGCACAAGGTTACTAATAATGCTTTTAACTTATAGGGGAATTTAATAAGACATCTATCCAACAAACGAATGCTAACATTTTATATGACCTTAACAAGGATAAAAGCAATCCATATTCCCTTAAACAGTGATTATAAAGATAGTATTCTCTTTAAGGTTACATTAAAATGCTATACATAACTAAATTCGCCATTTTAAACGTACAACAGATTGTGTGAATTTCTTGCGGAGCGGAATGATCGGCCAAGTGCGAAGTTTTTTTTAGTTTTTAGGCATTTGCGTAAATTTTAGGTGCCTACCTGTTACCATTATTGACAAGCAATAAAAGCTAAAAAAACATGTTTGCTGTATAGGAGCTTAGATATCATAATATGTATTAATTTTATTTTGTTTTATGTATTTGTTGTTATAATGGCAATAAATGCATACAATGCCGACAAATTTCAAAATTGTAGCTATTGCGGTTCTTGAAATACAGCCTGGAGACAGACAGATAGACAGACAGGCGGACAGATAACGAAGTCTTAGTAATAGGGTCCCGTTTTACCCTTTGGGTACGGAACCCTAAAAAGAGATTCAAAACTGTGGAAGAATTTGAAAAGGAGCGATGGTTACAGAAGAAAAGTAAAAAATAAAACAATTAATTTGATAATCACGTATTTTTAATAATATTCCAAACTTAAAATTAGTGCGCAAAAGTGAGTTAAAGTATCCTTATAAAGAGATCTCTTTCGGCCAACCCAACTACAGTGGAAAAAAAAACATTTTTATATATAATATTCGGGAATAACACTAGCTAGGTGCGATTTTGTTAGTGTGAAAAGAACCCTAACGATATGTAAAATGGCGATATCATAAGAAACAATTGATGCCGTTATAAAGTCTTTACTCTCATTGACTCCTTATAGACGATGTGTGAATCCTGTTGTTCTTTTAAAAGCACTGTATATAACTTGACTAAATAATTAATGACGTTTTTAGCACAAAAACAGCTTAAATTCAAGGGCGAGTTGATACCAAAACACACAGCGTATCACATTTTATCATGCATTTTAATTCCCATACACTTTTCACTATAAACGAGCACTAAATCAGGTAAATAAACTATACATAAAATAATGACTTATCGTTTACTTGACAGTAAAATGGTTGACGTTATTTCTTCTCCAAGCTGTTGCGAAAATGTAAATCACTTATGACGGCAAAAAGGGCAAACAAAGTTTAACTCCCTTATATCGGACAATAATATAACACGTATAAGGGTGATCGCCCGTATTAACGCTTTCTATATGTTTCTTATAAGTTGAAATGCCTTGTTCTTGGTCATTATATAACACGTATAAGGAAAAAAGCGGATAATAAAGCAACTATAAGGAGGGTATAAGGTTATTATCCTTATAAATTGTGCCCAAATGCACCCTTATTAGCGATAATACGACTCCTATAAGAATATTATTTTTGGCTGTATAAGCCACTACAAGACCAACTTTTGTTAGTTGGGAGTATTTGAGGAATGGTTACTTCGCTCTGAAAATACTGTACATCATCCACAATGGATGTTAAGGCCTAGTTTTTTTTTTTTTTTCTACACAATGGACATAACATCAGTACATTATTGACTTCAAAGACACAGACGAAACTTTGCAAGTACCGATTGTGTCGGGTTTCACAATGCATATCAACGGAACAGTCTGTTTCCCTGATTTCAACGTATCTCCATACAAAATTTTATCAAAATCAGTTCAGCGATTAAAACTTTAAGAAATAAAAGACAAATAAACACAAACTTTCTCGTTAATGGTATTGAGTATATTAGTATAATAATTAGTGAAATACTTTTTAAATGTAATATCAGTACTACATGACGTCCGCAACTCAGTTGTGCCAACTTGCGCCAAAGTTCGTGTATCGCGTGGGAACCGTATATTTTTCCGGGATGAAAAAGTGTTCTTTCCTGTAGCGCTAGCACGGCGACCAGCGGAAATGCGAAAGTATGGACAAACTGCGGAAATAAACCTAAGGTGCCGTTCCGATCTATTTTCGTTCCGAAAAATTCAATTAAAATGCCACTTTATGACACACTATAGTATATGTCATAAAGTAGGGTATTATTTGAATTTTTAGGACTATAGTCTGTCATAAAGTGGCTTTTTAATTGAATTTTTCAGAACTAAAAAACATCGGAACGGCACCTTAAGTTTATCTCCACAGTTTGTGACTATAGTCTGTCATAAAGTGGCATTTTTAATGAATTTTTCGGAATGAAAAAAGATCGGAACGGCGCCTTAGGCTTATTTCCACAGTTTGTCCATACTTTCGCATTTCCGCTGGTCGTCGTGCTAGCGCTACTGGAACTCAAAGTATATCCATGCCAAATTTTACCAAAATCGGTTTAGCAGTTTAAGCGTGAAGAGGTAACAGGCGGACTTTCGTATTTTAATATCAGTATAGATGGATTTCAGTAAAAAAACATTTAATTAAACTATACAATTAAGGGAAAAGACCTAATGCTAGACACGGAACTAATAGATGACACTTACGAAAAAAAAATACCATAAAAATAAGAATTACTCTACTTATTTCTCAACACTGTAAATTTTATAAGCTTCTCAAGCTATCTGTTGATGTGACAAAATATATTAGTGACGCCTTCGGGAACAAAATTTTAAAATGGGATCAGTTTTTGTATACAATGTGACCGCGTCGACACGCGCTCGGCAATTTCTTAGCAAATAGGTTAAGGAAGGCGAAATTTTGCACGTAAGTTTTGAATACTTTTATTTGATTTTTTGTAATTTCTATTGATTTCATTGGATTAATGGTCATGTTGTAAACACTAATTAATGTTTATTTATGATTTTTTATCCATTTTCCCTAACAATATAAAGGGTGTCTACTATTAGTTCTTGAAAATGTAAAAAAAACCTAATATATGACATGGATCTCATCTTTTAGTTTTGCAATACATAATAAAGTTATTTTGTGGTTTATTCTACTGCAAATATCATCACTATTCTCTGAAAATATAATTCTATTAACAAACTAACAACTTAGAACTACTGTACCGAAAAATGGAAATGGTATCAAATATTAGACCTTGTACTGATCTAAAAATCGATTGCTTTAGTTTTTCAGCAGTGAAAAGAAGAAAAAGGAGAGCTGAGAAAAGAAAGAAGAAAAAAGAATAGGCAAGAGAAGCATGGAGACTAAAGACTGAAAATAAAGTTGCTAGGAAAAAAATATGAAAAATAAATATAAGATAGAAGGGATAGTTTCAGCATGGAAAAAGAATGGATAGAATCTGGAGACAACGTGCATAATATTTCTGATGCATGTAGTTACTATGATGAAGTAAATGAAATCTTTTGAAAAACGGCAAATAAAGACCTAAATAATAGGAAAAATGTAATATAATGTTCTATGTCAACTATTAGTTCATATTGGTGTCTACTATTAGTGATGTTCGTTTTTTGTGATGTCATCCATTAGGGCTTATGACTAAGCTTATAAAAAGACCAATAATATATTTTTTATTGATTTATCAGAGAATAACTATAATAGTTTTAATTTGTTAAAGTTACAGAAGACATAAAATAAGTTATCAATCTTTTATTTTCATAAATATACATTTTATTACATGTTTTATTTTTCCTTATAGTGTCTACTATTAGTGCTTTTCCCTTAGATACAAGGTGATTCAGTAAAAATTCGCGAACACGTCCACCAGGGAAAGTAGCTTTCTATATACGCACAGTAAAAGTATTATTTGTTCTTATATGTATTACTGCATCACTTTCATTGTGGGTCGATGACCTTTTTCGTACACATTGGTACCGTGTGACTGTGAACTTGAGTGCGTGGGTACCTGCTGTAACTATAATCTGTACTATTAGACTACCCAAATCAGCTGTTTGGGCAGTCAAATGTACGTGGAGCCCAGGGAATAGCGATATATTATTATTTATTACTGCAATGTTTTATTGCGGTGGCACCAGCAAAGACCAGTTAACAAAAAGTTTTCTCCGACTTTCTGCGCCTTCTGCTGTGAGTTGTGACTTTTGCGTAATATTCCCTATTCAAATTCAAATTATTTATTAAACATACAATAATATACAATAGCACAGTGTAAATTTACACTGTAATAATAGTATAAAAGCTAGGTAGCATACATCACGTCGTCTAATCCCATTCTAAGTAAAAACTTGTGTTATGGCAATCAGACAACGGATGCACGCCGAACAATTTTATCCTAATATATAATATTATTACTAGCTGTCCCAGCAAATGTTCCTTTGCCATAATATAAATAGTCCATTGAAATGTTACAATTTTAGGACTGAATATTGCATTTATTAGAGGACGCAATTTTATTTTCGGAATATGTTGGGGGGTTCAATAGAAGCTTAACCTCAAGTTTGTGGGGTCGCCGCCTTTGTCCCCCGGCCGCCATCTTGAAAAAAGGGGTGACAACACTATTTTCGTGATATTTCGGAAACTATAAGTCTTACAGAAAATTTTTAAGAACATAATTTGTTGCAAATTATTTTGCCTACAAATTATATTTAATTTATATAATTTTTTACGCTAAATTAAAAATTTAAGAAGTTATAAGCAAAAATGTGATATATTTTTTTAAAGGTTTATTATCGCTCTTTAACTTTGTTTTGTACATTTTACAAAAAAATTACCTTAGAACAACCTTGTTAATGATCTTTTGAGAAAAAGATCCCCCAATCCCCCCGATCTCATGAAATTAATTTTCTGCAGATGCAAAGGAAACTGTGAAGGCATGCGTGCTTGCAGAAAAGCAGACCTAAAATGCTCTGCAGTATGGCTACTATTCTGTAAAGCTTTTCAGACCTGCTTTTCTGCAGCCACAGTCTGCAGTATGCCTACTACACTACATAAATATATGCAAATTGCAAACTATATCATAGTATGCCTACTATACTAGTCTGCACATGCCTACTATACTATAAAGCATTTCAGGCCTGCTTTTCTGCAGCCACACATGGTTTCACAGTTTCCTTTGTTTCTGCAGAAAATTAATTTCATGGGACCGGGGAATCTTTTTCTCAAAAGATCATCTAGAAGGTTGGTCTTAGGTATTTTTTTTGTAAAATGTGTTAAACAAAGTTAAAAAGTGATAATAAACCTTCTACAAAAAAATTCACTTTTTTGCTTATAACTTTTTAAATTTTTAATTTAGGGTAAAAAGTTATATAAACATATTTGTAGGCAAAATAATTTGTAACAAATTATGTTCTTACAAATTTTTTGTAAGACGTATAGATTCTGAGATATCACGAAAATAGTGTTGTCACCCCTTTTTTCAAGATGGCGGCCGGGGGACAAGAGTAGCAACCCCACAAACTTGAGGTTAAGCTTCTATTGAGCCTCCCAACATATTCCAAAAATAAAATTGCGTTCTCTAATAAATGCAAAGCAAATGTAACATTTCAATGGACTAAAAGTATTTCGCCCATATTATTTTATTGAAGTGATTAAATAAGTATGTCACCATGGCAACGTCGATCGCTATCCCGTCGCACAAACAATGCTCGCCGTCAGTCTCAGGTTGTAATAATTTACTATTGTTTATTCAACAAATGCACTTATCAATATATAAATTATAAAGTACCCAGTAGCCGATTCTCAGACCTACTGAAAATGCATATAAAATTTGGTAAAAATCAGTAAAGCCAGTTCGGAGGAGTTTGTGGACTAACATTGTGACACGAGAATTTTATATATAAGATTAACATATTCACACACACAATCACACAACAGTTTATCACGTTAAGTCTCTTTCGGCGACGTGATGCGCGCTTCGATCGGGAGCCTCGCCCGAAACCTCCGGTAAACTACACCGATGGGCCAGAACTCCTCCACCTCGAAGATGGATAAAGCTAGAGTCGGTACTCTCACCACAAAGGAACTGAAATTCAGTTTGTGGCGAGAGTGCAGACGCTCCACCCTCTGTAGGTGGTCTTCTCGCGGATGTAGTTAACGAGTAACGACGTCTTCGACCGTCGTGGGACCAGTGCAGGCGCGACACGTAGAGCGACATCTTATATATAAAATTCTCGTGTCACAATGTTAGTCCACAAACTCCTCCGAACTGGCTTTACTGATTTTTACCAAATTTTATATGCATATTCAGCAGGTCTGACAATCGGCTACTGGGTACTTTATATATTGATAAGTGCATTTGTTGAATAAATAATAGTAAATTATTACAACCTGAGACTGACAGCGACCATTGTTTGTGCGACGGGATAGCGATCGACGTTGCCATGGCGACATACTTATTTAGTCACTTCAATAAAATTATATGGGCGAAATACTTTATATTATGGCAAAGCAACGTTTGCCGGGACAGTTGTATTATAATATAATATTGACAACTTAGAAGCATTAACTGTCAAGTTTGGCTAAAGTCCAGTCGTAGGAGAATAAGTAATTCGTCCATCGAACTGTCGCTACTTGTCGCTTACGACATTATTACCTTGATTGTGGATTCTTGGAATTCTATAGTTATCGCGGTCGCATGCGACTGCTTGGGGCTTGAGAGAATAATAACGTTTTATTTACACACGTTAAATGGATCGAATACGATACGATATAGAAGAATTCTCATATATTGCATAATATAAAAATCAATTAGTATGTTGTTATTAGAGAAATTAGGCCATTGACCGATACATATACTTAAAAATCGCCAAGTACGAATCGGACTCACGCACGAAGCGTTCCGTACTGAGAGCAAAAATAGGCCAATTTTTTTTCTATGGGTGTAGAGTTAACCCTTAAGTGTTTATTTTATTATAATTTATTATTAATTATTAAAGTGCACGTATATATAATTGAGGATTTTGTGCAAATTTCAAGTGCTCTTTTTTTTCTGTTGCCATTATTGATATCGAGCAAAAAAGGCCAAAAAAATCACGTTTCTTGTATGGCAGGATATTTTCGGCCATTCTCCGGTTTGGCATTATTTGCCTAATTACCGTAACCATTTTTTTCTTCGTTGATTTGACTTGGACACATTGAAATATTAAAGAAATGAAAGATACGAACACAATAATAAATGTGGCATGTAACGGGTACTTAAAGTTTTTTAGATAATGAGATTTAAAAATTTATGGGTATGGTAGACAAATGTAGTTTTTTACGTAACGGTACAGCGACATAATTGACAAAAACTAGCTTATGGTACGTAGGCCAAATTATGTAACATAAACATAATAATATACATAGTAAAAATCTAATTTAAACATAATTTAAAACTAAAGATTATGGTAATTAGACAAGTTTGTAACCAAAGCTACGGCAATTAGATACTAACGTGCTTTATCGGCGGCACACTAACACTAACGACTTGGGACCGCTTATGGGCCGTGGCACACACTAAGGAGAAGCGACCCGTGCACTCGTAATGTGCCGAATCCTTATATTTTTGGGTGGGCATCCGAAAACAGCATGTGTTACGGTAATAAGATCGTTTGATAGCGCCAAGTGATTATTTCATGATAACTATTTATAGGCTGAGCTTATATATTACATATATATTACATACTAAAATAAGATAATATTACAGAGTATACAAGCCCGGGACACGTAAATTTAGCTCTCCTGAGAATGGCCGTATTATTTTATTTTTAGTACTTACCTATTTGTCGATAAAGCGGCATCAGAAATACACAATCTGTCAACAATTTCTAGCTATAGCGATTAATGAGTCTTAGAAAAAGGGTCCCGTTTTTACTTTTTACCTTTTGGGCACGGAACCCTAAAAGTAGGTCGAATTTCTCTCCTATTATCAGATCATACTCCGTGATCGCGTAACGTGGTGTCTCTTAACATCAAAGATCTCTAAAAGTCAATGCTTAACATAGACCCTGCCTACTATAATAATTATGATTGTCATATTTTGTTACGATGATTGCGTACACAGCATATACAATCGACCATGAACAATCATAGACAATAATGCCTCTACGTTTTCTTTCTATTGGCAAATCGAGGGCCAACTTCTAACGTATACCCATTTTATGAGAAAAAGTATGAAATACTATTCATAGCCTATAGCCAGGACGTTTTCTCTATCGCTTCTTTATAGGCGCCGATCAAAATGTATGAAATTGACATTAGACGAGTTGAAGGTCAACGTCATAATATTAACGAATGCTTATTTAAGAAAATTTCATACGTTTGGTCGGCGATTCTATAAAAATCGAAAAAGAAAAGGTTTGGCTAAAGGGCCAGGATCGCATGACAGAGGAAAGTCCTTAGTTATTATTGACGTTTGTACATTTGAGCCGTCACGAAGAAACTTCCTGTCACGCTTGCACTATCGCGGTGAAAGCAATTCACTTGAGTAACAGACCCGGGGGAATGAGGATATTCTATATTGAAAGTGAATTTCTGATATCATGATTCATTATACCATTAATCATTATTATCAAGAACTTAAATGATGAGCGAATTGGCAGGAAAATTGCGCAGAGGATTAAAGGATGCCTTTGCAAAGTAGTATACACTATATAGTTCTAAATGATGCCCGATGGAACAACAGACTTAAGTAGGGGAGCGGGGGGCACGTTGTTACAATTTTTAGATAGTTGTTAATATGACAAAAGCTATCAAATAAATTATACATTTGATTACTTGTAATGTTAGTATGTCTATTAAGCTATAAAATTATGACTGAAAAATTATTAAAACTTATATAATTTTTTCACAATGGAGAATTTAACAAAACAAGTAGATTTGTAATATCTTACCCCGGAATTGGGGCTAGTTGTTACAACATCGGTGCACGATGTTACGGTAGATAAATAAACAAAATCATCAGTGATACATATTTTTTGATTAGTATTTCAAAACGATATAAACAATAGAGATATCTTTATACAGTCTTCTAACATTTATGAGTAATTATAATGTCTATTATGGTCATTATTTGAGCTTCTCTGCTGCAGCAGATTCAAAAACTTCTTTACTAGTTGTATCTCGTTCTGTTTATCTTTTATAGTTTCTCATCCTGGAAAAAACAAAAAATATGTCGAGTTTTTAAAATAAGAAAACGAACGGTACAAGAGATATGGTAATATTTTTGAGGTAACATAATTATTTGTATGTAACAACTTACCCCAAACAATTGAAACTACTTCCCCATGGCACGCTTTTTAATATAAATTGAAGTCATTATTAATGAATATCGATAGTAGGATAAAACAATATGGTAAATTAAAGGTAGATATATTATGAACGTTCAAGGTTAAAAATTTTGACAAAATAAAAAATATAGTCATCAGGAATCAAACATTTCGTAAAGGATTTTTTTACTTACTTGATTGAAATCGGGACATATGCTCACAATCTAGCAGCTCAATGCTTGGCAAGTCACTGATTGTTTTTATATAATGCATGATGTTATAAGGAAACGAATGAGTAAAATCATGTCTACCATAGAGTTTCAAATCCCGGTAAAAAACGCGTGTAACTTCTTACCCCTGTAACAACGTGCCCCCCGCTCCCCTATTGTAAGGATGCAATGCTTAGGTATAAAGTGGCTCGAAATATTATGTATAATGAGGGGTGCCCGATTTCTATGGTTTTTTAGACTAAAGTTTTATTTATTCTCTAAAGCTTTTTAGTGCCTTACGTGATACGTCCAATATTAAATACGCTGATGAATAGTTAGACTCCATAAAACCTCAGAATAGCTATGTCCACATTATGCGCTTTCGTCTTCAATTTTCGTCATCTTCTTTCTTTCAACTTTCGTTTTGACGCATTCAATAATTGAATGCGTCAAAGAACGCAACGCCAACTGTCATTTTTAATAACAAAGTTAAAGTTTTAAACGGTCAGAGCCCAGAGGGCATGCGTCGCGGGCATGCCTCACGTTCGCTGTTGATTGCGCTATAACGCATGCCCTTGACGAACAGAAAAAGGCACAGTGTGGACAAAGCTAATAAGTTACATAATATTATGTAGTACGAACTGCGGTCATGTACGGCTGTGATTATGATAATTGATAAGATTAAAGGTATTTAGGAGATGATAAAGATATTGAGAGGATTAATAAATAAAGAAAGCAAGCTGATATAATCTTAGGGCTTACGGCCGCTCCGAGTGGGGTCGTAGCAGCTATAACAGAATATTATGTAAACTCCATACTTACCTTGTCAAACTCTTCATTAAATTAAAATTAAATTATCTTTAAATATATCTGCCTACATAAGATAGAATATTATAGAATAAAGGACATGAGCACTGGAGATACCCATGTGCGTTATCCCAGTTTCTTATCTGCATGTGGTATAACAATTATTGGGGCTGACATAACGTGGAACTTTCTATGCGACAAGTACTTTCACAAGTGAAATGCAAAGTTAGCTGCATATAATAGGAACGTGGTTCTCTCCCGGGACCGCACGGGTCCGGCTAGGGCTGACAACTTCTGGTTTTTCATGTGAAAAAATATCCAGAACTGAATATAGAACCTCTCGCGGTAAAAATATAAGGAAGAAGCGGAGGAATTCGTTTTATTTATTTAAGTGAGTAATACAATCACAATTTATTCCTATCTGAGTGCTCATAAACCTAGAAAGGTTTGTATGATAGTGCGAAAGTACGACTTACTCGATAATTTGGACAGTAAAATCAGTAAACAAAAATGTTTTTTTTTTGTACGTTAGTCTTTTATAATATACTAGCTGTTGCCCGCGACTTCGTCCGCGTTAACATAGTATAATAACAAAGATGGATAGTTTTCCCCTTTTTGTGGATCCTTATACAAAGGGTAAAAACGGGACCTTATTTAAGCAAACGTCAAACGCAAACGTCAATAAACTTTCATGTTTCTAACTTAAGTAATGACGGACTTTCATTCAAACTTTCAACCATAATTTCGCCCCTTGGGGGTAGAATTTCCAGAAACGCTTAAATACGTATCCATTCATTTTTAATCAGTAGCCCAAAAAGCTGTTGCCCGCGACATCGTCCGCGTTAGCAGTTAATAACAGAGATGGATAATTTTCTCCTTTATAAGGTCCCTTACTCAAAGGGTAAAAAAGGGACCCATTCACAAAGATAATATGTCTTATAAATGATAAAAACCGATTTATTAAAATTCAAGCATACATTCAGCATCTCCTTAGTATTTACAAATTACTGTTAAGTATTTGAAACGTACGCCAATAGATCGACAATATCATAAACTACATATTCCACGTTTTAATTTTTTTTAGGTCAATTTTGAACTAACATAAGTAAAAAAATAGGGTTTTGGTGTGATCTCGGCGACGCGGCAAATGTATGGTCAAGGTCGTTTGCTCGGAGGATGGCCTTAATCAAATGACACTCGAAAACAAAGTATTATAATATGTTTAGTTTAGGTCAGAATAAATTCGCTTTGAATTAATAACTTTGTACAGAATTAACTTTCCTACGATTTTATTATAATATGTATAGATTTATATCAGGCTACGTAACATTGGCAACAGCTGGTAGGCACTTGACAATATATGACTGCAAAATACTCAATTATTTGTTCGTCTTAATTTATTCGTTCCAATAGGTTCAAAGTAATACAATTACGTCCTCCATCATCTCTTATTTTATCCTCATGGGGGTTGAATTTACCAATATCCTATTAAAGCGCACGTCTTCATCATAGAAGCTCAAATCTTTAATAATTTCAGTTCAATCAGTCAAAAGTCTAAGAAAATGTCTAAAAACTTTCATCCCCTATTTCATCTCCTTAGGGATGGAATTTATTAAATTCCTTTCTGAGGGGATACCTACGTCATAGTAACTTTATGCATACAGTCTCAGCCCGATCGGTTTAAAATTGACAAAGTTTCATGCAAAATTCCATGTCCTATTTTACCCCTTTAGGGGTGAAATTTCTGAAAATCCTTTCTTAGAAAACGCCTACGTCACAGTAGCTTTATGCGTGCAAAGTTTCAGATCGATCGGTTTAAAATTGACAAAGTTTCATTCAAACTTTCAACCCCAATTTCACCCCTTTGGGGGTATAATTTCCAAAAACACTTAAATACGTATTTATTTATTTTTAATCATTAGCCTAAAAATAAAGTTTGATGTTTCTAACTCAAGAAATGACGGATTTTCATTCAAACTTTCAACCCCAATTTCACCCCCTTGGGGGTAGAATTTCCAAAAACGCTTTAATACGTATTCATTCATTTTATATATATATATATATAATATATATATATATATATATATATATATATATATATATATATATATATATATATATATATATATATATATATATATATATATATATAAATATATATATATATATAATAAAAGAAGATTCTGGTTTATTAATTAAAAATTGAACTTCTGAGGGATTTGGGAAAAGACGACCTAACCCCTAAAAGACTTATCGACGACACAATTTAATAATGAGTCGCAAGTGACACAACTCACAACTCTCACAAGTCCTCTGAGTGTTTTCAAACAAAAATTTTAAATATGAATGCACGTTTTTTTTTTCAAAACCTGTAAACTACTATCTAAGGGCCAAGACACAAAAACATGACACGACGTCGTATCGTGTTTTTATGTCCCGGCCCTAATGGCAAAGGAGAACGGAAACCAAAAACAAATTAAAATATAAGTTGCATTATTTTACATGACATTGGCAACCCTAAGAATAAACACCATGAAATGTGTGCTTTCCACGTATGTGCTAACGTTAATATTTAAATCACACGTTAAATTGTAGCCTATTTAACTCAAATTAATTTGAGCTCTACTACCATAGCATAGAGTACAAAATGCTAAAATCGTCTTTAATCTGGTCTCCTATACTATACTACTGCCACATAATGAATAATAATATAATGTCCGTCAAAACGCAACACAATGTAGTAGAATATATAAATACAACAATGTAATAACTAATAAATAACAGTAATAATTATGAATTTACTATGTGAAAGTAGTGCCTAAACATCTAAAAATGTCTAATCATTGTGCATTAAAAAATAAATAAAAACGTCGGGCTTCTTACTTTGCTTCCTACCTTCTTACCTGTATTAATTCATGAACTTAATAATTAAAATAAAATTTATTTTCTAGATAAATCAATCATTATTATAAACAATTTAGAATATTGTCATTAGTTTTAAATTAAGTTACGTGTAGGTACCTACAAACATGTCGTTACGTATTTTAATCATGGTCTCAACTCTCAACACAGTAAGTCACTAAAAACAAAATAGAAACTTATAATAAAACTCAATTCGAAATCGGGTATTCCGGTGAACGTTGATGGTATGAGTGAGCCGAAAAACATAGCTAATATGTTCCTGAAACATTTTAGGGTTCTGTCATCCGTATCAGCTGATGAGGGCGACAGTGGTGGGACTGTCGGGGTCGAAGGTTCCGTCCAGGTACCGGATCGTGTCACAGCGAAGGATGTTGCTAATATTATCAAAAGCATGACACGAGGGCGATCACCCGGCCACGACAGTCTCAGCATTGA
Source organism: Lysandra bellargus (assembly GCA_905333045.1). NCBI lineage: Eukaryota > Metazoa > Arthropoda > Insecta > Lepidoptera > Lycaenidae > Lysandra > Lysandra bellargus. Next base: position 3,824,601 of record HG995326.1, on the reverse strand, counting down.
GCATTTCCAGCACGCGGGTCCACACTTGCCGAGACTTTTAGGTCTTTTATATACGTTCTGTATAAGACACTCGTACCTACCTGACGACCTTATGAAAACGGTAGTAGTTCCGATTTTAAAAAATAAGACCGGGGATTTATCGGATAAGGCCAATTACAGACCCATCTCTCTAGCAACAATTAGTGCCAAAGTATTGGATGCGGTGATTGAGAAGCAGCTTGTCAAACATCTTCGTATAAGTGATGCGCAATTTGGGTTTCGACCTAAATTATCTACCGAATGTGCAATATTATCGCTCAAACACACCGTTAGGTACTATACACAGAGGAAGACCCCGGTGTATGCAGCCTTTCTAGACCTATCGAAGGCATTTGATTTAGTCAAATACAAGGTCCTCTGGACTAAATTGCGAAAGGTAGGAGTACCCGAACCGCTCATCCGCACTTTCGAATATTGGTATAGCGAGCAGACCAACCAGGTTAGGTGGGGTAGAGAGCTATCCGAGGTTTACAAACTTGAGTGTGGCTTGAGACAAGGTGGACTCACTTCGCCTTCCCTATTTAACATCTACATGAACGATCTGATTGAGGAGCTGAGCAGTACCGGTGTCGGCTGCTCGATTGATGGTGTTTGCGTGAACAGCATCAGTTACGCGGACGACATGGCGCTGCTTAGCCCGTCAATCAGCGCGCTCAGGCGGCTGCTATCGATTTGTGAGACCTATGCGAGTGTACATGGCCTGCGATATAACGTCTCCAAGAGTGAGCTTTTGGTTTTTAAGGTGGGTAAAGCAAAACCTGTGCATGTTCCACCTGTTACTTTAAATGGGGCCGCGCTTAAGATAGTAACGAAATTTAAATACCTGGGACATATCATAAACGAGGACCTCAGAGATGATGATGATATTGAGAGGGCAAGAAGAGCGTTGGCCGTGCGCTGCAATATGCTAGCCCGCCGGTTTGCGCGGTGTACAGTGGAGGTCAAAATTGCACTTTTTAAAGCTTTTTGTCAACCACTGTATACCTGCGCCCTGTGGGTGGCATATACGAGGCGGGCGTTTAACGCTCTTCGTGTCCAATACAATAACGCTTTCAGGATGCTGCTGGCGCTCCCGCGATACTGCAGTGCATCTGGCATGTTCGCTGACGCTAGAACTGATGACTTCCCGTCAGTTTTACGTAGGCGCACTGCGTCACTGATGTACAGGGTTCGCGGGAGTGACAACAGCATACTGAAGGCGATATGTAGGCAAGCCGACGGCACGATAGCGGCGCACTGGGAGCACGTCCATGTCCATGTCCCCAGTGCGCCGGTGCCGTGGCGCAAATACGGCAAATAGATTAATTAAAAACCATTGTGTATTGATTTACTAACATAGGAATAAGATTATTGTTAATACTAACCTCTATGGGCTGTAATAGTCCGCAATAAACGGATTTTATTTTTTATTTTTTATTTTTATAATATCCTTCAAGAATCAAGCTCCGGTCGCGGTGATCGCGACAAAAATAGAATACAATAGCATTTCCAAGAATCCCCGATCGAAGGATTAAAAACTTTTTAAGAACATGACAATTACATTGGAAATAGTACTGACTATAATTGTGTACTGTTTACAGAAAATAGCCCTAATTTACATTGTGATTTGTGACTAAAGTCTTCAAAGTAAATCATCAGTATACTTAATTAATAATAATAAGTTATCTTCTAATATATAAAATTCTCGTGTCACAATGTTAGTCAGCGAACTCCTCCGAAACGGCTATACTGATTTTTACCAAATTTTATATGCATATTCAGTGGGTCTGAGAATCGGCTACTGGGTACTTTATATATTGATAAGTGCATATTTTGTTGAATAAATAATAGTAAATTATTACAACCCGAGACTGTCGGCGACCATTGTTTGTGCGACGGGATAGCGATCGACGTTGCCATGGCGACATACTTATTTAGTCACTTTAATAAAATAATATGGGCGAAATACTTTCTATTATGGCAAATCAACGTTTGCCGGGACAGCTAGTTACAATATAAAATATTATCAAAAAAGCTAATTTCAAAGATATACCAAAATATTATGATGAAAAATGTTTGATACGTGGGAGAGCCATGCTTCGGCACGAATGGGCCGGCTCGACCGGAGAAATACCACGCTCTCACAGAAAACCGGCGTGAAACAGCGCTTGCGCTGTGTTTCGCCGAGTGAGCGAGTTTACCGGAGGCCCGATCCCCTACCCTATTCCCTTCCCTACCCTCCCCTATTCCCTTCCCTCCCCTATTCCCTTCCCTTCCCATCACTACCCTCCCCTATTACCCTATTCCCTCTAAAAACACCGGCAACGCACCTGCGGCTCTTCTGATGCTGGGGTGTCCATGGACGACGAAAGTTGCTTTCCATCAAGTGACCCGTTTGCTCATTTGCCCCCTTATTTCATAAAAAAAAACACCGTAACACTAATCCTTAGGGTACTTAGCAGTTAGCAGTGAGTGCGTGGTGAGAAGCGTCCATATATAGTTATGGACCAAGCGCCAAAACAGCCTTGTAAGTCTGTACAAAATATCATAAGGATTCATTAAAAGAAAACTCCACGATAATACCCCATAGATAGATTACTATATTTTAGACTAGGTACTTTGAAAAATGGTATTACTAGCGACATCTGTGTTTGAAATTTGTACTAAAACTACAAGCATAAATCTAGAGATGGCGCGCGTGTACAGTTTGAGCTTTGTGAGTTTGACAGTCGACAGATGACAGCAGTTTGTTTTTGTTGATGTGTGTTGGGCCGTGGGCATGTACGCTAAAAAAAGCGTAAAAAGTTATTTTAAAGATTTCTATTGAATAATATTATATCAGTGATTTTAAGTGCAGTTTACTGTATCCGTAGTATACGGAATTAGACGAAAAGTATTTCGGGGTCGCCAAGGTAAACAACACTTTTATTAGGTAGCAGACGATGAGTCATTCGTATTGTTAGACGAAATAATAAGTTTATATTGCAGTGGCTTGATAACAAAATTTTTATATATAATTTATTAAGGTGCGAACTGCGAGATTGTTTTAAAATATTTACAGAATGCGTTATGTACTTACTTACTATTTTCAAGAAACGATTTTTACAAGGTATTATTATTACGTATCAAAACAATAGCTGTTATCTTATTAGAAATCAATTAGAACTCCTTGTTGCGAACTGCATAGGAATTATTTTTAATGTAAGCTCAGATTATAGAATACTTAAACATAATAAAAAAGTTTATTCTGTATTCTGAGAATGTACCTAAAGTGTTTGGTTTTAAAGATAGCAACAATACACTTCAACAAAAATTGTGGAATCAAAACAATACATAATAATATATATCTTTACCTACTGTTTTTTTTTTCTAAAATTTGTAAGATCTCTATTAATAAAAAATATAACACACTATATTCTGACAATAAATATAAATAAGATTAATTATTTTCATTTGACTAAGTAACGATTTACGTTGCATTATAATTCGGAATCTATACTTATTATAAAACAAAGTCGCTTTTTTTTCCTCATGTCCCTTTGTTCCCTTTAATCTTTAAAATTACTGTGCAACGGATTTTGATGATTCTTTCAGTGTTAGATAGCCCATTTATCGAGGAAGGTTATAGGCTATATTAATTCACGCTAAGATTAATATGAGCAAAGAAATAGAGGAAAATGTGGAAAAAACGGGGAAAATTATTTGAAAGGGCTAACTTGAACGAGCTAATCTCAAGAACTACTGGTCCGATTTGAAAAATTCTTCCAGCGTTAGATAGCCCATTTATTGAGGAAGTCTATAGGCAATATTTTATCACGCTAATACTAATAGGAGAATGTGGAAAAAACTCAGTTTAGAAACAATAATAATAATCGGCCAACGGTCGCCGGCTGCTGGCGCAGCAGCATCGTCACAGTTCAAACCTAACCTACTTTTGGACTTTCTGGATTGTGTTTGTTTTTGAAAGGGCTTTATCTCGCGAACTACTGAAGCAATTTTATGTTATTTGGCACAGATAATAAGTAGACCACGTGAAGGATCATAGGCTATCGATTTTAATCATTTTTTCATTGGCTATATAATATTTTATACCCGTGCGACGCCGGGGCGGGTCGCTAGTAATATTATAAGTGTTTAGGTATTAACTTCGAAAATGATATATTATTTATTATTATAGTAATTTTTTTGTCCATCTTTATTGAATAAAAATACTTTAATTTTCATTATAATAATAATTATTATAGTTTACTGTGTACAGTACTTAAAAAGTTCGAATTTTTTATTATTATTTATTAATATTAATCCTTCAGGCCCCGCGCGAGCACCGGTGATCGCGACAACAATAGAATACAATAGCAATTCCTGGAAATTCCGACTGAAGTATTAATATTATTTTATCTTTACAGATGACATCAAATATACCTATAGTTCTGGAGGGATCCACATTAGGTCAAAGGCATCAACACTTCAATGGTATTGTCAACAAAGCATTCCAGCAGAAATTCGACTTGCAATCAGTGCTTACAGCTGAAGAAAAACTACCCATCGATAGGTTATATAAAATAGATCTAGCTTCTAAAAGTAGAAATGTCGAGTATATACTAAATAACCTAAAGGACGACGACATGCTATACGTCAGTCGTGCGCTGAAGGCCCTTTGGCTGCTGGAGCCACAGTATCGTGACTTGATTAACCCTCGGCATTTGGAGAACGAGGTATTCCCACACATGATCCAACCTGCCGTTAACAAAATGAGGCACTGGCTGCAGAGAAATCTCAAAGACAATGCAAGATGCCAAGAATTTTATGAATATTATAAAGATCGCCACGAAATTGCCATACGATTCCTTTGGCACTGCTCGCCTGATTACATGCTGACCGAAATAAATAATATCGTCGATAAATTAAATCCTCAAGACTTAAAAATAATATGTGAGAGTTGTCCTGGAGCCGCCCAAGTATATTTCGAAAGTCTTCAAACTAATAAAAAGGCTTTATCGCGATATCTGACAAACGAAGAGGCCTACATTATAAGTATACAGTGTGTTCTAAAAGTAAATCCTGCTGTTTACTTGGACATTATTGAAAGATATTACAACATATCTAAATTTGGACAGCTCAGTCCAGAAGCTACTTGTTTCATAATGAAAAATCATAAAGATAGATTTAGTGCTAAGATAGAGCTTTATGCTGGTTACTTTCTTCACATCAAAAGTCTAGCAAGCTTTTTAGGTAGTGAAGAGGCAAAAGATGTGGTTCTAAGACTAGCTAGAGCTGAAGACATTGTTTCATTTAATGTATTCAAAAAAGTAGAACCAATTATAAAGAGAGTAAATGTGAAAGAACGTGCCGCTTTCAAGAAGAAGATTTTTGTTGAAAAAAGTTATGGTGATAAGCTTAAGGAGTGGCCTTATCCTTTTCCTAAAATTAATAATATTGAGGAAACTGATATTAACAGCATATTTAAAGACAAACAACATGATCCAAGAGAATATGAATATTCTGATGATATTGATATTTTTCCTTTAGGTAGAATGTTTGAATTTAAATGTGCAATGTCATGTGCTTATGCAGACGAAAACATGGGTTTTTTTGTGCATAAAACCCCTTTAGAGCTATTATTCGATAAATACCGATTTAAAGGATTCAGTGAAACATATCAGGAGTTGTGCAATAAATTACTCGTTGAAAGTTCAGTAGAAGGGAGAATGAATATATTTCTGGTACTCGTTAGCAAAAGCGGAGGTGTTCCGGAGCAGGTAGCCAAGTTATTGAATTTGCTGGTGACGAAGCATATTAATGAGCCTAGCAACTTGCGAGCAGCAGTCGTAAGGTCTCTGGTCAAGCGTGCCTGTGCGTGGAGACTGTCCAATGACACCTGGGATATGATAATGAAATTTGGACAAAACTTAGGACTAGACGGCAATAATGATGAGCTAGAATGTGTGGAAGGCTTACATTCTGTTGTTATAAGGTCATTTATTAAAAACGAAGAAGTAACAGAAAACATTAAGGAAGCTTTCTTAAAGAATATATCAACCTTTAAAGAATATAAATTAAAAAGTTACGAAAAACTACTCATAGGGCCTAAGCTTGCAAAGATACTTTTAGATAGTCAGCCTTTTAATTTTCTCGATGTCTTAGCTGATTATAAACTTAATATTAAAGATATTCCTGACGCGGAACTTACTTTGGTTGAAAAAGCGCGCACTGATAAGGAATTGTTGAGCAGACTGTACAAGAACAATATTGGTAGACGTCACCTTTTGAAAGAATCTTTCGGTCTTTTTAATAATGAAGAGTCATATTTAAATGCTTTGAAGCATAATACATCTGTTCTTGAAAACGGAGATAGTTTTGTAGCATTGATGAAGAGTAAGCTCCCAAATCATGATCGTTTCTTAACGTCCCTTTCTTTGTATTTTAATGAACCTGGCGGTTTAGCTGAACAACATAAATCCAAATTAATGGGAGCAATGAACGAAAACCCTCTACCTCGATTTGCTCGTGCAATTAACATTCTTTCTATTAACGTTTTGCTATCGAAACTTATTCAAGAAGTGTGCGTACTCGAGAATACGAAAACAAAAAAAGAAATGATTGCAGCATTTAAATCTACTGCTCATAAATGTAGGCCAGTTTTGCGCATCCAGGGTACCGACTCAAAGGAGTTGGAATGGTTGGGAGCTAAGGCTGTGGCGAATAAAGTTCTAATCTGTAGAGAGAAAGATCGAGAGTCCTATACAAAGTTTCTTTTGCAATGGAGAGGCACAGCAAGAATTGCTATTCGCTTAGGACTTAGCTCTCAATTCTCCACAGAAACCTTTATAGCAGCAAGCAAATTGCGACCTATAGTTGCATTAAAAATGGCGAACAAAACTTATCTCAGAAGTAAAACGATTGATCCACAAATCTGGGAAGTGACTAAGAAATTGATTAAAAGTCTAATCACAGAAAAAGCAAGTGAACATCTCCGCGATCAGCTTCTAAATAACGACGATGTCCCGGAAAATATAAAATCTGAATACTGGGAAATTTTATTCAAGATATTTACAAAAATCGACAAGTATAAAACCCTACCAATATTATGTCGGATAGAAAACTTACAAACTACAGCTAATCAAGATTTCATCAAAAGCGTTATGGAGAATTTCATCAACGAAGAACTCGTCTTGAGTAAATTCACAGACGATTGCATTGCTAAAAGAAACAGATGCTTATATGTCAGGGTGCTAGCAAAATATTTAATAACGTCTATTTCTGAAGAAGAGCAAAAAGAAAAACTCGAAAATATATATTATCATTTCTTTGAAAAAATTCGTGTAATCAGAGAGACATTGAAAGAAAAATATCAATTTTTGAACTTATACGAAATGGTACGCGAGTTCGTTCGTGCTTTGAAATATAATAAAGCATTTTTAGGAAATTACGCACCGAGCTTCAACGTTTTCGAAACCATTTTGGTCAACATGAAGAAAATATTTCCAGAAGAAAAACATTTCGTTCTATACTTGGAGACCTATTTGATTATGCTTTACTACCGATCCTTGCAACAATCGATTGATAAGAAGCCAGATATATTCAAAAACTTAGAAGTAAATTTAGTAGAAGCAACTGAGACTGTTGGCTTACAAATGGGACAAAATATCGGTTTGGAAATCAAGAAAATTACTTCTCAGTACTATTTTTCTATAATTGATATCTACAAGAAGGTCCTAGTGCAATATTTGGATGATTTTAACTACAACTACGCAGATAATGGCATTATATCGCCAGTAGTCAAAGGATTGATCGAAATAGGACAGACCCAATCACTTTTGTTGGCGTTATACATAGCGGAGAAGAGAGATTATAACCTACCTCAATCAGCTCGCGAAAACCTACTGAAGGATCTGAAGGCATTTAATGATGAAACTGTGAACTTCTTTCTTTATGCCAACTAGAAATTAACTTGCTTATCTAAGTGCACATTTTTAGTGGTAGCGCAAAATACATACACTTAAATATATACTTTGCAGTTAATTTTAAAATGTTAACTTGCATTTACTTAACTCTAAGATATTATGTCCAAGTCTTGACTAATTGCTTATTAAAAAATAAAATTCTTATTTTAAGTGTTCCTATGAATAAATATTATAATAATTATTAGTAAAATAATAAATTATTATTGCACTAAGTATATCAATTTTTTTTTTAATATTGTGCGCAGTATATTAATAATAAAGCCCTAGAACATTTTTTTTATTACTAACAAACTAATTTCTTATATATACAATACAAAGCTTCAATTTGATACGACGAACGACTTTTTTTTCTGCGAAAAATCTTGAAAGTGGTAGCTAACAGAGATAGAAAGGATTTCATACTTTGATTAAAATTTGATGGTCCTAAAATATGGATTGTTCTATTTGTAGGATAGCAGTAGAATTTGTTTCTGGGCATTGTAATTATTGTATTTCATCCACATTATCTATGTATTAAATTATTAATACAATCTATGTTTTGTATAGTTGAAAAACGAAACTTGAATACTTCAGAAACCATGAACAAAATGGCTTCGATATTGTTGCAATTACAATATTGGAAATCATCGATTTTATTATAACATAAGAATACATAATATTATATTATAATTATGTTTCTATTGTACTAGACCTGGATCTCAAAAGGATAAGACATAACTTACTTTCTGATGGATGAAACCATAGGTACTTGGTAGTGCCTCGTGTACTTAGAATACCTGCGAATTTTTGTAGCTCTAAGTCTGACAATAAAAACCGCTTAACCAATTTTGCTAAAATTTGGTATGGATATACTTTACTTCTTAGGAAATATGATACTTTTTATCCCAGAATTTTGCTAAACGAAGTTGCGGGTGTTATCTCGTAATTAATAAATATTGAAGTTTTATATACAAGTAAAGCTATTTGGAGCTATTTCGTTTTATAAGGCATTTTATTTTATTTTATTTTTTGTTGAAAAGATATCAGATAAAAGAATATATTTTACTATGATTATAATAATTTATATAATAATATATTTCACGATATCCCTAGGGATATCGTGAAATCCCTGATATCCTCTTTTCCCTGCGACATTTATAAATATTAGCCATCAGAAAATAAGTAAAGTAAGACTCATTTTTTGTCCACTTTGGTACCTGGTACCTGACCAGGTGTCAGACTTAGAGCTACAAAAATTCGCAGGTATTCTAAGTACACGAGGCACAACCAAGTACCTATGGTTTCATCCATCAGAAAGTAAGTTATATCTTATCCTTTTGGGATCCAGGTCTATACCGGATGGGGATTCTAATCAAATGTACACGTAACATTACTTTCTATTTGCAGAGTAGATTGAATTCAACTGTCAAACTTGATTGGTATTTTGAGTTTTGTTTGAGATCCTAATATTATGATGTGTTAATTTTCTGATTTATTTTCTGTATGTCCGTTGAACTGCGTTGCATAAATATATACTAATTAATATTTTTTTCTCAGCATTATAATTTATATTTTTTTAGCATTATAATAATATAACGCTAATAAAAATATGGAACTGTATTTTATGAGTTATCATTTTTTCAGTGTTTGTTTACCAAGCAATGACTAGCAACTTTGATACTAATTGCCGTGACTAATTGCTATTTACAATATACAGTAGAATTGCTTATTACAAAGTTGAATGTTTGAAATGAACTATAAATTCATTGCAATGATATTATTTACATGGATAACTAACATTTACCCCAAGCTTCACTTGCGTTCATTAATCCGTGGATGTTTTTAAAATTAATGGTCAAAAGTGGCCACAAAGGTTGAGTTTGAAAGTTTTACACTTTCAAACTCAACCTTTGTGGTCACTAGTTATTAATTCTCTGAAAATTCTCCTGCCAGTGCCAAATTCATTTTCTAAGTTCTTAACTCCTGTAGCGTTTGCATAATAATTTATATTTTTATATAATAATAATTTATATGTCTTTACCACGATTTTTTTTTATAAAGTAGAAAAAGAAAGACATTAAGATTTAATAATGTTCTTGTAATACCTATCTATATCTTGTTATACCTATCTATCTATATCTATATCTTCACGCAAGTAAAATATGTAATCACATAGTAATATTTCTCTTTCATGCTCATCTTGGATGAGCCGTCATATTGTATGTAGAATGACATTACATTCGTTTTCATGTTAGGGCCTGTATTCACTTTGATTAGTGCAAGTGCAAGTGATTAGTTCAAGAGATTAGTGATTAGTAGAAATCAAAGGACTTGCACTAATCAGTCGCTGTCCACACGTACTTTTACCTGATTACTAATCACCTGCACTAATCACTTGCACTTAGGGCCTGTATTCACTTTGATTAGTGCGAGTGCAAGTGATTAGTTCAAGAGATTAGTGATTAGTAGAAATCAAAGGACTTGCACTAATCAGTCGCTGTCCACACGTACTTTTACCTGATTACTAATCACCTGCACTAATCACTTGCACTTATTACTAATCAAAGTGAATACGGGGCTTTATTACTAATGAAAGTGAATACGGGCCATTACTCTCAATGAGTCTTTTCATTTTTGATACCCATATTGTAGGATTGCATAGAAAATAACTATTCACATACTATATCATGCATTGTCATCCAAACTAAACGTGTATCATGTACGCAAAATTTCAGCTCAATCGGCAAAATATATCTACTTCAAAATTACGTTCCAAAATTTCACTGAATCGGAATTGGAATACATAATTTTCATTATATTATATACATACAGAGCAAGTTAAATAAGAGCTTTTAAAATTAGGATATTGATTTGTCTAAAAATATAAATTTGAAACTGTATATTAAAATATTTTTATAATGTTGAAAACTGAAACAGCGTTACCATACCCAGTATAAAGGCGTTACTCTGCCACGTGCATCCACGATAACCATACCTTTGCCTAAGGATATATTATTATTTATTGTTAGTTTAAATTGGGAAACAGTTATTTTTATCCACAATGACCAAATACAGCTATTATTTTTGGATATTAATTTATATATTACTGTTAGTCGACTTTGGACTCTCATATTCAATGTCACGAAACAAGAAATTCTCATTAAAAATTGCGACAGTAATTTTGAATATCATTAGGGGCATCGTGTTGATTATTCATGTTTACTATAGTATTAGCCAAGCCCATATAATGTATGTATTTTTAATCCCACACACTATAAAAGTGTTTATTCTCATAGCGACACCTGAAACACAATCTGTAATACAGTTTTTCAATAAAATAAAACAAATAAATAACAAATTAGGATGCATGATCAATGTTCATCTCAAAATTGTAATATGTTCCTTCACCACCGTGATTTTTCATTTAAGTATGATTACTATAATGGTTAACAATTTAAATAATGTGACCCTTGAAGAAGTTCACTTTAACTATCACATTTGTACAAATCTAGTGCTCTCCTATCTTATAATAGTGTTCTATTCGTTTATATTCTATGTTGTACATTGCACGTTGAGAAATATGAAGAAACAAATAGAAATTCACTTCGAAAACAGACATAATATGGAATTTATCTTGAACATGCAGAAAGAGTACAAGCATATTGGTGATGCAGTAGAAAATGTCAAGGAATACTTTGACTATTTGGTATGTTTCAGATGATTTTATTACTTTACTTACAATTTCAATTAAACAATATTACAGTGATGCCTTAAGACTTAAGAGTTAAGTAGGGAAAAAATAACACCTACTAGCGATTTTGAAAAAATGTTTGCTGCGGCTTCGCAAGCCGAACATAAATCAGCTGTACCATTAATTAATGATAATCTATTAAGATTGTAATAAATATTTTGTTTTCCAGTATTTTATTACTACGTGCGACTTCGTGCCCCATTTAACGACCTACATGTATAGTTTACTGTTGAAGGCTTCATCAACCGAGGTATTTACTCAAAATCATATATATTTTACTACCATTGGAAGATAAATTCATGTTTAATTAATGATTGTGTGCTGAACACTGGCTAGCAATTCTTTCTAGCTGAGCTCACATATTTTTATACTGACGATATGTGTAACAGCTTCTTTTTCGTAAGTTCTGTCACTTCAATAACAAAATTCTCATCAATCATCAATTATATACTTTTTTTTATTTGGATTGTGTGCGTAGTTTCAGAATCATATGACTACGACAATGTTCATAGCTGAAACTGTTTTGATGATATCATCGCTTGTGGTCTTGATACCAGCTGTGATCGCTGGTATCGTTGAAAATGACGCTGATGATGTCAAAATCCTCCTCTACAATCAACTTTTTCTGAACAAAGGTAATTACTCATAAAATATATTTAAAAGTGGTCACTGAGTACTGAGTAGATCGTATCTGGGTTTTAACGTAATCTTTGTGAAATGCTGAACAAATATTTATTTATTTATTATTTATGCCAACGAATGCAAAAAGTGTTATCAATTTAGATAGATACATTTAAATTGGATGTAAATCATTACATCATCAAATAAGAGCATTTATTTGATGTACCACTTTACAGATGGTGCTAATAAAGCTGACTACGTCCAGTTTATATCGTACATAGAAACTCGACCGCTACGGTACAAGGCACTGTCCGTGATCCCACTCAACGCGACACTTATACCGACGGTACTAAGTTTGGTCGTCACATACGCCATCGTCCTGCTGCAACTGACGCAGATCTAGTAGACGAGGATTTCTCGAAAGGAGAGAAGAAAGCAACATTACGCCAAGATGTAGCTTCACTCTGCATCCTCTATCGGTTGTATAACGGGGAGTGCTCTGAGGAATTGTTAGGAATCATACCACCTGCAACTTTTCGCCATCGTCCCACGCGGAAAACATACCATCCTCATCACCTTGATGAGTGGCAGTCTTCCACAGTGCGTTTTTCGCGTAACTTTCTGCCGCGCACTGTAAAACTCTGGAATGAACTGTCACCAGCAGTTTTTCCGGACCTATACGACCTGCAAACCTTCAAAAAAAGAGCGTATTCCCTCTTAAAAGGCCGGCAACGCACCTGCAGCTCTTCTGATGTTGCGAGTGTCCATGTGCGACGGTAGTTGCTTACCATCAGTTGACCCGTTTGCTCGTTTGCCCCCTTATTTAATAAAAAAAAAAAATTAAAAAATTATATAGAGAATTAACCGCTGCACCGATATTGTTGGTGTTAATAATTTGAATGTTTGAGTCGACACAATAATTTAATAATAACATTATCTCTCTCAGTAGGCTTCTCTGATGGAATTTAGGAAATATAACTACAGGTTTTGGAAATAATAAGGTAATTTTTGTAAAAGAAAACTCTTTGGAAAGATCAATTTTATTTATTTGAAACACAAATTCGTGAAAGTAGATCAACACAAACTATGCAGTGTAAGCTAAATGGCTTGAAAAATGAGGTCGAGAAATGACTGGTGGTGCTTTTCAAACTTCTTCCTCACAATAAAGCATACTGCAGCAACACAACGACGTAGCTGATGACCACTGAGAGAACGCTGAGAGTAGCCGCATGTCGACGTCGAACAGCTCGTATACTTCAAACTGGCTAACGCCGCTGTTCAGACGAATAATACTCTTATGCTAAGTACTCACATGCGGTTTTGCTCGATAGTTTTACTCCAAATCGAGCAATAATTACTGTGTGGACCGCAAAACTCACAGCTCGAAGGCTGGCATCGAGCCGGCTCGATGGAATGAAATATATATATTTAGAGTAAAACTATCGAGCAATGCTGAATGTGTGAACAAAAGCTCGAGCCGCGGGTTCTGCTTGACGTTATTGCTCGATCGAGCAAAACCGTATATGAGTACTTAGCATACACGTCCTTCTAGAGCACTCTGAAAAAATGTACGAGTTATTGATGGTCGGCCATTGAACAATGAACAGGAAGAAAGTTTTAGAAAACCTAACTTGATTGTTTTTTTATTTGAGCACTTTATACCTAGATAACAGTGCTACGACAGCATTCAGAGATAGACAGAGATAATCTATACATATTATCATAATAAAACTATAGAAATGGAAATTCTGTACTGTAAATATTCAAAAAATAATAAGTGGGAGTATCACTACATCGCTATAGAAGCCAAAAGTGTGGTTAGTTTTTTGTCTATCTTGACTTGACTTGAATGCGGTTTTCGCAAATATATTTGTCTTCTTCCATCTTAACATCTGGTGTATAAATTTTTTTTCCCCCACCCCTCTAAGGGGACGAAAGAGGGGGTCAGACTTTGTATCAAACTTTTTTCTTTAACACAAAAACTACTGATCCGATTTGCATATGGTTTTCACATATAATATATTCGTCTTCTTTCAACTCAACATCTGGTGTATAAAAATCCCCCCCACCTCTCTAAGAGGACCAAAGAGGGGGTCAGATTTTGTATCAATTTTCTCTAATGGACTTACTTCATATTATTAACTATGTCTTCCAACTTAACATCTGCCCATCTAGCATACGCCAACGAAAAAATTTTGTCTACATGTTTTCTCGATGTTTGATGGCGTTTCTCTTCATCTCTATTGACCCTAACATGACATAATTTTTTTCTCGTGTAGATCTGTCGTCAAAATCTATCGACATAATGTCAAAAAATGATTTTGACATTATGTCGTTATCGACAATATAACTACACACGAGAGTGAGATATCTTGAGATTTTCTCGTTTGCGCATCTTAGGCCGGATGGTCTATAAATTTTTTCCCTTCACCTCTCTTAGGAAACAAAAGAGGTGATAAGATTTTGTATCAATTGATGAAGTAGAAATACTTTAAATGGCAAAACAACGTTTGCCGGGACAGCTAGTATTTATAATATAATAAAGAGTTTGACAGACAATGTGTGTTTTTAATTTTTATAGCTTTAAATGTAAAAATCTTCATAAATTTAGATTTAATTATTATTCTTCTCTGGGTGTGACAGTAAGACCTCTTTCAAATATGCTTTCAAATGTTTTCCCTGTTTCCAATGACAATAAATTAATAGATAATTAAGGTAAAAGACCTAAAGTATAATTTACACAGAGCCAGTACTGGCTGCCAATAAGACTGGCAGCCAGTATTGGCTTGGCATATGCCGCGTGTGAACAGTTTGGACTGGCTTGAAAAACTGTTCACACGCGGCATATGCCAAGCCAATACTGGCTGCCAGTCTTATTGGCAGCCAGTACTGGCTCTGTGTAAATTATACTTAATGCTAGACACTGAACTAATAGATGATACTTATGTCAAAAATACCATAAAAATATGAATTACTCTAATTATTTCTCAAAACTGTAAATTTTATAAGCTTCTCAAGCTATCAACCTGCCAAGTTCCAATTTAGAAGTATTAATGATCAGGCTGTTGATGATGATGACTACGGTCGATTTTGAAGTGCATCTAAACTTGGCATTGGATTGGATTTCAACACTTTTTTAAGGCGAATAATTAGCCAATAGGAACTTGGCCCCATTTTTAACAGGTATGTTTTTGGTGGGATTTCAATACTTACTTTTTTTCGAGAAATCGTACGGTCTATTTATAAAGTGCCACGCAGAATGACTTAGATTAACAATACATGCGGGATGTATTGTTAATCTAAGTCATTCTGCGTTTCAAAGTAACTTTGCTAGCGCCATCTATTAAAAGTATTTTATAAACAATATTTTCGATAGATGGCGCTAGTGGTATTTGTTAACCTATCAATAGAAGCCAAATTTTAAGGTAGCAGTATTTATATAAAAGCTATACAGTGTGCATTATACATGACAATATTTTTAAACCCTTCTCTCCTCCTCCCACACGTATTCACTGTTACATAAGAATTTTTTCCTAAAATTCGTAGATGAGCCGACTCACGCTTGACCGATTTCTTAAATTTCTCAATTTTTTGTTAATCTACATATAAAACCCAACCTGTGTGCCAAATTTTATAGCGCTAGGACAATTGGAAGTGGCCTAGAGGTTTTGATAACTGAGTGAGTCAGTGCCAAAATTAGCTATTTTTACAAGGACATATTTCAGGATGTAACAACGCTATATCTATGAAATTTGCTATATTACGTAAGTACTAGTATATGATTAGGTACGTATAATTTTATCTTTGCACTTGCAATAGTTACTGAGCTACAGGGGGGTCAAAAGTGCGTCGAAACCGTTCGTGTAAATAGTGCACGGCATGCGCGCGCGCGGCCTGCTGGAACTTGGCGGCGCACGTCTGTGCGCTATGATGTCAACTATTAGTTCATATTGGTGTCTACTATTAGTGATGTTCGTTTTTTGTGATGTCATCTATTAGTACTTATGACTAAGTTTACAAAAAGACCAATAATATATTTTTTAATTGATTTGTCAGATAATAATTATAATAGTTTTATTTTGTAAGAATTACTGAATGAATTTTCATAAATATATATTTTATAACGTTCAAATGTTTCATGTTTCCTTTAAGTGTCTGCCATTAGGTCTTTTCCCTTATTTCAAAGTAAAAAAGCTTGAAGGCAGTAATTAACGAACCTACATTATCTATAATGTTTCAATCTCATCAAACACACCACGTCTATGTCTAGTACCAATGTATAGAACTCTTGATACTTTTTGCAGTCCAAAAATATAATTAAGATATTTTTCAGTGTCCAACTCCAAAACAAAATAACTGCGTGTCGATGATTAAAATACATCTAAAATTAGACTGGTATGTTGGAATGTCGGCAATTATCATTTTATCTAAATAACAGACGAAGATTGCCGAGATTCAACTGAACAAATATAGAAGAGTGAAATTGATGCAGACCTTTAGGGGCCATCCATAAAGTATGTCTCACCCATAGGGGGGAGAGGGTCGCCAAAGTGTCCTAGAGAGGTACTAAGTTTCGTGACATCATATTATTATTATAAATTTAATAATTTAAACTGCGAGATCCTACTAATATAAAGGCGAAAGTTTGATTGGATGTATGGATGTGTGGATGTATGGATGTTTGTTACTCTTTCACGCAAAAACTACTGATTGACTTTATATACATTTCAAAAGTAGTGCATTTGTATCCGCCGCTTCGTGAATAATAATCAATACAGTATTTCTCCAAGCGCAGTAAACACTCTTCCAATTATAATAATGCCTACAATGGTAGCGTAGCGCCCAACGTGGGGCCATATTTTTGACCACTTACTGAAAATATAATATAGTTAATATAGCCGGAAATTTATAAGACAAGCAAGAAATTCATCTCGGATTCGAACTAACATAATTGATAATGTTATTATACAGCCAGGCTTATGATCAGAAGAATATGTAACAATTTTTCAGTAATTACTTACACCTGTCTCTGTCTCAAAATTATTTTTGAGAGCTTTAAATAAGAATAAAATATGCCAATTTATGATATGAATTTATTCTGAACTCACCCAAGTAGACGGCCATACATAACAACAGAAAAATATAATAACTTTAAAACTTCTTACAATTTTTTATTGTTTCACTTTTCCAATAGCCTGTTCTAGCATGTGCTTATCGCAGTAAAGACCAATAATGGAGTGACCTACTTGCATAACCTGTAATGTAAGATAGTTTGATCACAATTTGATCATCGTAACATATCTAAGTGATCAAAATCTTAGTAAGTATAATCGGTAAGAAAGGATTATTATCATTTATCGGTATTGATGTGTTCAATGATCAGATTACTTACCAGTGTCCAAACAGTACATAGTTTTGGCCAGAAAGGGTAGTAAAAGTCTAACTTTGGGTCACGATGATTTTGTGGATCCACACCATGTCACCTGGCCGGCACAGGGACAATAAAAGAGAGATGAATAAAAGAGAATTAATAAATAACAAATTTATTTAAATAATAACTAGTTAGTCAGCGGAGAGCGGGGAACGCGGGTACGAAACTTAGCCTCGGTCTATTTCTCAGTCTTTAGCTCTCGGGTTTAGGAACACGACACTTATCTGGGGACAGGCAGCGACTTGCGGGACTCCAGCTCCTCAAGTCTCCGTGATCCCGGTAACAGGTGCAAAGTCGATGGCCAGGTGTTGGTGGCAGTGTTCGGGATCCCGTATGTGGCGGCAAGTTCGGTGTGTGGCGTCAGATGGCGCGTCAGTCAGACGGCATGGGCTGACACGTGGCGAGCCGGTGAGGTGGTAGAACCTCCAGGAGCGTAGCTCCCGTCGTAGCAGAGTACAAGGAGTTGCTCCGGAACGTAGCAGAAGAGTTGCTCCGGAACGTAACAGAGTTCAAGGAGCTGCTCCGGAACGTAGCAGAGTTGCTCCGGTCGTAGCAGAGTTGCTCCGGTCGTAGTAGAGTTGCTCCGGTCGTAGTAGAGTTGCTCCGGTCGTAGCAGAGTTGCTCCGGTCGTAGCAGAGTTGCTCCGGTCGTAGCAGAGTTGCTCCGGTCGTAGCAGAGTTGCTCCGGTCGTAGCAGAGTTGCTTCGGTCGTAGCAGAGTTGCTCCGGTCGTAGCACTCCAAAAACGGGGGGTCCTTTGAAAGTAAAGAAAAAAGAAAGTCACGTCCAAGCCGGAGAGTTTTTATACCCTCGAGCCGGTGTATTTTTTTAAAGTTGACAGTGGTAGCTGTCAAAGAACGCGAATTAAAAGTCATCAACAATTAAAAAAAAAAATAAGTAAAAAAATATAATTATCTTTAGGTAGATGTAATTTAAAACAATACTTTTTATTTAATTATGAAATAGTTAATAAAAAAGGAAAATATCTGGTAAAAATAACAGATATCCCAACAAAGAGTTATAATAGTTGCACCATTACCCCAAAGATGACGCTACTAACCTCATTCCAAGTTATAAATTATCGATAAGCGACGCAATCTATTAGGCGTAAAGGTTCTAAAGAGGCCTAATAGATGTCGCTACGCGACAACCATAGTGACAACTGTGTTGGTAGTAGAATGCAGGACGATGGTCAAATTATTATACATAAAGATACGTAGCTGTATAATAATAGTTCTTATTGATTTCGTAGACAAAGTAGCTACTTTGTCTAGGTTTCTTGGAGAACTCATTATATTACAGTAATTTGCTATTATTTACTATAAATTAAAAGAAAATATAAAACTATCTTATAATATAGAAGTATGCTCAACACTAATGGATATAATAAAAAATATGAAATATAGTAAACTTAGAAATCTTATAATAAATAATAATTAAGCCTTTAAGGTCATAGTTGCTTCTAAAGATTCCCACAGTAAACGATTATAAGAGCTCAAAATAAGTTGACTGGTAGGCCTTTGTTTTCCTTACACGAATGTAACAAAATATTATAATGTCGTGTTACATAGTTTACCACAGTTATTATTGTACTTACGCAGGTTAATATTAGGGTAGGTAGCGACTTTAATAATATTATTTTAATAATGATGAAAAGTAATGACAAATAAAAACAAAAAATACAACTTACAACTTCCTAATATAAATAAAATCATGATCAAACTTGTAATATTACCTTTTCACCTAAGAATTAGGAATACAATACATAAAGGAAACAATAATATAGTATTATAAAAATATTTTTAAATATTAAAGCTTCCAAGCTTTTGTTCGTGAAGTATACACTACTTTTGGGAGTCAATTCATTTGATTTACCTCCGTTACATACTTGTAATATAAGAAGACGACGACGTCATCTTCTTTATGAAGACTGCTTTGAAGACGTCGGCGTCGTGATTGTACTTAAAGAGGGTTTTAGGACAAATTAATATAACACAAAACAGAAGCTAATTAATGATTTAAACTTTATATTCATTATAATATTATGAATATGAGGTATTGCTCTAGTTGACTGTGTTACAAATCATGATATCTTTATGATATGTATCGATTTTTTTCTAGTTTTTGTCACTCTGTATTTGATCAAAGACCGCATCTCACGACTACTCTGTCATACAAGCGGACACCAAGGCAGTAGCTAATATTATATAATAAATTAAAAAATATTAAATAATATAAAAATGTTAGCCTTTATTTAAATTTTAGCTTCTTCTGTGTACTAAAATTGGAAAGAAGTTCTTTCAATCTGTGATTTTTGATCCTCGGGATGAACCACTGCGCATAATAAGAAACCACTGTTATTACAAGTGTCATTAAATGCAGCAGAGGGAAGTAGATGGTGCCGTAGGAGATGTCGTAGAATGGGTATAACCACGTTCCGGAGGTAACATACGTGTAACACAACCTAAAAAGAGCACAAGTCTTAGTAAATTTTATAATTCTCAAGGGAACTTAACACCTTAAATAAGTAAAACTAAATTTTACATTAAATTAATCTAGCTGATGAAATTATCAAGCAGATAGAACTAGAAAAAAAAAATTAACCCATAAAATAAACTTACACAAGAAAATAAAATATGACTACTGAAAACCCATACAAGACATTCCTTTTATGCGATTTAGGCACTGAGCCGGATTGTAAAAGCATCTCAAATAACGCAGCCAATACTATATATGTATGTTCTATATGATTGTTTAGAGGATACCCGATTTTCATCAACGTTTGAAACTTCAACAGATTCTTATCGTAGTGATAGAAGAACCAGAAGTATGCAAAACATACCTGAAAAGTTAGGAATCATAAATTGCTGTCTAAAGATTATTATGATAGTAATAAAGCTGATATCTATCTATATAAATAAAAATGTATTTTTGTTACTTTTCCTGAAATTTGAGAACGGCTGAGCCGATTTGCTAAATTATAGTATTGAAATATTTGTGGAAGTTCAGGGAAGGTTATATATTTTGGAGAAAATAGATGCCTAGTTAATTTAAATAACAATAAAAACTTACTTTTAAATGTAGGTTCTTTTATAATTTATTATCATTCTGTACTATCACCGGCTTTACTTACCCATGAAGATGGCCAAACAATTGCACAAAAGAATATTTTTTTAAAGCTCCTCAACTGAATGATGTACTTTTCTTGTTTTTTTGTATAATTGTATGCATTTTGGAAACAAATTATCCCAAGTGCTGCGTTCATAATATGCATGACCTTAAATATATTAATTTGTTAAACACGTTATAATTATAGAAGTAGCTGTAATGTTTAATAATTATTTTGAACCAAAATTTATAGAAAAAAAGTAATTAGATTATGTATACTTACAATTGTCCAAACGGAGAAAAATCTTGGTGAAAGGAAGAAGTAGAATTGTAGATCCGGTTCTTCGTGTATTATTCTTAAGGTCCATACTAAAGTTAAGAGACCATTTATTGACTGAAGAGCAATTGTAAAGATGTATAGGGCTATACGTAGACTTATTACTCGTGCAGACCGTGTCAATGTGTCTTTTAATTTCTTATTCATTTCACATATAAATAAAGCACTTTCTAAGTTTTTATTCTTCAAAATAATCACGGGAACTGTGAATTGACAATAAAGTGAAACAAAATGAGTTTTGTTCAAACAAATAGATGGACTTAAATGTTAATCTCATTTCCACGTTTGTAAAATCTTTTTTTTTTTAATACATAAAATCATGTAATACTGCCGGCTAATTATCCATTGTTATGTTCTATTTAGAGACTACTAAATATTATTATGGTGTTTAGTGACGTGTTCTCACAATAAAAGTTACTTTGGACTAACCTTAGGCTATGTCTACAGCTATGGGCAATTTTCTCTGAGATGACGTAACTAATAAAAAGTAAAAGTACGATCCGAACTACCAATACACAGAACGGAAGGTGGTATGCGAACAACCGAATTAAGTTAGTATATTCAAGATTTTAGCTAGGATATATACTTACTATAAATATAAACCTTTTAATTGAAACAAGTTGTTTAAATAATATAGTATTGCAAAAAGATAAAACCGACTTAAAAATTGTACTGAATTAAAATTCCTTATCTCAACAACTATTTGACTGATTTTGATGAGAGACTTAGGAAAACTTGCAGTTTGCAAGTGTGCTGCACGCCTGTTGTTGTTGTTGTTAGCTTAATATCTTACAACATGCGTAATAATCAATTAATAATTAATCATAATCATAATCTATACATATTATAAAACAAAGTCGCTTTTTTCCCTCATGTCCCTTTGTTCCCTTTAATCTTTAAAACCACGCAACGGATTTTGATGATTCTTTCAGTGTTAGATAGCCCATTTATCGAGGAAGGCTATAGGCTATATTTTATCACGCTAAGACTAATAGGAGCGAAGAAATAGAGGAAAATGTGGAAAATACTGGGAAAACTATTTGAAAGGGCTAATTGAACGGGCTAATCTCAGGAACTCCGATTTGAAAAATTCTTTCAGTTTTAGATAGCCCATTTATTGAGGAAGGTATAGCCTTCCTGTATTTTATCATAGGAGAATGTGGAAAAAATGGGGAAAATTATTTGAAAGGGCTTATCTCGTTAACTATTGGAGCAATTTTATGTTATTTGGCACAGAAGTATCAAGTAAGAAGTATAGACCACGTGAAGGATCATAGGCTATCGATTTTAATCATTTTTTCAGTGGCTATATTATATTTTATACCCGTGCGACGCGCGGCCGGGGCGGGTCGCTAGTATTATATAAATTGATGTCACAGACGGTTTCAGTCTCTGTATTAGCTTCATGTTTTCAGTAATCATCAATTAGCCGCATTCGTTTTCCTAATTTGTTAAAAAATGCCAGAAAATGACTAAAAAGTACCGGATACACTATTTACTTCCTTAATATATTGTATATTTATTACATCGTTTACTAATTAATTTTGTACATAATCCGGATACATTATAAATAATTTCAACTCGCCCTTGAAAGTTTTAAAATACATCTTAATGATCTAGTAGTAAGGGCCGAGACACAAAAACACGATACGACGTCGTGGATTCCCACGACGCGACGTCATTTCACGAAGCGACGTCGTGTCGTGGGAACTCACGACGAGCGTCGTAAAAAACTACGTTACGACATCGTGCGACGTTGCGTCATAGAAACTCATCTTTGAATTTCTACGTGAGTTTCTACGACGCGACGTCGTACGACGTCGTACGATGTAGTGTCGTGGTTTTTTACGACGCGCGTCGTTGATTCCCACGACACGACGTCGCGTCGTGTCTTGTTTTTGTCTTCCAGCTCTTTGTCAGTGCTGAATATAAACCACTTTTGTGCTCAATATCAAATGGTTTAATGCGGGGGTTCCCAAACTGTGCGCCGCGGCGCACAGTTTGGGAACCCCCGCATTATCCTATAACTCAATTATAAAATAAAATTATAATATTATGAATTATACAAAGCATGCAGAAGAATAATATTTGTTTATTATTATTTACTTGATTGACCTACCTATAATCATTAAATGTGTTTGTTTATGTATCTTTTTGTAATACCTAGGTAAAGTAGGGCGCCGTGACAAAATGTTGACTTGTAAGTGCGACGCAGGCTGAAAAAGATTGGGAACCCCTGGTTTAATGTGTATATTATAATATCATCATTATCAGTCTATAATGAGCGCCAACCATCCCGATCTTGGGCAGCCCTCATCCATCCGCTGCCAGCCACTTTCTTCAAATCGTCGGTCCACCGTGCTGCGGGGCGTCCTACACTACGTTTGCCTAGGCGTGGTCTCCACTCTAACACTTGTATGCTCCATCTACCGTCTTCCCGTCTGCAGACATGACCAGCCCACTTCCATTTCAGCGTGCTAATTCTATGAGCGATGTCAGTGACTTTAGTTCTCTGGCGAATGGCTATATTAAGAATTTTGTCCACCAGAGAGACTCCCAACATAGCTCTTTCCATAGCACGCTGAGCAACCTTAAACTTGTGAACTAGTCCTCCAGTGAGTGTCCACGTTACAGCTCCGTATGCCATTACCGGTAGAACGCATTAATTAAAAACCCAGGTCTTAAAGTCTATTATATAATATAATTAATATCAAATGGTTTATACTATTTCAGACGTGGGAGAGCCATGCTTCGGCACGGATGGGCCGGCTCGACCGGAGAAATACCACGCGCTCACAGGAAACCGGTGTGAAACAGCGCTTGCGCCGCTTTCTCGCCGAGTGAGTGAGTTTACCGGAGGCCCAAATCCCCTACCCTTTTCCCTTCCCTACCCTCGCATATTTCCTTCCCTACCCTCCCCTATTTCCTTCCCTACCCTCCCCTATTCCCTTCCCTACCCTCCCCTATTACCTTATTCCCTCTTAAAAGGCCGGCAACGCACCTGCAGCTCTTCTGAATTCTGATGCTGCGAGTGTCCATGGGCGACGGAAGTTGCTTTCCATCAGGTGACCCGTTTGCTCGTTTGCCCCCTTATTTCATAAAAAAAAACTATCTGATCAATATTTTAGATTCCATACTTATTATCCATACTTAACATTATAAATGCGAAAGTGTGTCTGTCTGTCCGTCTGTCTGTCTGTCTGTCTGTCTGTCTGTCTGTCTGTCTGTCTGTCTGTCTGTCTGTCTGTCTGTCTGTCTGTCTGTCTGTCTGTCTGTCTGTCTGTCTGTCTGTCTGTCTGTCTGTCTGTCTGTCTGTCTGTCTGTCTGTCTGTCTGTCTGTCTGTCTGTCTGTCTGTCTGTCCGTCCGTCCGTCCGTCCGTCCGTCCGTCCGTCCGTCCGTCCGTCCGTCCGTCCGTCCGTCCGTCCGTCCGTCTGTCTGTCTGTCTGTCTGTCTGTCTGTTACCTCTTCACGCTCAAACCGCTGAACCGATTTTGCTGGGCATGGAGATACTTTTATTCCCGGGAAAGGACATAGGATACTTTTTGTCTCGGAAAAATGTACGGTTCCCGCGCGATAAACGAGTTTTGGGATAACGGAGTTGTGTGCTTACCGCCGCAGATTCTTACTGAACTGCAGAATAATGACTATACAAGAAGAACTATCTTTGTACAAATACCGTACTAGAAAATATATATAAAATTCATGAAACACTTACAACAGTCCAAACTGTTTAGAAACATAAATATTATAACAAACGGTAAGGAAAGTACTATTGGATCTTTGGTTCATTTAGTTACACCTCCAATAACTAAGCAAAAGTGTGCCAAAAGTTCACTGATTGCATAAGTAGGATAAAAATATACAAGCCTAAGCGCCAGCGTAATAGTACTTTTGTCTGCAACGTCTCATCTTCAATTTTAGGGATGATTGTTCTTAACGTGGCTTTAAAGGATTGCACAAACCTACGCGACCAAAGCGACTGCGAAGCGGTAGCGTCTACCGCGCGGCGGACGCTGCCCATGTAATCTTATGGCGCTGTGCACACCTGCACGACCGCGACGCGAAATGTTCGCGTCGGCAAGCGGAACGTGCGCGTCAAGTTGTCAGACGCGTGTTTTGAAGTGTACATAACTAGACTTCTTTTTTAAAACCTTTTTTATATTATTTTCTACAACTCCTTAATTTATGATTTTTTGATTTGTATACGTTTTGATAGATTGTGTCATGATATTAACGTTTGACGGTTCGCACCGTAGTCGCGCAGGTGTGCACGGCCAGTTTCGCGTTGCAGACGCTCCCGTATCGCGTACCGCGTCCCCTGTCACTGATGCTTAGGTTTGTTTGAAGCTTAAATGCTTTAATTAAGAAAAACCATTTAACAATGGTCAGATTTTAACAAAACTTAAAAGACTTAAAAGAGAATAGCAATTGAATGTACGTCAATAAATAATTAATTATAGATTACATGCTAAAGAATACCGATAATAGCACATTTATACTCATTACTCATACAGGCTGCAATTAAACCTTCCTGCCAAATTTTGATATATTGATCCTTGTTAAAAATAAAAATACACGTATTTTTTTCTTTTATGATCACTCAGTACTAAAATTTTGAGAAATAGCTTCCGAAAGTTATACTAAAAAACACTACAATTAATGGACACGATGCGTCGGCCGCGCGTGACGTGACCCCGCGCGCGCGCCTCCACCCGCGTCACCCCCGGTCATTCCCCCGCGCCGCGAATGACCATTCTGCAACGATTTTAAATGGGATAAAATATGTCATTGAAAAAAAATAACATCAATTTTTTTTTTGGTTAAATGGACTCTCCTAATGAAACATAAGCCCTGGAAAAAATTTGGCAGGAAGGTTTAATTGCACCTGTATATACCGAGAGAAACACTTGATTCTTAAATTAGACATATTATTGCCTCAAAAAAAAGGCAATTATAATTCTAATTATATTTTGGACGCTACTGAAATTTAATGACTTCCTAATTTGACTTATATTAAGCATAACAGTCGTCAAGCAAGAGCAAAAAAATATATAAAATCTTGTAGCTATCAAGGTTACTAATTTACACATCAACAATCTATAAGCGTTTTATATGTTGTTAATTTGCATAAAACGCTTAAAGATTGTTAAAGTGATTACGAAAATACTGTAAAATTCTTAAATTGATTAGTTATTATTCTTTGATTTAATATTGTATTTACTGTAAATTCTTGTGGTCGCTATGACCATAGTTGTTACAAGCGACCTTTAAATAAATTAATTAATTTTAAAAAAAGGTTACTAATTAAAACCGAATGGAAGTGAGTACTACGTTTAAAGATGACAATTCTTTTCATATAGATACTGGCTGACCCGGCAACATTGTTTTGCCATATACACATCCTAAAGTATTATCACTTAGTTTTGTTACACCCTGCATATTAAATAAGATGACAGATCAGATCAGAAGATAAGAATTCTAGAGAAAAAGAGCTATTAATTATTCATATATTTGCACTACATACTAATACATAATATAAAGGAATATCTTATAATAAAATAGGAAATTGTAGTTTGAATTTAAAAAAAACTAAATTAAAAACAAGTTTGTCTTCGTCTGCATTTAAGCAGAATAGTCATTCTGTGTTGACATTTATATTTGTAAGAAGGTAATATCCCACCAAAAAAACATTTTCATGTAAAAATGCTGCCAAGATGAGAACATAATAGTTCGAGGTGTCAAAAAGTAGTGAGATCTTATGTAGAGCCAAGTTTAAAACCTTATACACTCAGCCCTAAATCTAAAAACCTTAATTTCACACATAAATCGCAGCAAAATACTTGATATTATGTGTCAGCCGCACGAGAAGAATCTAAAAACTCTACAAATTAGTCAAAATTAGGGCTGAGTGTATAAGGTTTTAAGCTTGGCTCTACATAAGATCTCACTACTTTTTGACACCTCGAACTATTATGTTCTCATCTTGCAGCATTTTTACATGAAAATGTTTTTTGGTGGGATTTCATTTCTTTTTGTAAGTTTTACCACACACGTTTTTATTAAATTAAGGGGCATACGAGCATGTGCACTCGCATTATTAGAAAAGTTGCAAGTGCTTTGCCAGCCTTTAAGAGGGGATCGGTTATATAATATAAATTTAGGGGACAAACGAGCAAACAGGTCACCTGATGGAAAGTACTACCGTCGCCGAGTTGCCATACTTTCAGACAGAAAAGGCTTAATTGAGGAAATAGGGAAAAGGGGTATCGCTATTCCCCTGTTCTCTTTCCCTTTTTTATGAAAGCTAGTACAATAATATTATCAGGGCGAGCGAAGCAAGTCCTAGTACTTCTCACAACCTGTACATTTTGTGGTACACTTTACGGTAGTGGTGTGTCGTCGACGCTTTTTCGATTAACGAAACGAGATCGTTTATCGTTCATCGTAAACTAGTTGAAAAAACAGTTTTTTTTCGACTAGTTTACGTCTTCGACGAATAGTGTCGTGGGTCGTCGACGCTTTTTCGATCAACGAAACGAGACCGTTTATCGTTCATCGTAAACTAGTCAATGACAAAACAGTTTTTTTTTCAACTAGTTTTCGTCTTCGACTAACACTGGACTAAACAATAAACTATGACAAACAAAGTATTTTTTTTTGACTGAACGACTTTCAGCATTAACTGTTTTGACAAACTTGTTGTCGTTTTGCACTTCGACGCGACGAGTGATGACGACGAACGACGAGACGGTTTAATCTGTGAGCGGTGGAAATGCACTTCCCTATATAGTACATACTTTTTTCCAGGCTTAGGACTGGCAGGCAGGCAGATTAATTACTGAAATTTTACATTTACTTAATTTAAAATATCACCACCCATTCGTCGATCGCGTCGTCGCGTCGCGAGTCGCGACGAACGGTCTCTGTCACACACACCGTTCCGGCATGGCAACCGTTCACGCATAAACCAGCTTATCAGTAGACGCTAAACTAGTTTACCCGTTCATGACTAATAAACAGTTTAATAAAACGGTTCGTTCATTCAACGCCCATCCCTACTTTACGGACAAACTATCACGCCTATTGATTTGTGCTTTAACATAGTATTTACATGTAAATGTGTTATCATCAGACATCAGTCAGTGAAGGTGTGATGAGGCGAGCCCTCACGAAGCTCGGCTTTTAGCTAGTAAATACGAAAGTGACTTGGTTGTTAGTCTTCACACATAAAGTACTAAGCGGATCATCATAAAACTTTCATAGGTACCTATACGTTGTCTGGAGTATGGAGAAGGACATAGGGTACCTTTTATCCCGGGAAAATGAACGGTCCCCGAAGGATAGACGTTAACGTAGGCAGAGCAGCGGGCGAAAGCTGTTAGAATTATGTACAATTTTCTTTAAGTGCATTTTGTGATAACATAATATTATTATCTCCCCTAATTTAAGGTAGCACAGTAAGGGTAATGTGGCAGCATTAATTTGCATTAGTGCCAACATGGCGGCAAAAGAACTATTTGATGAAACGCACTTTACCAGCCAGAGCGCGGAAGCGAAAGTCAATGTCAAAATGGCGCCTACGCCGGGCGGAAGCGCGGTGTTGCCACTAGCGCGATGTTGCCACTAGCGCGGTGTTGCCACTAGCGCGGTGTTGCCGCTTCACAGGTGGATAGCCTTATCAGGAAGCGATGAAACAGGCCCTTAATAAGTTTACGCCGAGTCAAGGAGAGGAGAGAATAAGCGTCAGAGTATAAACTACCAATCATATTAATTCAGCAGATAGAATACGTGTGTTACAAAAATATGTTAGTATCGTGTTCTTCAAACTCACGTCAGTTGAAGAACACGATACTAACATATTTTTGTAACACACGTATTTACTCATTTTTTCCCTTATGATTGGAACAATTGATCTACTTCATCATCTGGCTAATATATCTGGCTACACATATTTTTTTATTTCAAATGATATTCCGTCCCTAAATCCTCCACAAATATGCAAAAAAGGCATTTTTTTAATTTTTTACTGTTAGTTATTATGTTCTTCCACTCACGTCTTCAATTATTTTGTACTTGCGTAACTATACATATAAAGTGACTCAGCATGATTAAAAAAATATTAAAACAGGATCATTAGGTACTGGTAAAAAAACAAAAACCAAAATACAAATATATTCAAAAATTTATTTTATAATAATTATTTATTTTATTTCAGACCTATTTCTAGTAATACAATAATAATTAATGTTCAAAACAGTATATTTAATTAAAATACCGGTAGGTTAGTACTTAGTATACAATATTTTGATTTCACAGTTACTAAAATGTAATGATAATAATTATTTTTATTTTATATTTTGATGACTTTAATCTAATGATTTTTTGTATATATTGCTATCCTCATCAATTATTATTATTATGAACCACGTGTAACTATAAAAATATTCTTATAATTAAAACAGTTTTTTATGTATGATTTGAATTTAGTTAATTTTCGATTAAATCGATATTACCTATACAGGAAAAATTACAAATAGTTGGATACAATAACGATAACATGTTTTTTAACAATCAAAGTAAAATAAATGGTTTTTGCCATCATATTGAACAGATCTTAATCTAAATTGAACAGATCAAAACAGAGGTTACAATATTTTTAATTTTATAATAATAGGTATGTTCGTATTACGAATTCGTTCTGATCTAATTTGGCTATATGCAGGTTTAAATGTATCATCTTATAATAATAGTATTATCTACTGACTAGGAACATAATATACATCTAAAATAGAAAAGTATAAATAAGAATATAAAAAGTTGTTAGTTACGTCTTAGACGTGATAGTACATATTTTATGATAATATCATTATACAAACTCATATCATCATCATCATCATCATCATCATCATTATTATTTTTATATAATTACAAATCAGGAGTTAATTTTACTCAATTTTCAAGTGGGTGGCTCCACTTTCATGCAACGCTTTATTGTAATATCTTCTGTAGACTCAAATTATTGACCAGCCGTTTCTTATCTTTTTCGAAACCCACTCCTGAAATTGTAATTCTTGTGATCGGCCAAAGCGCGAAGTACGCTCCAACTGTTATGAAGCCTGTTACTATGTGTATCAGAGAGAAGTAGATTGTGCCGTAGGACACGTCGAAAAACGGGTAGACCCATGTACCGGAGGTGACGTATGTGTACCATAACCTGAAATAATGAAAGTTTGACCAACCAAAATAATTTAAAGTGGAAGGAGTAAGAATGATAGTCGACCTATTCAGTATTCATCATAACTGCATCTCCTTTCATGAAGATCGTAATATGCTTTAAGCTTGTCCCTTTAAGAGCCCGGGTTACCCTCGAAATTCTCATACATACGTAATACCAAAATCATTTTCTCATACGAAAATATTTAACATGTTTGAGTTATTTTTCAGCTTAAAATAGTAATTACCTAGGTTCCTGTACAAAAATTAATTTCAAAATATTTAAACACTAAAAAAATTTTTTTGTGTATAATTTTTTTTTACTAAATTTACTACTAAATATTTAAACACTAACAAATAGAGTAAAACACAAAAAATAATACATAAATATTAAATTTACTACAAAATATTTCAACTCTAAAAAATATTTTTTAGTATTTAAATATTTTGTAGTAAATTTACTATTTATTTATATATTTTTTAGTGTTTTACTCTATTTTTTAGTGTTTAAATATTTTGAAGTTAATTTTTGTTCAGGAACCTAGGTAATTACTATTTTAAGCTGAAAAATAACTCATACATGTTAAATACTTTCGTATGCCAAAATTATTATTATTTTTAACAAAAAATTAAAACCGACTTCCAAGGTAAAAACAATAATAACATTAATATGAACTAAAAAGTATTAAATAATTTTTACTATCTAATGGTGCCTTTTTCCGAATTCGGCTAAACCTCAACTATTTCTGTATTCAATCTTCATTATTTTGAAGTCGGTACCAGATAGCTGAATCTTCAGTCCTCTGACAGAATATTTGAAACTTTTGGAACTGGCACCGACTTCAAAATTATGAAGATTGAATACAGAAATAGTTGAGGTTTAGCCGAATTCGGAAAAAGGCACCATTAGATAGTAAAAATTATTTAATACTTTTTAGTTCATATTAATGTTATTATTGTTTTTACCTTGGAAGTCGGTTTTAATTTTTTGTTAAAAATAATAATAATTTCACTCTTTTTAGTTACACTAGTAGGTAAACCTTCGCGTATA
This sequence comes from Lysandra bellargus, assembly GCA_905333045.1. Lineage (NCBI taxonomy): Eukaryota > Metazoa > Arthropoda > Insecta > Lepidoptera > Lycaenidae > Lysandra > Lysandra bellargus. The sequence goes on along the minus strand of HG995326.1, from coordinate 3,793,129 downwards.
TTTTACGTATCTTATTACAATTTGTCAAGAGTCACAACTCACACTCACAAAATCATATATTATCAGTGAAGTGAACAGATTGTGCTAAGTAATTTAACAATTTTAATGCTTCAAGCCCCAAGCGGTCACCGGCAATTGAGATAACAATAGAAAGGCTATTGTGTCTCGTTTTTCCACGATCGAAGGATCTATCAGATAAAAAATTGTATAAGCTTGCATAGGATGTAGCGTAGCTACTCATAATATTTAATATTATCATAATTATTGACAGCTCTGTTCTTGTAAAGCGCTTATTCCACTTATCCTAGCTAGGAAGTCCTAGCTAGGATCCTAGCTTTCTAAATGTTATTCCACTTGACTAAATTTTTTCCGATTTAGGATCCTAGCTAGGATCCTAGCTTCTAAATGTTATTCCACTTGACTAAATTTTTTAGGACCCTAGCTAGGACTTCCTAGCTAGGATAAGTGGAATAAGCGCTTAATCAAGAATTCAAATCGATACTTAGTGCGCCATCTATCGATTAATAAGTATAACTGATTAAAAAGACACTTAATGACTTTGTTTTGTGTAAATGCTCTTTTTAAAATAACTTTATTTTAATTCTATTTGTCTATTTAAATTTTATAAAGTAATTAGTAAAGTATTCGATCTGTTGTCTGCCGCCACGCGCCACGCGGCGCGGCGGCGCGGCGACGCCGTCGCCTCTGCGGCGCCGACCGCCATGTATTAAACAAACAGGTGTTGTTATACAGTACATAATTATTATTATTAGTATATCCATACCTATGCCTTGTACTATTATTAATTCTGTGCCATGAGACATTGGTGACCTTAATGATGATGATGACGATGATGATGATGATGATGATTATGATGATGAATATGAATTGCATAGTAGCATATGCTTTCTGTTCTTAAAACAACGCCGAATCTCCCGAACGTGTATCTATAAGGAGTCAGGAGTTCTCTCAGCATCTTCGAAACCATGGTATACTTTGACCCAATATTTGACTTTTTGGTAGCATATTCTTAGTACACTTCACATAAAACCAAAATCACCATATGTTTCCATATAAATTTCGAGGAGTTCCCTCGATTACTCATGGATCCCATCATCAGGTCACCACTTTTGTGAACATGGTACCAAATTGGAGTGAAACCTAATACAACAAAACAAAAATTTCGAAAATCGGTTCACAAACGGCGGAGTAATCGTTGAACATACAAAAATAAAAAAAAAAAAAATAAATAAAAAAAAAAAAAAAAAAAAAATATCCACAGCCGAACATATAACCTCCTCGTTTTTTGGAAGTCGGTTAATGATTTTGGTATTACGTATGTATGAGAATTTCGAGGGTAACCCGGGCTCTTAAGGAGGAAACTAACAATGTATAAAATAGAAATTAATAATAAAAGTCAAAAATTAATGTAGAAAATAATAACAAAATCATGATTGATTTTTGCTTTACTTACACTGCTGTATAAATTGCAGTAACGCTCAAGGCATAAAAGACGTTTCTTCTGTGGGACTTCGGTTCCGGTCTCGGCCGAAGAACTGCCTCCCATATAACTACAGCTAGTATAAACGTGTGTCCTATGTGATTTGTCACTGGATTCATAACTTTCTTTATTAGAGAATAGCGTAGTAGATTCTTGTCATAGGTAAAGAAAAACCAAAATATTATGCAACAGACCTGAAAACATAATTTTAAAAACCATTAATTTAAATATAGTCGACTAAATTTGGCGTGAAAGATTTGTGCATGTAGAACTTCACCTGTAATTTAGGATACATTAATCTTTATTCTACAGTTGTATGTTTTCTATATCACCGGTTACACGGTCAAATTTTCATCAATTTGATCCATCAATCCGGTACGGATTGACGAAAATTTGATCGTGTACGCCACGGATTGATGGATTGATCGTATTATATGAAATTTTTATAACCGTCAATATTCCGTCAATCAGATTGATGAAATTTTGACCATGTAACCTGTGACTATGTCAAGATCTTTTCTAATGTATTTCCTTGTTGGTGTGTCAAATAAATAAATAAATATTTTTTTCTAGTCAAAAAGATTGGAGGATGTCTAAGAAAATAACGATTATGAACGTAGTGCATGGCATATAATAATTAACAGAAGTACTTGTGTCTTTATAACATTTTAGTGTCCAAAATATAACATCCCTGAGCCTAACACACAATAATTATTTTATCTCTTACTTATCAGTTATCACTATAGATTATAAAAGTGATAATATTTACCCAAGACGAAGGCCAAACGACTGAAGAAAAGAATGTGGAATTAAAGCTTCTTAGATAGTTTATTTTCCTGCTCCTGTTTTTGGTGTCCTTCAACTCATCTCTATCACAAATGAGGCCAATGAAAGCGTGAGCCATCTGCATGCCCTACAAGTTTAAAATATTTAAGAACGAAAAGTAATCTTCACTTCCATTCGAAGATTCCATTTTTAAACTATTTAAAATAAATTGGAATAATAATAAAACACTTAATATTGCTCACAATTACAAAAAATACTCAAATCACAAGCTCAAATTATAATAGTTATTTAAATATGTGGGCAAAGACGATCTTATGTCTAAAAGCGATTTATTCCATACAATTTAATTGTGTTAACTGGATTATTGAAATAATTTTTTGATTTGATTTGATTGAAGATTGAAATTAATGTTCATTATGTAAAATTTTCCCTGTTCTTATTTGCAACGAATGCAAAATAAAATGAATAGTAAATCTTTAAATATTGACGTTATATGTTACATATTACTTTTGCAATAGAAATCATTAACAAAAAATTAAAACCGACTTCCAAGTTAAAAACGATATTAATAGCATCCTTATAATATGAACTAAAAAGTATTAAATAATTTTTCCTATCTAATATGTGGTGCCTTTTCCCGAATTCGGCTAAACCTCAACTATTTCTGTACTCAATCTACATCATTTTGAAGTCGGTACCAGATATAGCTGAATCTTTATTTATTTGACAGAAAATTTGAAACTTTTAGAACTGGCACCGACTTCAAAATTATGAAGATTGAGTACAGAAATAGTTGAGGTTTAGCCGAATTTGGGAAAAGGCACTACATATTAGATAGGAAAAATTATTTAATACTTTTTAGTTCATATTATAAGGATGCTATTAATATCGTTTATACCTTGGAAGTCGGTTTTAATTTTTTGTTAAAAATAATAATTTCACTCTTTTTAGTTACCTAGTAGGTAAACTGCCAATTCAAATTGTATAAAAAAATAGTTTCATATTGTCTTCACTAGATGTCACTGAGGCGCTCCTGTGTCGCGCTATCGCTTGTACGTAGAAGTTTTATATAGGTAGTTGTAACTCGTAACAAATTCCTGTCGACTGTCGTGTTGTTGAAAGTTTGTAAGCAACTGACAACTCAACAGTGAGCTTGCCGCTTGGTGTGAGCAGTGAGCATTGAATTGACAACATAAATCATAATATTGAGTGGTAATTGATCTCGTATAATTGTTATTAAGTTGACCTCCGTCATAGTCCGCGAATTTATAAGTGGTCGTCGGTGGTACTGCGTATATTCTACGTATCTTATTACAATTTGTTAAGACTGTTAAGAGTCATACGGCATACCCCAAGGTCCAAATATCAGGTAGATAGATTTATTTAAACAATACATTTAAAAAATCTAAGTGAACACGTGCTGAAAAATGCTCGCAGCGCGGCATGCCGCATGCCCTGACATTCCGGTTAGAACTTGAATACGATGTTTAGCGCGGCGGCGCGCGGCGACGCCGTTGCCTCTACGGCGCCGACCGCCGCGTATATTAAACAGCCTATAATAATTGGTGTTGTGATGTACATAATTATTATTATTGTATCCATACCTATGCCTTGTACTATTATCTATTTTGTGCCATGAGACATTGGTGACCTTAACACGACGTGGTAATGATGATGATTACGATGATGATGATGATGAATTTGAATTGCATGATAGCATATGCTGTCTGTTCTTAAAACAACGTCGAAACTCCCAAATGTGTATCTATAAAGAGTCAGGAGTTCTCTCAGCATCTTCGAAACCATGGTGTACCTTGACCCAATATTTGACTTTTTGGTAGCATATTCTTAGTACACTTCACATAAAACCAAAATCACCATATGTTTCCATATAAATTTCGAGGAGTTCCCTCGATTACTCCTGGATCCCATCATCAGGTCACCGCTTTGTGAACATGGTACCAAATTGGAGTGAAACCTAATACAACAAAACAAAAATTTCGAAAATCGGTTCACAAACGGCGGAGTAATCGTTGAACATACAAAAATAAAAAATAAAAAATAAATATATCCACAGCCGAACATATAACCTCCTCGTTTTTTGGAAGTCGGTTAAAAAGTAAGTGAATACCACAAATTACAAAATCAAGTACCCTTTATTAAAAAATTATTCTAAGTATACTTACAATATTCCATACTGTAAAAAGGCGAGGCCAGTAGGGGAAGTATAATTTCATTTCTGGATCATCTCGTATCTTGTAGCACCACACATGAGTGAGAACCACGTTGACAAAGTGCAATGAAAATGTCAACGCATACATGAACATTCGCAGGTGTATGGCTTTCAGAGTCTGCGCCATGGTACCGTTTTAGCACCGATATAGTTTTAAATGTATTCCAAAGTTTATGATCATTTATTAATAAAATTTTCTAAATGAAAATCTTTGCTGTTAAAGGATTTCAAATATCAATCAACTCATCAACTCTATGCCCGATTAAATATATCTCCGCAAACGATGTCTCGCTAAGATTCGTCGAAGCAAATAAGGCTAAGTCACAAGCGAATCTTTATATACCTAGTTCTAAATGTAAGATTACTAACTGTTGTTTATTCCATAGCATGTGACGCTCTAGCACGACCTCCTCCGATAGGGTTAAGTTTACTATACGTTAAGCTAATTAAGTTTTTATTAATCCAGCGTCAAAGTTGAGCACGTGCCTCAAGATTAGCGATATTATTTTGGCGACACGTGCAGACATAGGACTGTAGAGCTATCAAAATTTATAACTATTTTGGTATGGTTGGCACAAATGAATAAATAAAAAATATTCTTTTTTTCACAACTTCTTTTTTATTAGGGTTCCGTAATCAACAAGGAACCCTTATAGTTTCGGTCTGTCCGTCCGTCTGTCCGTCTGTCTGTCCGTGGTTTTGCTCAGAGACTAATGACTATAGGACCTAGAAAGCTGTCATTTGGCACTTATTAATGATCCCGACAAAATGGTACTAGTAAGTAGTAAGGGAGCCATAGAACAAATTTTGTTTTGATTTTTTAGGGTTCCACAGTCAACAAAGAACCCTTATAGTTTCGGTCTGTCCGTCCGTCTATCTGTCCGTCTGCCTGTCTCTCCGAGGTTTTGCTCAGAGACTATAGGACCTACGTAACCTGATCCGTAACCGGATCTTCCGACCGAGCGAGGTGCTGTGTATGCTCGGTCAGGCCGGAACCCGGTGATACATTTCAGCTGTCCTGTATAATCCATCCATACTAATATTATAAATGCGAAAGTGTGTTACCTCTTCACGCCCAAACCGCTGAACCGATTTTGCTGAAATTTGATATAAAGATACTCTGAGTCCCGAGAAAGGACATAGGATACTTTTTATCCCGGAAAAATGTAGGGTTCCCGATAAACGAATTTTGGCGCAATGGAGTTGCGGGCGTCATCTAGTATTATTATATCGGTATACGATACTTAGTCATCTAGTATTATTATATCGGTAGGAAACTTCGATAGCGCGATGCAGGAAGGATTTTGAGTACCGCCATAATACAATTTGTTTTATTTTTTCTCTATAACGGTACGAAACCATCCGTGCGCGAGTCCGACTCGCACTTGGCCGATTATTATTAGAGAAATGATTTTACGTTTTCTGGGATTTAATTGTAGAGGCATATACCTTTAAATGATTTACTGACTTTACTAAGTCTGATCACCGGCAAATGATCTGAAATAAGTAAAGAAACATCCAAGCCATTCTAATTTACTGACAAATGTAGAGAAGCCATACACTTACTGATATTTAGAATTGCTCTATATGAGATCTGATATCTTTTTCACACAGCAAACTTCGTCTTGGCAACATTTTACATAAAATGTTTTCGGTGGGATTTTAGTTCTTTTTGTAAGTTGCTAGGCAGTCCTTGCAGTGTATATTTTTTTCTTCTTTTTTGGACTGTATTTGTGTGTTTGTGTGTATTTGTGCACATCAGTAGTGCTGGTTTTCATAGCCCATGTCTATATCATATAAACTTCCCCCCATTTTAGGGGATGGGGTGGAAAAATAAATATCTTTTGTTGGTTGTATACTAAACTTAGATTACGTACCAAATTTTAGCTTTCTAGCACTTTAGGATGTAGCCAAACATTTTGATGATCATCAGTGTGTCAGTGACGAAGTCGGTGTATTTTAGATAGGTGTCAATAAAATCTCAAGTATAATAGCTATTTAATTGAGACTTTCTATATTCAATAAGTCTATTATTCACATCATATCCTAAGAATATCAACTATATGGTACATCGGAAACCAACTCTATGACGGTTCAAAATAACGACGAAACAATTAGAGAAAAGGTAGGTAGTGAGTGCCCTTGCGCTTCGCTTGGCTCGACTTGGCGGGGGCACTACCGTGCCTCCAGATATTATGTCTAAAAAAAGATTTGACCTTCAAACCAACATGACGGCTAACACACCGGTCGGATTTGATTGAGTTTTTTTTTAATTTAAGCTATATTTATGACCTAAACATTGGTGCAAAAAACTGACTTTAATTAATTTCAGGTTACCATACATGGCTGAGATAATGCGCCTGGGCGATTATACTAACAGGAAAAATTTAGTCTATTGAATTTAAACAGTAAAAAACCGCAGTATCGGTAATCGCTAAAGGTATCGTGGAGACATTGAACTTTGCAGAAATATCTTAGCATTCCCGTAAGGTCCAGTCAACTCTACACAATTACTCAAGTAAAATGTGATTTGGTATTGCTTTCATGATTAAAAATGATACACATGAGACCTTAAATTCGAAACCTTAACAACTTAAAAAAAACCTTATTTTATAATGTTGGTAGACCTTAGTAATGCGGAAGGCAAGACCTTAGTAAAGAATTAAGCTAGATTATAGATCACATCTAACACTGTAATAATTAGAATATGTGCATGTAGTAGTATTAGTCCGGGAGCTGTCAATCTCGAAATTGCCCTCATAGCGTGCAGAGGTGCATGGATTATTTTTTATATAATGTAATCCATGCACGTATATATTTTATATGAAAATAGATACTTAGTTTAGAACTATAGGAACTTGAAACGCTTGGTTTGCGTGGATTTGCAAAGTACGTAAAAAAATTAAGACAAAAGAAAAGTGAATAAATGTTTTGCCCTCTCCATGTGCACTGGTTTGTGTGTGGTCGGTGGGTTTGCCTAAAGTGTATTCAATAGAACATTTCTTTACCTTTCAGGAAAAAATTTAAAATATGCAAACCAATTTTTTGACCGGAAGAGAGTCAGGAAAGCCTTTTTAAGTGTGTGATGAGGGAGGTCATTTTGCCCTCATAACTGATTTTTTTAATTTGTTCCTTGCAATATCTACTTTAAGATTATATTGGTAGTAGAGCGTACTATATAATCAAAATTCAAACCATTGTTTGCAAACCTCTATCATCAATTCATCATTTGTCTGAAATATTATGGTATTATGTCTTTTGTTATTCTGAATAAATTACTTACTATGTAGCGAAAATTTATAATCATTAACATAAAGGTGATTTCTTTGTGTATTAATTGTAGTCACTCATTAGTAACGTGATTATTATCATACTGTCCACACAATATAGTAATTATTGTCATGTATGCGTGAAATGATGATGCATTTCTAAAGTACTGAATTGACTGATTTCGTGAGCGTCACGTCTCGCAATTCCGTCGAATCCATACAAATTTAGAAAATATGCATCTACGCGTCGCGTTGCGGTATGAATTGAATTTCGCAAACTAGTAACAAACATCAGAGAAAACTAGAAGTGTTTCTGTTTAAACAACCCAATCAAGTTTTTAAGAATATCAAAGTACACACAGTCTTACATAATATAGACGCATATACAGGTAAATGTTTAGTTTTTAATCTTGTTTTGTTTATGTTAAATAGTTATGAAATAGAAGTAATTAACTAAGTAGGGGTCATTGATTTGATTTATACAACATCAGCTTACCCTTGACCTTGAAAATGACATATTTAAGCCGGACATATTAAGAAAATGGTCAGGTTTTGAGATTATTTGTCGGAACAGAATCATTTGAAATAATAATTAACGTCTATATCTGGTTTTGAATTATTGTACGGGCTTAAGAATAAAAGCATTAATCGTTTTATTTTATGATCACTTCTATTTTATTTGTTACATCAAACGGTTCAAGCATTCGTGTCGTGTTTGGAAAAAAAGTTTAGGACCATTTTTATTGTATAACAAAAATACAAGTAAACAAAATGCGTTCAAAAGAGAGCACAATGGCGGCGTCTTCGACACTTATACACCTGCGTATGTTCATGTATATTTTGACGATATCGTTGCATTTTGGGAACGTGGGTCTCACTCATTTGTGGTGCTACAGGATACGAGATGATCCGGAACTGCAATATTTGTATCCTTACTGGACTCGACTTTTTACTGTTTGGGCTATTGTGAGTATCGTAATTTGCTTTTTTTATATTTGTGTTGCCTATAAAAATTTGAGTTGTAATTATTTTCTTTTATATATAATGTATGTTTTTATGTTTGTGCACACATATCTCCGGAACCACAAGTCCGATTTTAGTGATTCTTTTTTTATTGTACTAGATATTGTTCAACTTAGGGAATATTGCAAGTTTCATCAAAATCGGTTTTTGTAGTTACAAGTACAAAGTAGTTTTTGAGATAGGGAATTTTAATTCTTAATTACGTACAAAAATTTGAAGTCGGTTTTATCTTTTTAAAATACTATTGGTCGTGTTGTGTTAAGTCAGTGACATTTTTAGATATCTTGACTAGGATTACAGGAAACCGGACAAAATAACGATGACGCCTATTGTATATTTTTTTCTTATAGTGCCTTCAATTTACCGTTAATATTTAAAACCAATTTATTCAAATTTTACTTTGTTATCTAAATGCCTCATGCACTTCATGTTTAAAATACACTATACATATCATACCTTAAACTATTATCCATACTAATATTATAAATGCGAAAGTGTATCTGTCTGTCTGTCTGTCTGTCTGTCTGTCTGTTACCTCTTCACGATCAAACCGCTGAACCGATTTCGCTGAAATTTGGCATGGAGATACTTTGAGTCCCGGGAAAGGACATAGGATACTTTTCATCCCGAAAAAATGTATGGTTCCCGCGCGATAATTGAATTTTGGCGCAACGAAGTTTCGGGCGTCATCTAGTTATAATATTATTTATAACTTTTAATAGAAGAATTTAAGTAAAAAAAAAAAGAAATGAATAATACAATTATTATTTATACCATGTGCGATACTCATAAGTACCAATAACTTTTCAGGGAATGCAAATAGTCCACGGCATTATTGGTATTATTTGTGACAAAGATGAACTGAAAAATACTAAAGATAAGAGCAAATTCGTGGAAAATCTAAGAAATTTTAATTCTACATTCTTCTGTGCTATTGTATGGCCTTCGACCTGGGTAAGTAGCATAATAGTGTCCAACCGAAGCTATGGATGGCTTCGGTTTAGAATTCATCGAACTTAAGATGAAATAATTACGGTTTATATAATATTAAAATGTTTAAATTGTCTAACTGTAGTAGCCTTATTGTCTAATTTTTTAACTTGTAGCCTATTTATAAACTTTCGGCTTCGGTTGTGGTTACGCCATCGGTTTCGGCTAAAATTCACATAAGGTTGGACACTGTAATAATATTGTAGATTCGTAATAAACTTTTCAGGTATTTGAGACCGTAGGTAAACGCTTAGCGGGGCCTCCATAGAAAGGGTTTCCTACATCAGAAGAACAAAGTAAATCAATTTATTTTTCCTAAAATTTCTCTACATTTCTATTCGTTCTATTCATTTCTAGAACTCCAATGCCAAAAGCTTACTGAAGAATAGAGTCCGGTGGTAATGAGTTAATGACTAATCATTTTAAAAGATCCGTTGATTTGCGTTTTTTTTTTGTGCTGGCTTTTTGTGAATACAACAGTTTTTTTTCCAGAATCTTTATCCAAATCATAACCATAATAAGAAAATAACATGTTTTGCGTATTTTTTGCTAATCGTTTAAACTTTATTTAGAAACTTTCCATTGATTTTGCGGATATCAAAGAGCTAGAGTGTTCCAACTTATACAAGGTAGGTATAAGTTATACGGCCAAGTGTAAGTCGGACTCCCACACGAAGGGTTTTGTAGAGTTATAGAGCAAGAACAGGCAAAAAATATGTTTGTTGTATGGAAGCTCCTCTCAAATTTTTGGAGTATTTTTTGTTAAAGTGGCATTAAAAATACATAAGTTTTAGTAATAGTAATAGAGTCCCGTTTTTACTCTTTTGGTACTTACGGAACTCTAAAGTAACAGTTTTTGATACTTACTCACTTTTAGTGGTGTTAAAATAAATTTTCATCATTTTCGAGAAAGTTATATTTTAAATAGTGCCTAGCTTACAATTTTGATTTACTATCAAAAGAATATACGAGGAAATTGTAAAATTGACGACTGGACTAATATGCTACATGGGTGAGGCCGCCAATTTTTACTGATATGACGCAGAAAAATTTTGCGAGAGAAAGAAAATCTACGCTGCTTGTGACGTTGGAGCACCTAAATTGTAGGGAATTTATTTCTCTACGCTATCATAGCGTTGAGAAATATGCCGTTGGAGCACCAAAATGATAGCGTAGAGGCTATCATAGCGTAGAGAAAATCAAATTTATCTCTGTAAATAATACACAATGCGGTTTGTATTATAGCCCATGGCCCTTTTGACTACTCACATGATACATTGGTCGTTTTATGTGAAACAGTAATACTTACATTTGTGTCACAAAAAAACTTCCTTTGAAAAAACTGTGTACACAGCCCGACTGAGGTTCAAATGTGAACTATAAGTATTAACTAGGATAATTATACATTTTATTTGAATAAATTGTTAGTAAATCTATAATAAAATATCCTTAACCGCACAATTTTGTTTCTTAATATTTATTTTATTTCATGTAATAATCTTATTAAGTATTTCCAAACATAAATACTGAAACAAAGACAATAAAAATACAACTATAAATAAATTAATTAATATATATAAACATTATTTATAAATAAAAAAATAAATCTAAATCGGAGGCTGCGGGCAAATTACCAATTAGGCTGGCAGCATTACCTCGCTGAATGGCCAAACTAATACGTTGGCCGAGGTAAGCGCCAGCCCTGGGGTCATTTGATTTGGCGACCAGTCTTTTGGAGACATCTTTATAGAGGGCTTTTGCGTCTGGCCCCCACGGACCCAAGGTTTCAACAGCAAAAGGCAGAAATATGAAGTCTTCGCCTAGACACTCATATTTCCGCCTCTTACTGGTTTCCGCGTGAGCGGCGGCCGCTCCCGCCTCTTTCGAGGTGGCCGTTAAGTGCGACGCCGCCAGCGTGTCCACGCAGGTGGCGTCCCAAACCAAAGGCCTGCCCCGGCTCCATGGAATGAGCGTCATTCCATCAGGTCTCCTGCCATTGTCACGCGCGATACCGTTCGGCTCGAGTGTAGCCGGCACGTTGACGGAAGCAAGATCCCTGCGGATGACGTCATTTATGGAGGCATGGCGGGACTGGCGGCCGGCACTCCGGCGGCAAGACAGTCCGTGGTGCCCCTGGCGGTTCACTGACGGTTAATCTGTTATGTGAACTGTCGAGAAATGGCGAATATTACGAGATTTTCCATAAAATACGTAAAAAGTCAGCGTGGCCACTTCCAGATTTTACCTTCCGTAACACCCAACGATAACAATAAATCGGTATTATTGATGACGTTTAAAATGTGGGGTAGAATTTATGTTTCTAACGATTCATTTGATTTGAAAAAGTTTATAAAGAAAGTTATCTTAAAATACTATAAGAATTAGATGAGGTAATAGCCATTTATATAAGTATTCATAACATATCAGATTTATTTTCAAATCTGTCATACTTCCTGCTACAGCGACAGTTAAAGTGCACCTCTTCCACGGCGAATTGTATATTTTAAGCTATTTTCTTACCTTTTTTTATGTTTAATTGTAAATATATTTTTAGACTATTATTGGAACTCAAATAATTCTAATGCATGCTTAAGTGCTTTGTTTTCTTCGTAAGAATCAGTTTTCGAGCATAAGATAAACACAATACTTTTTAAATTACAAAGGGCGGAGAAAAATAATTGCAAAATCAGCAAAAATTGGCGGCCTCGCCCACATATCGTTACGAGAATATACCGTACGTTTACCCGTACCTACTTAAATATTATCCGTTATTACGTTAGACTTTCGCTGAGAATAATATTGTGTGTTCATATCCAAGGGCAAATGTATAATAGTAAACTTTTATGCTTTGATATTTATTTTAGAACCGGTCTTATTACAGTCGTCATCTTCTAGGCAAAAGCTCCCAAAGTGTAACGCTTCAAGCTCTCGACTCAGGTACCAGGCGTTCAGATTTTTTATCCCCCATAATATTACCCCATTGTAAGTCAAAAGCTGGCGACGCCCTGTTCATGTGACATGTCACAAATCGCTGTAAAAAAGAGAACGGTAATTTTTTGTTTGTTCTAGGTATGCTCAGCGATATTCTGGTTCTTCCATCACTACGACCAGAATCTACTGCGTTACACGCTGATGAAGAAACTGTCAAACGATATCACCAGTCACATAGCACACACGTTTATTTTGGTGGCTGTGCTTTGGGAGGCTGTCTTCCGGCCGAGACATGAACCGAAGTCCCATACGAGAAACGTTGTTTATGCGCTGTCTGTCGTCGGATTGTATATTGTAGTGTAAGTATTGTGTTCGTTAGTAAGCATAATAACATAGGCCTTTTACTATGACATAGGCCTCTTAAGGCCTCCGTGGTCCAGTGGCTGAGAGCGTGGCTCTTTACTCGGAGGTCATGGATTCGATTCCCGCGTTGGAAACGTGATGCTATTTGTAAGTTTGTTTAGGACAGTGCAGTCTGACCTGATTGTCTGACAAGTAAGGTGATCCATGTGTGGCGGTACCCACAATTCGCCTGACATTCCTGCATCGCGCTATCGAAGTTTTCTAAGCGCGTCGGTATATATACGACAGCTGAAATGTATCACGTGGGCTCCGGCCTGACCGAGCATACCACCTCGCTCGGTCGGAAGATCTTCCTTTGGCTTTCACGCATTTATCCCACACATGCGTCGGACGGGCATGTAAAAAGCCGGTCCTGTGTCCGATCTCTCTTCAGTTGTGTTGGTCGTTCGTCCCACTGGGTTATGAGAGTAAAAGTAGCAAGAGTGCTCTTGTGTATTGCACACACACTTGAGTACTATAAAATTACTCCTGCGTAACGAGCCAGGTTTAAATGAAACCGGCCACCGTCACCGAAACCGGTGTGGGGGTATTAGCGAAGTGAGCCCAAGTATATCCCACAACCTCTACATTTTGTGGTACACTTTACGGAAAAACTGTTACGCCTATAATTGCTTTGTGCCTAACATAGTAATTTAAATGTAGAGATCAGTCAGTCAAGGTGTGACGACGCGAGCCCTCTCGGATTTTAGCTAGTTATTATATAACATTACAGAGCGCAGCGGGACGTGCTTCAATTTTCATACACTTTTTATGACCTTTTGCAGTGTATATGTTACCGCTAATGTGCGTAAACCAGTTAGACTGCAGATTAACAAGGTATTCTGCAGATTATCTGGGTGAGTCAGTTAAAGTACAAAAGGTTTATTCTATTCTCATTAAATTACATAAAACAGGTTCTTGTTTGAATAAAACATGTTATTTTTTGGACATAAACAAAAGAATAAATATTTAATTTAAAGTAAAATGTTAAGTTTACTTAGAAAAAAACCAACCAAAACAAAACAGTCTTACGTTGACAAACTTAAGTCAAAGTTTTTAGGACTTTTACGAAGAAAGAGAATGAAAACTGACTAGGTAAAGTGCAAATATAAAGCTTTTTTATTTAAATTTCACACTTTAACTGCGTATCAAGGAATCTGCAGATTACCTAGGTAATGTGCATGTTAACGTATTCTGCATTCTAACGGTAACATATACATATAACAAACAATGTGTGGAAATTGCAGCTCATGCCACTGGTTATAACCTCTAACCAGGCAGTGGCATGATCTATGTGCGCACTCGCAGTGCGCTTACCATTTTCGTATGTATGAACAGCAATTCCATACTTAGATAAACTAAGCATCAATGCCGTTTTTTATGAAATTCGCAGACGATGAATGTTAACTTAAAAACATCAGACATTATCGTAACCACAACATTAAGTTTTTGTTATCCGAAGAATTATTGCGAATTTATCGACGCAATCATCAAAATCAATGGTTTAATTAAAAAAATCGTACTATCATAGAGCACAACAAGCCAAAATATGTGTTTTTTGTATGGGAGCCCCTCTTAATTTTTTATTTAATATATTTTTTTTATGAAATAAGGGGGCAAACGAGCAAACGGGTCACCTGATGGAAAGCAACTTCCGGCGCCCATGGACACTTGCAACATCAGAGGAGCTGCAGGTGCGTTGCCGGCCTTTTAAGAGGGAATAGGGTAATAGGGGAGGGTAGGGATGGGAAGGGAAGGGAAGGGAATAGGGTAGGGGATTGGGCCCCTTGGATTGGATGGCTCTCCCACGTATAAATGTTTTTAAATATTAAAGAACAAGAGTATAATGTTATTATATATTAAAGGACACATAAAACTAGGGATTGTGTGAAGAATTCAAGTAGCTACCTGTTGCTATTATTGATATAGAGCAAAAAAGGCTAAAACAATCACGTTTGTTGTATCGGAGCCCTCTTAAATATTAAATTATTTTGTTTTTAGTATTTGTAAATATAGCGGCAACAGAAATACATAACCGGTGAAAATTTCAACTCTCTAGCTATAACCGTTCTTGAGTTGTAACTCAATGTTTCAAATGTTTCATTTAAAATGCATCGCTTCTGTACCGGTGCGCGGCGTTGCAATATGAAGTGACTCTTAGTTTATATGAAAAGTATTTTTAAAGCGAAGCTTTTATTACATCGTCTCAAACATTTTCGGCGGCTGTCGTATGTCACTAGACGTCTGTATGTCTCCACGTTGTAGCCTGGAGACATACAGACGGACAGACGGACAGACAACGAAGTCTTAGTAATAGGGTCCCGTTTTGAATACTGCAAAAATCAAAAACCTTCCTTTGGATTTTGCCATCGTTGAGGAAAAATGTTGAATGTTCAGTCTTGTATAGTAATCCGACAAAAAATAAAAAGATTCCACGAGAATTAAATGATCTCAACACTAATTATTATTTATTCTCCAGTAATTATATACTACAGTCTACATTATTGTGTTATATGTATACTAGCGACCCGCCCCGGCGTCGCACGGGTATAAAATATATAGCCACTGAATAAATGATTAAAATCGACAGCCTATGACCCTTCACGTGGTCTACTTCTTATATTCTGTGCCAAATAACATAAAAATTGATCCAGTAGTTCGCGAGATAAGCCCTTTAAAATAATTTCCCCCATTTTTTCCACATTCTCCTATTAGTCTTAGCGTGATAAAATATAGCCTATAGCCTTCCTCAATAAATGGGCTATCTAACACTGAAAGAATCATCAAAATCCGTTGCGTAGTTTTAAAATATAGAAGATGTATATTATAGATGTACAAAAATTTTACCTCTACAATTTTATTATGATATGTTATATGTATAGATATAGATAGATAGATATGATATGATAGGAGGCTGCGCCCCCTGCCAAAACGTGTTTGTTTTTGTTTTCGAGCCGTTGTCGAGCCCCCCCTTTCTTTTATAACGGTCACTGGCTGCTGCCGCAGCACGCTCGCTTCGCTCGCTCGGCTCCCTCTGTGTTGTGGTCTAAGTTCTAACTTAACCTAACCTACTTTTGGAATTTCTTGATTGTGTTTGTTTTTGTTTTGGCGGGGGGCTGCGCCCCCCGAGCCCCCCTTTCTTACATAAGCCTTTCTAAGTAGGCCTTTTGTTAAGTCTTTTCATTAAGAATGAAATGAAATAAAAATGATGCGCTTGATACGGCGCCGGCGGTCATTTCGGCAACTTGCTGGGGAAGGTTTGTGAACCTTAGCCAAAAAAATAACTTTCTTACCTAATAACACGTTAAATACTCCGTGAACCTACAAAACTAAAAATCTATATTATCAGATAATTAAATTGACAAATTGAACACTCAAAACCTATAAGTACTTAACTAATACCTAATAATTACACAAAAAATATATTTTTTAAATTGACAGAGAAATTAAAATAATATCTACACTCAGAATTAAATAACACAAACTAAAATATGAAAACTATCGCAAATCATATAATTTGATGATTTCAAAATGAGTTTCACTGTCATGCATAAAATTTGAACTTCGAATTTAGAATACTATTTTTTTTCAGCCAGTCAGGTCAGTCGAGAGTCAAGACATAATTTACTCATCTATACATAGTCTATGCATATAATAAAAATGTAGAAATGAAAATTCTGTACATTATAAATAACCAAAAATAATAAGCGGGGGGTGTCACTACCTCGCTATACGAGTAGAAGCCAAAAATGTGGTTAGTTTTTTGTCTGTCTGTATGTTTGTTCCACTATCACACAAAAACTACTGATCCGATTTGAATGCGATTTTCGCAGATATATTTGTCTTCTTCCAACTTAATATCTGGTGTATAAGAAATTTTCCCCCCACCCCTCTAAGGGGACGAAAGAGGGGGTAAGATATTGTATCAACTGATGAAGTAGAAATACTTTAAATGGCAAAACAACATTTGCCGGGACAGCTAGTAAAATATTAATCTTATACAGGATGTAACAAAACTAAGTGATAATACTTTAGGATGTGTACGTGTTCCTCGTAGACTGTAGAGAGTTCACTGTGAAAGTAGCAGCACTGAAAGACCAATTTTTTTCACTTTTGTATGGGGAAACTGGTGACGCTCGGGCCCTTGCCCATATGAAAGTGAAAAAAATCGTCTTTCAGCGCTGCTACTTTCACAGTGAACTCTCTACAAGGAACACGTACACACCCTAAAGTATTATCACCTAGTTTTGTTACACACTGTATATAAAATTCTCGTGTCACAATATTAGTTACCGTAGGTACTCCTCCGAAACGGCTTCACTGGTTTTTATATTATATTATGCATAATATTCAGTAGGTCTGAGAATCGGCTACTGCATAGACTAAGAGAATAGTATATCTGGTCTCTGGGCTACTGGCAACTTTTTATATTGATAAGTGCATTTGTTGAATAAATAATAGTAAATTATTACAACTCGAGACTGTCAGCGACCATTGTTTGTGCGACGGGCTAGCGATGAACGTTGCCATGGTGCCATACTTATTAATCACCTCAATATTATAATTTATATGGCAAAACAACGTTTGCCGGGACCGCAAGTATTATTATAGAACTTAATGATAACATTAATTTGATTTTTCGAAACATCCCTTCCTATATCGCACGTCTGCATCATACGGAGAACACTTCCCCAAAATTTTCAGTCTCTACGATCAGTGGTTTAGGTTTTATCGTAATTCCATTTTCATATCTAATAATTGTTTTAACCTTGGATTTCGCCTAAAACACAGGGTAAACTAATTCTGCCAACGCTGTAAACTTATATCTCACCATGTACTTATGATAAATAATAATTATAATAATACTGAAAATTATTAAGTACTAGCGACCCGCCCCGGCGTCGCACGGGTATAAAATATATAGCCGCTGAAAAGTGATTAAAATCGATAGCCTATGATCCTTCACGTGGTCTATTTATCTGTGCCAAATAACATAAAAATTGCTCCAGTAGTTCGCGAGATAAGCCCTTTCAAATAATTTCCCCCGTTTTTTCCACATTCTCCTATTAGTCTTAGCGTGATAAAATAAATATAGCCTACACTCCACAGCCTTTCTCAATAAATGGGCTATCTAACACTGAAAGAATTTTTCAAATCGGACCAGTAGTTCCTGAGATTAGCGCGTTCAAGTTAGCCCTTTCAAATAATTTTCCCCGTTTTTTCCCACATTTTCCTCTATTTCTTCGCTCCTATTATAGTGTTAGCGTGATAAAATATAGCCTATAGCCTTCCTCGATAAATGGGCTATCTAACACTGAAATAATCATCAAAATCCGTTGCGTATTTTTAAAGATTAAAGGGAACAAAGGGACATGAGCGAAAAAAAAGCGACTTTGTTTTATAATAAGTATAGATTATGATTATTATATCACTCAAGACAAAGCCTTTTATTGATAATAATATAATGATAATATGACGTATATATTATTATAAATTAAGTTATAAAAAAATCGGCCAAGTGCGATTTGGACTCGCGCACGAAAGGTTCCATACCATTATAGAGCAAAAATTTGTGTTTTGAATAAATTAATTAATAATTTTATTTAAATGTTATGATTAATTTTTAAATAATAAATACAATTGAGTATTTTGTGAACATTTGAAGTGCCTGCCTATTGCCATTATTGATATCGAGCAAAAAGTTGAAAAAAAAATGCGTTTCTTTTTTCTTTTTTTTATGAAATAAGGGGGCAAACGAGCAAACGGGTCACCTTATGGAAAGCAACTTCCGTCGCCCATGGACACTCGCAGCATCAGAAGAGCTGCAGATGCGTTGCCGGCCTTTTAAGAGGGAATAGGGTAATAGGGGAGGGTAGGGATGGGAAGGGAAGGGAATAGGGGAGGATAGGGAAGGGAATAGGGTAGGGGATTGGGCCTCCGGTAAACTCACTCACTCGGCGAAACACAGCGCAAGCTGTTTCACGCCGGTTTTCTGTGAGACCGTGGTATTTCTCCGGTCGAGGCGACCCATTCGTGCCAAAGCATGGCTCTCCCACGTATAAATGTTTCTTGTATGGGAGGGAGACCCTCTTAAATATTAAATTTATTATGTTTTTAGTATTTGTTGTTAAAGCGACAACAGATACACACATTCTGTGAAAATTTCAGAAATCTAGCTATTGTTATGCTAATCTAGCTATAGTTCTTGAGATACAGCCTGGAGACAGACAGACATCGAAGTCTTTTTTTACCTTCGGGTTCGGTTACTGCAAAACTTTAATAAAAAACTCTAAATATTTACTTATTTCCTTATTTGGATTTACTTTGAGTTTAACGAAATGCACAAGTTGACATAATAACGTATTTTTGACCGACTTCCAAAAAGGAGGTAATACGTTCGGCTGTATGTATCTTTTTTTGTATGTTCAACGATTATTTAGAGTAGAGTTTGTGTATTAAGACGCTGACAACTGCCAATGGCCTTGATCTCGCATCACTCTCGCACCACTGTCGATTTTCATGCCAGAGAGACAGAGATGTAAAGTGTTCACTCGGTAGCGTGGGTACATTTTTCGTTTGTTAGAGGAAAAAATAAATATTATGGGAAATCTAGATGTCAGAACCGGAAATTAAATCCGGTAATCTTTGGATTTTTGTAAAAGGTATCAAATAAACAAATTTTAAAGCACAGATTATTATTACTTTAGTTAGAACTGCTTAAAGTTCCTGAAAGATGTGACTTTGGTTTTTTTTTTCATCCAGTAGGAGTACATTATTTTATTATTTAAATTCGACAAGCTTTTCCAAATATAATAAAAAATCACATATATTTTTTTGTGCCAATCAATGAAATACATACGTCTAGAAAACTGCACAAAGATGTCGAATTGGCAGCTGTCTTCCCCTTAAGAAGTAAAACCCTGTAAGGGTTCATTCAGACCGCAACGCGACGCGTAGATAATATGCAGCATTTCTAAATTGGTACTGAATTGACAGATTGACATCTCGCCTCGCGCAATTGAAATCTGTCAAATCCATACAAATTTATGCCGCGCCGCGCCTCGTCTCGTCTCGCCTCGTCGCGTTGCGGTCTGAATTGGCCCTGAGGGGCACGAGTCAGATGTCAGTCGCCTTGGTATAATTATGTCTATTGTGCCTTGGTTTACTATTTGATTACTTTATGACAGAGAATGTCGACCTTATAATATAAGGGTCAGTTCGCATTGTACCACGACAAGGCGATGCGATGAATTTTTTAATGGGCCATTTATAATATGGAAAAGGGCAATCAAACATACCTAAATAAATTTCAGTTTCAATTGTGTCATTAATGCATCGCTTCCGTACCGGCGGCGTTGCAATATGTAGAGACTCTTAGTTTATATGAAAAGTATTTTTAAAGTGAAGCTTTTATTACATTGTCTCAAACATTTTCGGCGGCTGTTGCATGTCACTAGATGGCCGGAAAATTTCACTTTTAGCGGTCCCCTATACAATCAATTGTATTGTGCAATATATTCTATGAACAATATTATTGAACAATTTATTTGACAATAAGATTGAAAGGCGGGCGCGTTTACGATTTAATATCAACACTAGATGGTCAATTCAAAAAATTCATCAGGTCATCAAAACAAAACAAAAAATTGATCGTCTAGGGGCCCGCTTACCATAGTTTTATAAAACCACACAATCTTTTTTGTGTTGTGTTTAGTTCATCAATTTTTTTTTCTATTTTTTCAGGATGTCATACACGTACAAGACCGCCGGCACGTGGCTGTACCCGTTCTACGACGAGTCCTACGGCACCATCTACTTCCCTCTGATACATCTTGTGACGTGCCTACTAACGGTAGGATCCTACTACGCGCAATGGCCAATCTCGAGAATTACACTTTTCAGCAAACATCTCGGAAAAAGCAACAAGCTGCTATTGAATACAAACATACAGAAAAGATTGCAGTAAAATAAGTTTAGAAGAGAATTATTTTAAATTAAAAGCATTTTCTAATTTCATTAGTTATCACGTGTATATAACTCCATTTCCTAGTGGGAAGACCGTTGGTCCGCACTCGAGGGGGTGCAGGTCCGCACCCGATCCCGGGTGGAGGCGTGTACCAATGAGACATTTTCTGATCTCAAGTACACAATACGGACGCTCGTACCGTGAAGGAAAACATCGTGAGGAAGCCCGCACATGGTTGTTCCTGCTAATTCCTCTGGACTTGGACTATGTTGCGAGTTTGTCCCGGGCACTACGGTATATTTTCAAGAGTGGTTACTCTGAAAATTCTGTATAAATCATCCACAATGGATGCAAAGGCCTTGTTTTTAATTCCATTTGCTTATAAATTAGGTATCTAAGGACTAAGGTCTGTATATTTATTAAGAGGTTGATTGGAAATTATCATATTCATCAACTGACTTCAAGGCAGCTCCATCATCACAAAAAGATCCAAGGTTGCTTCTGGACAAGGTCATGAGGTCACACAAAATCATTAAAATGTTATTTAGCCGGTGGATAAAATATATGTGCAGTACTTTTATTTAAATATTATTTAATAATAAATTAAATATAACCTATTTATTATATCCATTGACGCATACAATTGAAGACCCATGTTGATGAAATGGGTAACCAGGGCTCGGAATCGGTATTTTTTAACCAGGTTAAAACGCTCTTCAACCTGGTTGTGGGTAACTAACATTTTACAACATCAGAGCTATCACTCATTTTCCCTTATATTATAATTTGAACAAACCTACTTCTTCGTCTAACTAATATGATATATCTAGCTGTACAGACTGTACAGTGTACATAGATTCTTTATTTTTATTTCAAACCATTCTCCCGGCCCTAAAGTCTCCATTTTATGTAATAAAAAAACTTCAGTTTTTAAATTATTACTTATCCGCTTCATGCACTTATGTTTTCATTCCTGTGGATTCACGTAGTAAAATGAACATAATGATGTCGATTGTGATACTGTTTTAACTAAAGGTCTTTTTAAAACACTATTATTTTATTTAATAAATTAATAAATAAAAATAAAATAAAACAGCCTATTAATGACATGAATTATTGACAACCCTGTTTTTAAATTTAAAAAATAGGGTTGTCAATTTATGTCATTTGATTCTCCACATACAATTTCGAATTTAAAAAGTTATCTGGCATCAAAGCGTATTTCTTGTATAATGTTTTACTTCAATAATAATTGTAAATAGCGATAACAATTTTTTGCTCTTTCAAAAAATCTTGAGGAAATAAGGTATTTCGAAGAGTCATTCTTAAATTTCACTCTATCATCATTAAAAAATACAAGACAAACGACGATCAATCTTTAAGGGGCCGAGCTACCCTCGAAATTCTCATACATACGTAATACCAAAATCATTTTCTCATACGAAAATATTTAACATGTTTGAGTTTTTTTCAGCTTAAAATAGTAATTACCTAGGTTCCTGTAGAAAAATAAACTTCAAAATATTTAAATACCAAAAAAAAAACAATTGTGTATAATTTTTTTTACTAAATTTACTACTAAATATTTAAACACTAAAAAATAGAGTAAAACACTAAAAAATATATAAATAAATAGTAAATTTACTACAAAATATTTATACTGTACAAAATATTTTTTAGTATTTAAATATTTTGTAGTAAATTTACTATTTATGTAAAGAAAAATGTATTTTTCTTTATTTGAATTTTGCCGCCATTTGACAGATCCTTCTGCTCTACGACTTCTATGTAATCTATGAAAAGAAAAGATGGCCAAATGGACTAAAAACTAGAAAGTATTTTAATTGATTTCGGCGATTATTAATTTAATAACACTAAAATATGTCGTTTCTTTGTTTTTTCCAGGTAAGATTTTGTTATAATTTAAATGTAATAATTAAAGCTTTATGCTATGTGGATCCACATATTTTGAATTAAATAAAATCTTTGTTTTTTCCAGAAACCCAATTGTGTTATTATTTACTACATAATCGTCGAAAATCCTAAGAAATAACCTTATATTTATATATTTTTTAATGTTTAAATATTTAGTAGTAAATTTAGTAAAAAAAATTTATATACCTACATAAAAATTTTTTTTTAGTGTTTAAATATTTTGAAGTTTATTTTTGTATAGGAACCTAGGTAATTACTATTTTAAGCTAAAAAATAACTCAAACATGTTAAATGTTTTCGTATGAGAAAATGATTTTGGTATTACGTATGTATGAGAATTTCGAGGGTAGCCCGGGCTCTTAATTTATTGACTCACTTCTTTCTTTTTGTCACCTTTAACCCAAAATTTTTAGCTCTTAAAAGTATCACATTAAATTATTTCACTTTCTTTCCTGTTTCTGGAAAAAAAGTCCTCGTAATGGGCCACTGAATAAAGTAAGCGCCTAGTGCGATTGAGAATATAATGCCGAGAGCGACAATGAAGTACACTGTGCCGTACAGTGATTTAAAAACGGGGTATATCCAGATTCCTGTCTCCGCGTAGGTGTATAGCATTCTGAAAAAGAAAAAGAGAATTTTGATCATGATTATTTTTGTGCAAGGTGGCCGAAGAGTTCAACATGTGGTTTCTGTATACCGTATTTATGTAGGTATAGGTAGGTATTTAAACATTTCAGTGATTCCGATGCAATATCAATCTTTAGACATTGGCAAGCGTTCATTTCCAGCAAAAGAAATTTAGATATTACGCTTAATGATATGTCTAACATTATATTTTTTTTAATGAAATGATCATCAGCCTTATAAGGTTTTTGCTGATAACTAAAAGCCAAATTAGTTTATAAAATAAATAAAAAATACAGTCACCAAAGAATTATAAAGATACTCACACAGCGAGGTACAATCCGAAATGGAAGGCCAAATATAGAAGGTTCGGGAGATGAGATTTGGGCACCCTCCGTGGTCGGAAGAGCAGGTCCCACGTCGCAATCGGTATTATGAAAGTGTGCATGATGTGGTTGGAGAAGGACGTCAGGATCTTGTCCACAAACGGCGGGTATATCAGGTCCCTGTTGTAGTGGTATAACACCCAAAACACAAGGAACACAACCTGAAAAAAAAATATGTAGATTTAATAAAATATTTATAATATTTTCTGTTTTCTAGTTGTATCTGACGCTACCTGTAATTTATATCTAACAAGAAATATGCATTATTCTTTTTAATAAATTCAGACGTCAATAATAAATAATAATCGGTCTTGCTCTATGATTTGTTTGCTTTATCTATTCAACATTATATTTCTTGCATTGTTTTATCTTTTTAACAAGATCAGTACCTAGAATAATGTGTTTAAAGTAACGATATTGGAATAGTTTTTCGTTAGTTTAACCACAAAACTTTCTACCTTGCTCCGAAAACAAGCAGGATAAGGGTTTAAAGTTTTAAACACTAATAATAATCAATAAATCTATAGGCCTTCCGAGGCAAAGGGCTTTTAATTTGGCTACACACTTTGCACGAACAAAATATGTGGTAATCCAAACTTTTGCTTCAATAAATCTATAGGCGTTAGTAGAATGGTTAGTAGCAGTTACAATAATTGTGAAAATGTTATTACTATACTGCTACGTATTTGACGAGTTTTAGTGAATCCAATCTCCATCACCAAAACTGACAGGTTGATTACGTATCATGACTATCATACTACAGCTATGCAACAACCATTTGACAGCAAATATTGCACAATGTCTGCTGTATCTAAGAAAAATGCATCGGTTTTTTTACAGACAGCAGAATTGAAAGTGTGAAATAACTGCTGTCAAACAAAAGTTGCATTTATTAAGCCCGTCACAGACTTAGCTATAATAAATATTAATATATTAATCCATATGTCACAGAAATATATATTATAGCTGAGTGTGCGGTCACGCGAAAATTAGTATAGAAAATATAATTATAGTAGCCAAGCTATAAACATATTAATATATATATATATATATAAATATGTTTATAGCTATACAGATAAATATGTTTATAGCTAAGTCTGTATAGCTATAAACATAATATATATATATATATATATATATATATATATATATATATATATATATATATATATATATATATATATATATATATATATATATATATATATATATATTATAGCTAAGTCTGTGACGGGCTTTACTTTTTCAAGATTTACTTCACGCAACCTGCGGTAGAGATAAACTACGATAACATGGCGCGCCCCTCCAAAATTCTAAACGTTTGAAGTGAGTTGTCAAATCGTTTGAAGTGCGTTGTCTTGCGCGGTAGGAAAGTTATGATTAGTTGACCAACAAATCTTGGTAATAAGTGACATTAACGTACAATATTACGTGTAATTGGTTAAATACTACATACAAACTCTTTCATAAGGATGTGACTACACACATTGAAACAGTCATTTGGAGTGGCGCGCCATGTTATCGTAGTTGATCTCTATAGGAGGCTTAATCAGTGGCGTAACTAGAGGGTGGCAGGGCTGGCAAAATACCACGGGCCCCCGACTCAAAAGGGCCCTGAAAAGATTTTTTTATACATTGATTGTTAATGGCTTTATTATTAACGGTAAAATTTTTACTGGGGCCCCATTAATTCGTCTGGGGCCCCAGATGGTATAGTTACGCCACTGGGTATAATAATATTTATTTCATCAACACTTACCCATATTGATGGCCATATTACGGAACTGAAAAGACCCTCTCTGAATACATACAAATACTTTGGCAGTTTGTAATTTCTCTTCGAAGAATTCTTTAGAAGAAGACTATCACAGGTCAGCGCGATCACAGCGTATACAATTTGCAGGAACTGAAAAATATAACATAGCAATGAATTTATTAAAAAATTGCTATTATTTTGTGACAACGTTGTGTGAAAAACCTCAACCAGAACAGAATATTTAAATAATGGGCATGACGCGACGGCAAAAAAGTTAATTTTATAATTTTTGTGGTCATAACCTCGAGCACTATTTAAAGTTTTTGCTTCTTAAATTAATATTAGCTTCAATTATTCAATTTTCCCGGATTCGGATTTGGTTAAATATGTTTAAGATGCTATCTTGTTCTCAAGTTCTGAATTCAAAACTCTTTTCGATTAAATCGTTCTGATCCAACGGTGATCTGTGATCCAAATACATTGGTACGATTTGGTTTTGAATGAAGGTTTTTTTATTTATTTATTAGCAATCAGTGCTATATGTTTCGATTTTCGAGGCCATCCTGAAATAAGCTACAAAATCGTCGGCATAATGATACTCACAAACGTCCAACACGTGAAAAACCTGGTCTGCAAGGAGGCATACACTTTGATATACGGATCTTCTGCTGCTTCGAATCTTCCCGCGGTCATGGTCGACATGTAAACTATGTTCGTTACATGCAGAGCTATTGTCAGCACATACATGCCCATGCGCATGTAAATGCCATTCATTTCCCGTGCCATCTTTGGACCTGAAATTTGAAATTAGAACTAATAAGTATTTTGAATAGTAATAAAATGTTTTTTAAGCCTTAAGGAATAAACCATATCCGTACTTCCATACTAATATCATAATGAGAAAGTGTATCTGTCTGTTACCTCTTCACTCCCAAACCGCTAAACCGATTTTGCTGAAATTTGGTAGAGATACTTTGAGTCCCTCGAAAGGACATTTTTTGTCCTGGAAAAATGTATGGTTCCTACGGGATAAACGAATTTCGGCTCAACGGAGTTTCGGGCGTTATCTTGTATTAAATAAGTTAGACTACAGAATAATTTTAATTCTTGGAAATCTATTGTTATTTTATTATTGTTACGGTCACCGGTGTCCTTATGGGGCTTGATGGGTTAATTACAAATTTAAATCCAACACAGTTAAAAAGGATGAGAGTGGACATAAATTACCTATGTCCATTCTCATTCAAACAACGTCCAGGGACCAGGACATTCTATACTTTTGTGGCATAAAATATGTACGGTTCCCGCATATTTTCTCTACGAGATGTCACTGTAATCGTCTATCAAGATTTAAATAAATTATGTTTTTCCGCGTAAAGAAAATCACGACATTTTTGTGTTTTACTTTATTTAACTGTATTATCTCGTCTTATCTTTCACGGCAGTTATGATTATTATAATGATTATTAATGTAATAATTAAATATCACTGACATACATTTAATGCTTTAATCCAGCCATTCTCAAAGTGTGCTCCGAGGCCCTGTAGTAGGGGCTTCGCGAGCGATACCTACATAATTAATTGTTTTAAAAAATGTCATTTGTTACCAGCTCTATTCATTCAATTCAAACTTTGCATTAAAAGACAAAACATTCTTTCTTTTGGGAATCCTTTAAAAAAGTCACTTCTCGCCAACAAAAGAGTTTAAGAACCGATGCTTTCAACAATAATAATTATGCCGGAGCTATTAGCTGCAGCCTGGTAAGGTAATTATTGTAAATTGCATGCCTTGTAGCACTAACTACGGACGACGGAAATGGCCCAAGGAACATGTGTTTATGCTCCCATACAATGTTATACGTTTATTTTACAAGGCTATTAGTACTTTAGTGTTTACTGCTTAGATACCTACATAATAATAGCCCCCCACCCGTTTCGGTAACGGTGGCCAGTTTCATGGAAACCAGACCAGTTACACAAGAGTAATTTTATAGTTCGATGGTACTATTTTTGAAAGAGCACTATTTACCTCGTCGTAATTTGACTGTTGTCTCTTCACTTTAAAAATAAGTGAAGTGTCATCAGCAAAAAGTACTATTTCATTATCGTTATCCTTAACTAAATAAGGTAAATCATTTATGTAGATGAGAAAAATAAATGGGCCCAAAATAGATCCTTGTGGAACACTTCACTCTATTTTGGTTCCATCGGATCTCTTACTATTAATTTTAACCCTTTGAGTCCTATTTTTGAGGTAAGATGTCAAAAGATAGAGTACTGAGTGATGAGTCTCCTCTTCTACACCTAGCGCATCCTGCGACTCGTCCCAAGCTTCAAGTATACTACATAGAAGACCTATATCACCATCCGTTGTGGAACGACCCTTAGTAAAGCCGTATTGATTATCGCGTAATAACTTATTTGAATGTTAAAGTGTAGCAATAGCTGTTTTAATTTTATTTATTTTCAAATGTTTTGCTAAGAGTCGGTGAAATCGATATAGGCCTGTATTTTTCTGGGTCAGACTTAATACCCGCTTTAAATAAAGCTAAAATCTTTATTAAGTCGGGATAAATACCACTCTCTGCATACTCGTAGTCATTAAAAATCACTGCTAGATGAGGAGCTATTATGCCAATTATCGATTTGATAATTTTTGTAGACATGCCCTAGAGATCGGTTATATGTTTATGTTTAATAATTTAATAATTAATATTAAATGATGTCAGATCAATTTTGTTTCTGTACCTGTACTGATATCACTTGGAGTCATTTAAGTCACCTTCAATCATCATCATCACTGTAAATATTCGGTCAGTCTTTACTTTAATGCATTTTTATCGTATCTGAACTTTGTACACTTTTAGATCGATATGAATAAAATAACTTATAGTACAAATACATAATATTATGATAAAATCTGCATATTGTTTGAAAGAATAAAAATTAAAATGCACTTGAGATAGTGTTCATTGTTGCAACTTGCAGTTGTTCACAGATGACAATCATTACATTAAGGGATCCTCATTAGGCAAACTATCGTCTCATTTGCCAGTAAGTATTTAAACTTTATTGTTTAACATGTTATAACTATAGTGGTAGACGTTGGATTACATACTTAATACTTATCGATACTTTTTAATATTATAAAGCGGAAGAGTTTGTTTGTTGGTTTGTTTGAACGCGCTAATTTCAGGAACTACTTGTCCGATTTGAAAAATTATTTCAGTGTTAAATAGCCCATTTATCGAGGAAGGCTATAGGCTATATTTTATCACGCTAAGATTAATAGGAGCGAAGAAATAGAGAAAAATGTGGAAAAAACTGGGGAAATTATTTGAAAGGGCTTATCTCACGAAACACTGGAGCAATTTTTATGTTATTTGGCACAGATAAGAAGTAAACTACGTGAAGAATCATAGGCTATTTTTTGTGGACTAATTTGTCTGTGAAATAGGGGGTTTAGATCAAACAAACCCGATGAATGAACCAATTAACCACCAGTTTACAAATATAGTTCGACTTGTATATCTTATAATACAGGTAAGCTGACTAACAATATCTAAAAAATTTGAGTTTCTTCTTTGTATTTCTTTTCTTGTGAAAAGGTATGGAGTGACGAATATGATGCTAAATATATTTAAAAATAGCTGTACTTAGCTATTTTTAAAAAATTTCATATCAGCAATATCTAGATACCAGATAATATAATTGCGAAAGTCTTTCTGTATGTCTGTCTGTTACCTCTTCATGCCCAAACCGCTGAAACGATTTTGCTAAAAGGTGAGGAGATACATACTTTGAGTTCTGAGAAAGAACATATTCGGACACTAAGGGTCTGTTTCACCGCTTCCTGATAAGGCTATCCACCACTTAACTTGACACATAGACTATGGAGAATCTCTCAAATAAGCCTATCGGGCACCTTATCAGGAAGCGGTGAAACAGGCCCATGTGAAATTTACGGTTCCCGCGTGATAAACGAAATTTTGAACGGAGTTGCGGGCGTCATATAGTTTTAAAATAAATTAAAGTAACCTTCGAACTACAGTTATAATTATATTATCTTCTAAATAGGCTACCTAATAGGCGTGCTCTATTGGGTTCATATTCATATCATTAAGATAAGCTTGAGTTGCCCGAGCGGTATGCGGCCGAGCATTATCCTGCATTAAAACAAAATTGTCACCGATATATGGGGCAAACGGTACGACATTTTCTTCTAAAACTTCTCTGATATAGCGGTTCGCAGTCAGACTCCCTCTGTCAATCACTACCAAGTCTGTGCGAACTCCCAAACAAATGCCCGCCCAAACCATTATTGATCCACCACCGTATGCAACTGTAGTTTCAAAATTTGTCTGAATGTAACGTTCTCCTTTGCGTCTGTATATTCTTTGCCTGCCGTCAATTTGATTTAAGAGAATTCTGCACTCATCACTAAACAATACCTTACTCCATTGGTCCGCATTCCAAAGTCGATGTTCCTGAGCAAAAGTTAACCTGTTTCTACGATGATTTACCTCGAGCCTTGGAGCCTTGGCGGGCACAAATGAACCCAAATCAGATTCTCCTAACCTTCTTCGTGCCATAACGCTCACTTACGGTTACTCCCCGCACTGCTTCTAACTCATGTCGGGCTTGGACGGCCGTCAAACGGGGGTTCCTACGTACACGAAGCCGAATGAAACGATCATCCCTACTCGAAGTGCGTCTTTTTCTGCCTTGTCCTGCTCTTCTCACATAAGTGCCAGTCACCGTGAATCATTTGACACTGCGA
The DNA here is from genome assembly GCA_905333045.1 of Lysandra bellargus. Classification (NCBI taxonomy): domain Eukaryota; kingdom Metazoa; phylum Arthropoda; class Insecta; order Lepidoptera; family Lycaenidae; genus Lysandra; species Lysandra bellargus. Next base: position 3,762,547 of record HG995326.1, on the reverse strand, counting down.
TGGACCGTTGAAATCGATCGACGAAGATGTCTGGCTATTAATCTGTATGTTAGACCAAATCTTCGCATTTCGAGTGCCCTGGCAATCTCCGTTGGGGCTAAGTCAGGCATAATTCAGTCCTCAACTCCAAAAAGATACAAGATTAATTTTTTTTTACAAAAAAACAATATTTGAATGAAAAATTTAAATAAAATTTAGAAGGGAGAAATACTCGAAGTTCGCTCTACGTAAGGTATATTCGAATAAAATTAAAACAATTGCATAAAATGTGATGTTCAATTGTTTTCCTAATTTGAAATTATTATTTTTTAAATTATTTGACGTATAAACCAGCCAGCAACCTTATATGATCCTTATATCAAACCTTTTTTTCATGTTCCGCTAAATATGCCGGTGTGTGTAGAAATATGCATTTTTTCAATGAAATTAAATATATGTCAAGTAGCCTATTATCCTAATCTTATCAAATTATATAAAATTGTCAGAGTATATTGTAGTACTATAGTAATTTTTATCATTTATGTAATCAAATAAATGAGGTATTGTCATGCAATATTTAATATTCTGTTTTCACTTATTTAAATTATTTGAGTTGGTTTTCAACTAATACATAATTACAATATATTATCATAATGATTTTTTTATTTTTGCATCAAATTAATTGGCTCTTAAACTTCTAGAATGATTTTGTTAAAATATGTTTGAATTACCCAAATGGTTCTGAAGTGTAACGGAATCCCAGTACTTACTACAAAATATTTACATTTTACAACTCATTATATATCAGTTAGCAATAAATTGATCCTAAAATCAGTTATTTAATAAAACATAATTACTATGCATGTAATTATTAGTAAGTACGGTCGATAATCTTATAATTAATTATAATAATTATTTTGGGAAACAACAGTGCCGGTCTTTCAACTCTATTGTTCTTATTCTTATCTCACAGAAAATGTTACAATCTTATTAATAAAATATAAAATATATACTATATACTGACTAGGACCCCCCCCCCCATAAAAGTAGTACCTATTAATAAATACAGTAGCCTTTCCCGTGGTCTTCGCTGTTACTCTGCACACCAATCAATCATAAAATTTCACAACAATAATAATTCACAAAGTTTGAACAGTAATTTCAAGGCCTACACGCAAACAATAATTCTACCTATTAACTATATTATTCGTACAGTGTTTAAGGGGTTTCACACACAGAGCAGGTAATGTATATTAATATACATTACATCCCGGGACGTATAGCTTTAAATTATCTTGATGTATCACACACACAACAGATCTTTCCCTACATTTCAATGGTATACGTTCCTCTTGACGCACTTTTCAGCTGCTAAGGTGTTATACAGGCTGTTCTTATTTTTAATATCGTAATATTATGGACCCTTCGAGTAACTTGCTATTAGATTTACTAGATAGTTCATGATCAGAAGATGATTCGGAATGTGATTTTGATGCGCGCAATTGTTACAATATGTGCTCAAAACAGAACGATGTGAATTGAAGATATTTGATTGAAAATGTAGGCTCTGGGGAACAGACTGCCTGCAGTGCCTGCTGTGAAGTGCGGTGCTGAGGCGGTAACACTGTGTGTCTCTGTCTATCATACATAATATAATCACAGAAATTTTTGAACATCCTGTGAAGAGAAGAGATGTATATTTTACATGGAAATGTATTGAGATATATTTAGATGTATCAAAATGTAAATGTATATTTTTATATAGCTCTGTATCTTAAGATACGAAGATGTAAAAATATACATTATAGCTGTTGTGTGTGGTCTCCTGGCGATTTCTATGGAAAGATGTATCGAGATGTATCATGCTTTACATTACCTGCTCTGTATGTGACGCCCTTAAACATATAAGAAGTTACACGCTCATTCATTTATAAATAACTAAAAAAGTTTGACGGTATGTCAAGTTAATGATGATTTAACCATAAACTTATAATGCTAAAGACCAACAAAGAGTGCGAGAGAGAAGAAAATCCTTTATGGAATTATAACAAGATGAAAAGAGAGCGGCAGTCTAATGTAAATTGTAACCACTTTTATTTGACAGGTCGTCAATCGTTTTTATGCCCTTTCGGTATTTGCAATTTATTGTTTAAATCCTTTATTATTTTCATCAAATACTATTACATATAAAAATAGTAACTTGTTCTGTGAGTGATTGCAGTGTAAATCATAAGAGTAATCCTGAAAAATATACATGTCACAGGTAATTAATCTTCATGTCCTAATTGCTACGATGTATTTATTTTTGCTATATTCTGTCTTTAGTTCTCTATTTCAAATAAAATATTGTCAATCCTCCCTTTTACTTTCATATTTTGCGTAACTAAAGGTATTTTGAAGAAAAATTATTCATCAATTTTTTTTACATATACGCTAGTGCTTGAATCAAATTTATCGATATGCTTATCGATATTTTACAATAACATAAAACTAAAATAAAAATCATTTACCTTTATATATTTATCACCCTAATCCTTCAGGCCCCGCGCAAGCACCGGTGATCGCGACAACAATAGAATACAATAGCAATTCCTGGAAATTCCGACTGAAGTATTAAAAAAGGACATATACTTACTTTAAGGATTATTTTTAAATAATAATAATCTTTTGACATACCTAGTATAAAATCAAGGTTTCACAGATCAGTCACTTGTATCTGATATTCATTGGGTGTTTTCACACTGCGACGGTAACGACACGACACGATACCACAGAATAGATAAGGGCCACCGCACATATAATACAATTTCAAGTTGGCCGACTATCGTACAAACTAAATTGCGTAGTGTCACAATTTAATTGGACAACTTCATCGTATACGCTGCCAGCCGCAGACTTTTAGATTTATTTGGTAACGGTGTTGCTAGCCTAGCGACGTGCGTGTTAAAATGCGTAAAAAGCACGCTTTTATTGTGGCACTAATAAAACGAAGGCGAAAAGAAAGAAGAATATTTTGGGTGCATTCAATACTAAGTGACAGAATATTAGAGTTAGTACGATAGTCAGTTTGTACGATAGTCGGCCAACTTGAAATTGTATAATATGTGCGGTGGCCCTCTATTCTGTGGTATCGTGTCGTGTCGTTATCGTGCAGTGTGCAAACACCCATTGAATGCAGCTTTCAATAATATAATAGACAGTTCTCTGACAGAATAGGTATAACTGCAACTTTTAAACTTATTAATAGGACTGGTACCGACTTCAAAATTATGAAGATTGAGAACAGAAATACTGAGTACAGAATAAGGACTATTTAATACTTTTTAGTTCATTTAAGTATTATATTACTATTGTCTTTACCTTGGAAGTCGGTTTTAATTTTTTGTTTAAAAATAATAATTTTGCTCTTTTTAGCTGTCCTTAAGGTTTTCTAAGCTTACAGTTGGTGTTTTAAAAAATCACAATCAAAATTGCTTTATTTTTGAATAAATCTAAAATAAAATATATTTTTAGAATACATTGTGCCTACCACCGGTTCAGAAACTAACCCGACGAGAAGAACCGGCGCAAGAAACTCGCACGGGGCCCACTTTTTACCAAAAAAAGTGAGAAAAAAATTAATATTTTAAAATAAAATTTACAATGCTGTAACTAAAAACTAAATAATGTAAACATAGATAGGTACACAATAATTATTGAAAGTCATGTAGAAGTAGCCTTGTTAGGAAATCATTGACCTTTGGCACAAAACGTTCTTTGACTACTTTTTAAATTTATAAACGAAAGATTTTGAACGTTTTCTGGGATTCTATTGTTAAGGCATATACATTGACCTTTAAAAGATTTACTGACTTTACTAAGTCTGATCACCGGCAAGACTATGAAAAGTACCAATAATAGGATCATAAGGTTATGATGCATGGTGTAACGATGATGATGATGATTAATGTAATTAGCATAGTAGCTTATGCTTTTGGTTCTTTAAACAACGCTGAAACTCCTAAACATGTATGTATAAGGAATCCAGATCCAGAACCGTGGTATACCATGGGGAAAAACCTTACTTTTTGGTAGCATATAATCAAAATACATCATATAAATCCAAAATAACTATATGTTCCCATTTGAATATCAAGTAGTCACCTCGATTTCTCATGATTTCCATTAACAGACCACCATTTTTGTGAACATAGTACCTACTCGGAATAATACAATGTACAACAAAAGAAAAATTTTGAAAATCGGTTCACAAACGGCGGAGTAATCGTTGAACATACATAAAAATATATCCACAGCAGAACGTCTAACCTCCTCCTTTTTGGAAGTCGGTTAAAATAATTGTAATAAAAAGTGTTATGATATTTTATGATATGTATTTAATTTAAGAATAAAATGTAAGGGCTGATTTACCAGATAGATTTTACCTGAGAAATAAATAAGTAACTTTATAACGTGTTATGTGTATATTATTTACCCCTATAAGAACCTCATGTCATAACATATCCGACGATTGAAAAATCATTCCAAACGAAAATGTGTATCTCTTTTCAATCGTCACCTTTTTTTGCCAATTAAAATTTATAATACCTAATTTGAAATACAAAATCTGTCAAAGTTGCATATTATTTATTTCTTATAGAAACTCAGGTAAAATAACTCGAACGGACTATACTATCGATAGCAAAATACTATACTATCGATAGTAAAATATACATCACTAGCACACGCACACATTGACAGATCAAAAATGGTCACGCATTTTCGGGTTGTCAGGTGGTCTATACGACAGTATATTATAAGTTTATGGATTTAACTATCGGTCACACTTGAATTTTAAAATTCGAATAAATACATATTTTAAATCGAATGTATTGAAGTATTTAACACAACCATCATTCTTTTAGATATCGAAAAACACCTTCTATACCTGATTATCCACGATTTTCGAATTCGAACGATCCTTTCAATTTCAAAATATTCACTTAACACTGGAAATATTTGACTTCGATATCCATTACAGTGAAAATACAACATTACTCGTCAGCTCACAACGTAGTACTGTTATACAGTTAGTAGCGTCCGGCTACACAGGTCCATTGCTAGGCCATTACCGACCTTATTGTATTGCCATAGAGACTAATTAAGTGTCACATATAACGGTGTAAATTACAAGTCAGAGGCAAGGTCCGAAGATTGACCGTCGCGTCGTTTTGAATATCGGCGATCGACGTTAGGACGTATTTACACATGGTGTTTATCGAAGAAATTGGCAGATAGCGGACCTACGTCATTTGGGCCGGGCTATGTAAATTCAATATTAGGGTCAATTCAGACCGCCACGCGACGCGTAGATACATTTCTAAAGTATGGATTTCACAGATTTGCAAGACGCGCGACGTCTCACGCAATTGAAATCTCTCAAATCCGTACAAAATATATACGACAGCGGTCAATAAAATAATATCGGCCACATAATAATATTATGGGAGTTATCTAACGCAAATATTCCTTGTGCCTAGACCTAAGAAATAGCATCACAGTTTACGGGTCATTGTTGACTGTTGTGGATTTTAAAATTCGCCTATCTTAATAATATAGTTTCAGTGGTTAAACATAATTTCTATGAGCTTTAAATAACAAAAAGTTTTATTTCTGAATACATTTGAATCAAAATATACTCTCAACGTCCTAACTCCTACATAGGCATGGGCGCCGGCATGGGTGCCAGGTGCAATTGCACCCCTTGGGAATCTCAGGATCAACAGGAATTATTGAAATAAAAAGCCGTCTATTGGAAGCCGTACAAAGATAGTTTGTAATGTTTCGGCACTAAATGTATTCTGTTAACGTAAATAAATATTCACTGTTGTTCGTAAAAGTAAAAAGAAAAGGGAGAAAAGTAAAATCTGCACCCCTTGGAAATTATTTCTGCCGGCGCCCATGTACCTACATAGGTATTACCTGTCACCGGTTCGGGAACTAACTCGGCGAAGAACAAGATACTTACTCACACTTTTTACCAAAAAAATGGAATAACAGCTGGTAAGATAATTTTTTAAATAAAATTTACAATGTTGTAACTTCAATTTTAATACCTAGTTTTTCTTTTTCCGAGTCAATCTCGGTCGATAACAGTAAAACTCATAAATCGCAAAAATTACATAATATGCGTTTTTTTTTAAATGGATTAAAACTAGGTAGTAGGTTTGCCAACCGTCCTGTTTTCCCAGGACATGTCCTAGTTTTCTTAGCGTCCTGGGACGTCTTGGATAGTTTTTAGATAGCGTCCTGGGTTCACTACAAAATATTATCCAAGTCTAAAATTTTGTTGTAAACAAAATTGTTTGTTTTATATTATGATAAATAGTTTTACTATAATATGATTGTTTTATTGATTAAAATTTAAAAGACATTATTATTTCAATTTCCTAAACCTTAGAGTCTTTTATCGATAATTCTACTATTCTACAGCTATTGCGAGTTTTGTGTCCTGTTTTTGGGCGAAAATGTCATGGTTTTTGTAACTTCAAACCTGTAATTTTTTTTATTTTAGGTTGGAAACCCTAATTAAAACACCAGCCGAGACGCCTGATTATTAAAACTTTTTATAGGGTGTCGTCAAAACACTCTACCTCTATTCTTGTTGGTCTTGTCGTCACTAGATTTTGTTATAAGAATTTTGATATGAATCACAGCAAAAATCTTTAAAACAAAAAAAAATTAACAATGAACGACGGTCTCGCAAATTCTGGTTTTGTCTCTAGTTGGGCATTGTTCAATGTTCATGCACCCACATCGGTATTATTGTCATAGAATTCTCAAAATAGTCGTACGAAGGACGTAATTTAGACACAGTCTATTATAAACATCGAATCAATCGTAGGATTCAAGTCAACTTGATATGAAATTTCAATTAATTTTGAAACTTAGGGTCAATTTAGAACGCAACACGACCAAGCGAGGTGCGGCGCGGCATAAATTTGTATGGATTTGATATATTTGCGGTCTGAATCAACCCTAAGGATTAAGGGCAATGCGACGCGTAGATGCATTTCTAAATTTATTATATGGATTTGAGTTTTGATAGATTCGCAGGACATCTTACGCAATTTAATTGAAATCTGTCAAATCCATACAAATTTTTGCCGCGCCGCGCCTCTTCGCTTTGCGGTCTGAATTGACCCTAAGTTAAGGCGCTATATTGAAAAAACTGTCCTTTTTGACGTAATACTATAGGACCCTCAGAAATGTTACAAATCTGGTAATGAGATATACATATCTTCATAGCCTTATCTAGGTTTGAGAAGAACTAGAAACACGATTAATGTATAATATCATGCAAGTACGACCTGCAAACCTTCCAGAAGAGAGCGTAGCCCCTCTTAATACGCCGGCAACGCACCTGCAGCTCTTCAAAATTGTACGCAATTGAAAAAAAAAATCCCTATCTCGAAAACTACTAAACCGATTTTGATGAAACTTGCAGTATTCCCTAAGTTGCACCATAACTAGTACAACAAAAAAAGAAACATGCATATATAATATGACACATGCATACATACACTTTTGAAAGGCACATTAATTCAGACGCTGATATAGACTAACATATACGAAAACTGAGCAGTTCTCCAAATATTACATACATACATACATACCCGTCGAATAAGATAACCTCCTTTTTTGAGGTCAGTTTTAAAAAAGTATAGAATAGTAAAACGTATGGAATAATAATATTACTTATACATTTGTGAAGAAGCAGGTTTTGTGACTCATCAAAGAAAAACAAAGTATCTTGTTCTATTATTACACGAGATCTTGCCTAAAGATTTGTACGTGTTTTGACTTTTGATTCAAATTAGGTATAATGTGAGGCCATTTAGGATTTAAGTCAAGATTTTTTTAGCCATTATGTTAAACCTTTTAAACGACAAAATATTTATGATAAAAGTTAAGAATTTTGCAAAATTTAAAGTGGGACAAATGATAATGGACAAAATGTATAAAACTTGGAAATAATCTCCAAGCAATTGATATAAAATTGTTAAAATACCTAATATCATAATAATACATATAGTGAAGCCCTAGCCCTAGAACAATTTTTTTTGTGATTACTAACAAGCTATTTTTTTGTGAGTAGCTACATTTTCATAAGACAAACAACTGAAAGTGGTAGCTAACAGAGATAGAGAGAATTTCAAACTTTGATTTGATGGTCCTGAAATATGGATATGGACTCTTAAATTATACATTAACCTACAAATATACAAAAAATCAGCTGGTTAGGCTTCCGTTTTAGGGTACCGCAGTAGACCAAGTTTTGTTGATTACAGAACCCTAAAACGGTGTGCTAATTGGTTATGCAAATGCAAATTGGTTAAGCAGGAAAGTGTGAAGAAGTTTCATATAATATTCGTATTTATAATATTAGTAATAATATTATCCTTTTTAACCCATCAAGCCCCATAAGGACACCGGTGACCGCGATAACAATAAAATAAAAATAGATTTCCAAGAATCCGCGATCGAAGGATTTAATATTATTGATTTATAAACTATCATCAAAACATTTATATAAATAAACATTAAACACGTAGAAGGAAAACAAGAATCCTACTGCGGAACAGCAAGCCTTCGTATTGGCTTCTTTCCTTATGATAAATATTTTGTACAGACTTACAAGGCTGTTTTGGCGCTTGGTCCATAACTATAATATGGACGCTTCTCACCACGCACTCACTGCTAACTGCTAAGTACCCTAAGGATTAGTGTTACGGTGTTTTTTTTTTTATGAAATAAGGGGGCAAATGAGCAAACGGGTCACCTGACGGAAAGCAACTACCGTCGCCCATGGCCACTCGCAACATCAGAAGAGCTGTTTCCGGCCTTTTGAGAGAGAATACGCTCTCTTCTTGATATGATGAGATTGATGTGATGAGACAATGGGAATATTCAATGTGTACCAACCCCCGGCACGAGTGTCTGAGTGTGAGCTTTTAATGTTATGGTGTATGGCATATTTTATCGACAAATTAGCTCTCAAATTATTTTTTTCTCTAACGGTTGTAATTTTCTTGGGCTCTTATATCAAGCTGAGCAAACTTCATAAACAAATCGTTATAACTTCTAAATTAGAGAGAGAAAGAAGAAAGTGAGAGCATAGAAGTCTAGGAATTTATTATTAGATAAAAACCTCATCTATATTTTTTAATTAAAAAAAGAACGAATTGTATTATAATTGTAATATATTTGTAATATAATTAATACTTCAGTCGGAATTTCCAGGAATTGCTATTGTATTCTATTGTTGTCGCGATCACCGGTGCTCGCGCGGGGCCTGAAGGATTAATGCACTAGATTTTGCACAAAAAGACCTTAATTAAAAATGCACAAAAAACTTAAACTTTTTTCTTTAAACTTTGGTTTTTTTATATGTTTTATTCCACGAAATTTATAACATAATATATGTGCACAAGGTGTTAGGTTTTTTCGCTACGGAATTTCTGGATTCGTTCGAACCCGAACAATAATGTCCACGCGCCAAAACATACCTGTCTCTAACCAGTTTAGTTTACGGGGCTATCAATAATTCATTATATTTTAAAACGTTTTGTTTTACACAGTAAGGCGCAATTCAGTTTCGGCCTGTTACTTATCTGACAAGGACTTATTGATGCGAAAGGTATTTACAAACATTATTATTATTTTATGCATAATAAAATAAATAGTACAACATAAACTTTATGAAAATAAATAATAGAATTAAGTAATTCTTATAGTAAACAATATCTTGTGTAAAATATTTGCTGGACGCATTACTTATTAAGGGGCCTACGCCGTAGAGGCCTAATTAAAACTTAAAATTAATTGAGATTTGAAAATGGGTAGTGACAGCTGCATCTAAAATTACAGTGGAAAATAAAGGTTGCTTTTATTTTATTTATCTTAAATATGGTTAATATTGTCATTTAAAACTCAAATTATTTAGATATCTCGAAGTAAAGGCCTAAAGTTAATAGAAATTTGTCAATAAAACGTTTTCAATATTTCAATTAATAATCTAAATATATAAAACTCAAAGGTGACTGACTCACATGGTGATATATCAACGCACAGCCCAAACCACTGGACGGATCGGGCTGAAATTTGGCATGCAGGTAGATGTTATGGCGTAGGCATCCGCTAAGAAAGGAATTTGATCTATTCTACCCCCAAGGGGTTAAAATAGGGGATGAAAGTTTGTGTATAATAATACTTCTTAACGCGAGCGAAGCCGCGGGCAATAGCTCGTGTAGATTGCCCGCGAATTTCGGAATCGATAATTGGAATCTCGGAATCGGCTCCAACGATTTTCATGAAATTCAGTATATAGGGGGTTTCAAGGGCGATTAATCGATCTAGCTAGGAATCATTTTTAGAAAATGTCATTTTATTCGTGTTTTATCGAATACCGAGCAAAGCTCGGTCAAATAGCTAGTGTTATTTATCTAACTCAAATTATTTTGATATCTCGTAGTAAAGCCCTAAAGTTAATAGCAATTTGTCAATATAACGTTTTTAATATTTCAATGAATAATAATATTTTAATTATTTTTTTATTTGATTGAGCTACTTAGATAATGATAAATTGTTCCAGTAATTAATTAACGCATATGAAATACAATAGTTTGCATATTTTTGTGGTTAGCAAATAGGAAAACTAAAGCATAGTTTTAATTATTTTGTTTGAATAATTAATTTAGTTTCCACGCGAAATAATTTTAGGAGTTTTAAATGCCTTTTAGGGATTTTGAATAGGTTGTAAAAGAAACAATTTGTTTACAAAGATATCGTTTATTGTAATTCATAATATTGAGGTATCTACATAGCTATAAACTCTACCAAAAATCAAAAAGTTTCTTACAAAAGATCTTTTGATTTTTAAACTAAAATTTATGCAAATTAAGAAACAGCTATAAATATGATAAATCGGCAATTAACTTTAAAAGCCAATAGTGAATTTGGCACTAAGTATACTGATTGTGAATGTTATTTATCAATTATCACAAACGTTAGCGTATTTGGGTAGTAAAAGTATTTGAGTAGAGTCCGTATAGTATCACATGCTGAACAGTGAACGTACGTCCTCAAATAATCTAAGTACATAATATCTATACATACGAGTAACAAAACTGTAGAAGTGAAAATTCTGTACATTAAAGATATTCAAAAAATAATAAGCTGGGGGTGTTACTACATCGCTATAGAAGCCAAAAATGTGGTTAGTTTTTTTGTCTGTCTGTATGTTTGTTCCACTATCACACGAAAACTACTGATCCGATTTGCATACGGTTTTCGCAGATATATTTGTCTTCTTCCAACTCGAAATCTGGTGTATAAAATCACTATAATTATGATCAAGTGCCTTCGTGGTCTCGTAGTTTAAAGTGTGGTTCTTGACTCGGAGATCGTGGGTTTGATTCCCGTGTTAGAAACATGTACTTTCCAAGTTTGGTTAGGACAATGCAGGCTGGTCACCTGATTGTCTGACTAGTAGGATAATCCATGCGTCGGATTCGGCATGTAAAAAGTCGGTCCTGCGCCTGATACCTCGCCAGTCGTGTTGGTTGACCGTCCCACTAGCTTATGACTCTTATGAGAATAAAGGAAGAGAGAGTGCTCTTGTGTACTGGGCGCACACTTGGGCACTATACATGCTCCTGCGTAACTAGCCTGGTTTCAATTACACCGAGCACCGTCACCGAAATCGGTGTGAGAGTCATTATAATATAATGTGCATAGTAACGAATATGACGCATATTATAAGCGTACCTACGCACGTCTAAACGACTTTTCGTGGGATGAAGTCGCAAGTTGTTTTTGAAACAACAACGAATCTTTATCTCTAAAACATAAAATCACAATTTAATGTATTATTTAATTAACGAGATATTTAAGAAACAAAAGTCGTATCTACGAGGTGTAGCAAAAGTAAGTGATAAAGTAAAGTGAATATATATTTTATAGTATCACTAGCTGTCCCAGCAAACATTTCTTTGCCAAATTATATAAAGTATATCGCCTGCATTGAGATGTAATCGCCCGTATTATTTTATTTAATTATTGACTAAATAAGTATGTCACCATGGCAACGTCCATCGCTATCCCGTGACCCGCGTCGATAAACAATGGTCGCTCTTTATAGACAAATAATTTGCAATAAAATAAAATTGCGACTTTAATTAAAGATCTAAGCTATCTCTCAAGTTGGAAAAAGCACACGTTAAAAAACAAAAAACATTAAAGTCGGTTAAGTAGTTTAGGAATCCATCGCGGACAAACATTGTGACAGGAGATTTATATATATTAGATTGTCTGAACTAGTAACAGTTAAGGTCCTAAGCGTTCCCTAACTTTGGTGGAAGTCCGGTCCCTTTTGAGGTAGACCGGCCAGTCGTGGAGGGAGTCCTGTGTTAGACAGATCCAGGATATCCCTTCGTATACGGCTTAAGGCAAACCGCAGGTGGTTTTAGTGGGTAAGCCCGGCGCTTATCGCCGGGAGTCCCACATACCGCCGGAGTGCTTCAGCTTAACTGAGGCACATCTCCAAGCCGTAAAGAGTTTTCCCTGCGCATCAAAAAAAGTAATAGTTAAGGTACGCGCACATTTTGCATACAAGTTTCATGGCCGATTGCGTGATTAGATTACACAGGTTGTAACAAAACTAAGTGATAATACTTTAGGCTTAGGGTGTGTATAGATAGTCCCCTGTATAGAGTTCACTGTGAAAGTAACAGTGCTGGAAGAATAACTTTTTTTTTCATCTTTGTATGGCAATTTCAAATTTGGCAATTGCAAAAAAAAATCATGACGCTGGGCGCTTGCCCATACAAATCACAAAAAAATTGCTCTTTCAGCGCGACTGGTACTTTAACAGTGGACACTATACAAGGGATACTTACACACCCTAAAGTATTATCACTTAGTTCAGTTACACTTTGTATAGATAAAACTCTTATGAGAAATGCAATTCACCCCGGTGCGCCCCGTCCGTTAGCTGCGTACCTTTAAGCTGCAACACCTGTTCTACAAATCATTCAAGGCAGACAACATCTGCCTCGGAAAATTATAACAATTACATCTAGTCTGGCAATTATACTGCGCTAAAAATAAAAACTAACTGACGAGAACTGCAACGAAGTTGTCCTTAAAACATAAAAGACCATGTTACATTGTTGTTTTACAATTAACAGTCCAAATCAATTTATCCTGATCGCGTTAAACAAAGAGCAATAACAGTAGGTGTGAGTGGTTATTAATACTACCAATTTGAGTTTAATCCTTCAGGCCCCGCGCGAGCACCGGTGATCGCGACAACAATAGAATACAATAGCAATTCCTGGAAATTCCGACTGAAGTATTAATAATAATAGCTCCCACACCGGTTTCGGTGACGGTGGCCGGTTCCATTGAAACCAGGAGTAGTTTTATAGTGCCCAAGTGAGTGCGCAGTACACAAGAGCACTCTCTATTCCTTTACTCTCATAACCCAGTGGGACGGATGACCGGCACGACTGGCGAGAGATCAGGCGCAGGACCGACTTTTTACATGCCCATCCGACGCATGGATCATCTTACTTGTCAATCAGGTGATCAGCCTGCATTGTCCTAACCAAAGTTGGAAATAACATGTTTCCAACGCGGGAATCGAACCTACGACCTCCGCGTCAAGAGCCGCGCTCTATACTATACTACCACTAGACCACGGAGGCGTTGAGTTTCCAGCGACAGGGAGTTAATTACCGTTAAATCCATACTTACTAATATTATCAATGCGAAAGTGTCTGTAACCTCTTCACGCCCAAACCCACTGAACCGATTTTGCTGAAAATTTGATATGGACATACTTTGAGTCCAGGGAAAGGACATAGGATAGGTACTTTTATCTCGGAAAAATGTACGGTTCTCCCCCGATAAACTAATTTTGGCGCGCATGAAGAGGTAATAGACAGATAGACACACTTTTATAATAATTATTATTAATAATTATATTCTTATTTATATGAACGAAAATCATCAAAACAAAATACTATAATAGAATGTGAGAATGTGGTAGAGATAAACTACGATAAAATGGCGCGCCCCTCCAAAATTCAAAACGTTTGAAGTGCGTTGTCAAAACGTTTGAAGTGCGTTGTCTTGCGCGGTAGGCTAGTTACGATTAGTTGACCAACAAATCTTGGTAATAAGTGACATTAAGTGAAATATTACGAGTACTGGTTGATTGGTTGAATCATAGTATAAGGAGGGGAAGTAAGTTATCTTCATACAACGCGATTTAGGAGAGAGGAGCGCCATCTATTATGAGTTTTTGGAACTAACTTAATTTGAACAAATTTACGCATTTTCACCCCCTTACAACCCATTTTTCCAGTTAAAAAGTAGCCTATGTCCTTTCTCAGGCTTCAGACTATCTGTGTACAAAATTTCATTACAATCGGTTCAGTAGTTTTGGCGTGAAAGCGAGACAGACAGACAGAGATACTTTCGCATTTATAATATTAGTATAGATTAGTATAGATAAGTAATAATATATTACATAAATCATAATACATTTATTAAAAATTAAAATTGCATAAAAATAGTAATAAGTAGTTTAAGTATTTTAAACAATATGATAACAGTGCAGAGAGTGCAGAGCTATCCCAATTGACAATAATTATTCCAACCCAATAAAAGTTTATGTAATACTAGCGACCCGCCCCGGCGTCGCACGGATATAAAATATATAGCCACTGAAAAAATGATTTAAATCGATAGCCTATGATCCTTCAAGTGGTCTACTTCTTATCTGTGCCAAATAACATATTATTATTTTTAACAAAAAATAATTAAAACCGACTTCCAAGGTAAAAACAATAATAACATCCTTATAATATGAACTAAAAAGTATTAAATAATTATTCCTATCTAATAGTGCCTTTTTCCGAATTCGGCTAAAACTCAACTATTTCTGTACTCAAACTTCATCATTTTGAAGTCGGTACCAGATGAATCTTCATTTCTCTGACAGAATATTAATTGAAACTTTTAGAACTGGCACCGACTTCAAAATGGGTAGTATTTAATCGAGTGACTGTAAATTACCGTTTTAAGTGTCAAAATTAATTAATTTGGGTTATAGAATTACTATTTGAGCGACTGACTGTGAGCGACGAAAAATTAACAAAACAGCAACTTGTAAATTATTTATTTGAGTTACTTAAAATACAAAATGAGCACCTACATAATATTTGAGCGACCCAATATTTGTTTGAGTGTCAACGTTACGTCCTGCATTTTTTTCAATATATGGCAAATGTATTTTTTATACTGAGCGACATTTTATCTTAAATGAAGTGTTTCGAATACTAAAACCACTTTGAAAAATACACTAATGAGCAGAGTATAATGAGCTCATATTAAATCAAAAAAAAAATGAGTATGAAATAACTATTTGATGAAACACTATTAATCAGGGATCATTAAAATATATTTTTTTATTACTATCAAGCAAATTTTTTGTGAGTAGCTTAATTTGGATAAGACCAACAACGGTAAAGGTTCGGAAACCTACCCCAAAATTGATGAGAAATGGGGGGCAGGGAAGAGGGGGAGGAGGGGTAAACACCCCCGTACCAAATCCACACTGAGATACCCCCCAGTTTTGGAGCTACTCACATTTGAAATTTTCGGAATTCTGAGGCTACGTCTAAGTCTTTTGGTCGCCTTTTTTAACGCCCTTAACCTTATAGCGTTTTGGCAGGGGGCTGCGCCCCCCGAGCCCCCCTTTTATTTTATGACGGTCGCCGGCTGCTGCCGCAGCACGCTCGCTGCGCTCGCTCGGCTCCCTCTGAGTTGTGGTCTAAGTCCTAATCTAACCTACTTTTGGACTTTCTAGATTGTGTTTGTTTTTGTTTTGGCGGGGGACTGCGCCCTCCTAGCCCCCTTTTTTGTAACGGTCGCCGGCTGCTGCCGCAGCACGCTTGCTGCGCTCGCTAGGCTCCCTCTGTGTTGTGGTCTAAGTTCTAACCTAACCTAACCTACTTTTTTGAATTGAATTGAATCTATCTTTAATATTGAAGTTGCCCGCTATGTATTTCCAGTCGCTCACTTAGTAATACAGTCGCCCGGATAGAATTTTAATATCTGAAAATATATTAATCACAATCCACATTTTGTAAGCTCGATCTGGATTTTATTATAAATCAATATTAGTCGTTAGTTTAGTTTATTTTTCGCTTACTCAAATTCATACCGCTCAAGTTATTAAAAAAGTATGTTCATCATCAGTCGCTAAGTAATTTTTTATTCGCTCGTTTTATTATTTCCCCTTCAAAATTATGAAGATTGAGTACAGAAATAGTTGAGTTTTAGCCGAATTCGAAAAAAGGCACTATTAGATAGGAATAATTATTTAATACTTTTTAGTTCATATTATAAGGATGTTATTGTTGTATTCACCTTGGAAGTCGGTTTTAATTTTTTGTTAACAATAATACTATATAATAATAATACGCGTTGGCTTACAAGGTAACTAAAAAGAGTGAATCTTTTTAGCTACCTAGTAAGCCAACGCGTACTATACGTAGAATGATACAGCTGTATATTATTCTACATATCTTATTACAGTCACACTTACAAAATATAATATCAGCTGCAGCCTGCAGATAATTTTAAACAATACATTTTAAAAAATCGAAGTGAACACGTGTGACGTGCTAAGTAACCGGTCACCGGACTAGTTTCAATAGGCTGGCACTCGCTCTACTTGTCGCACGTGACGCATCGCTGATCGCACATACATAGTACCCGGACCGCGCCGCCCGCTCTGCACCGCTCGCGCTCGCTTGACAGCCCTGGCAGTTATAATTGTACTACGAACGCTAAACGCAATGCAAAAGGTTGAAATTAAGTTGTTTTCCAGAATATTTCAGCGAAGTGAGACAGAATGTTACATTATCGAAGCAACTTTAACTTCTCAGAAGTAATGTCAAATGTGTGCCTTATGCTCTGGAGATAAAGTTGAATTTGGTGACATTAGTGACCCTGACGTGGTAATGATGATGATGGTGATGATAATGATGATGATAATGATGATGATGAATGTAATTTGCATAGTAGCATATGCTTTCAGTTCTTAAAACAGCGCCTAAACTCCCAAACTTGTATCTATAAGGAATCCGGAGTTCTCTTAGTATCTTCGGAACCATAGTATACCTGGGTGCAAAATCTTGCGTTTTGGTAGATATGCTTAGGATACTTCTCATAAAACCAAAATCACTATATGTTTCCATATAAATTTCGAGGAGTTCCCTCGATTACTCATGGATCCCATCATCAGGTCACCACTTTTGTGAACATGGTACCAAATTGGAGTGAAACTTAATACAACAAAACAAAAATTTTGAAAATCGGTTCACAAACGGCGGAGTAATCGTTGAACATACAAAAAAAACCACAGCCGAACATATAATCTCTTCGTTTTTTGGGAGTCGGTTAAAAAATTGCTTCAGTAGTTCGCGAGATGAGCCCTGTCAAAGAATTTTCCCCGTTTTTTCCACATTCTCCTATTAGTCTTAGCGTGATAAAATATAGCCTATAGCCTTCCTCAATAAATCTAACACTGAAAGAATTTTTCTAATCGAACTTAGCCCTTAGTTCAAGTTAGCCCTTTCAAATAATTTTCCCCGTTTTTACCACATTTTCCTCTATTTCTTCGCTCCTATTAGTCTTAGGGTGATAAAATATAGCCTATAACCTTCCTTGATAAATAGGCTATTTAACACTGAAAGAATCATCAAAATCCGTTGCGTAGTTTTAAAGATTAAAGGGAACAAAGGAACATGAGAGAAAAAAAGCGAGTTTGTTTTATAATAAGTATAGATTTTATTTAGACATCGGATTATATGCACGATCAAAGTGCCGAAATATGCATGCAAATATTCACGAAAATTGGCCGAAATATGGACAATCAAGAGTCACTTATTATTATTAAAAGTCGGAAGACCGCGACGTTGCCGCTGTTTATGCGGTTGCGAACGAAGCGCGGACAGCCGCTTGCCGCTCCCACATCACAACGCGCCGCCGCCGCCGCCTAAAATTGAAACCCTAAGACAGTAGGTAATTAAATCGCGGATTGGGCCGGAGTTACCCTCCTTTTACTATGGTTGAATACTTACTGATGTGACTACACACATTGAAATAGTAATTTAGAGGGACGCGCCATGTTATCGTAGTTTATCTCTATAATAGTATAAAACCCGTTCGATCACAGAATACATAATTAGTACCTTATGGTTCGACCATGAAATGTTAGCTTGATGATAATATTAGGTAATATGTTTGTGATATTTGAATAAAATTTCGATTGGGTAGTGAGTAATGAGTAGTTACGCAATATATAATTTTTATTTGCTCTTGTCAACTAAATATTTAAAATGTATCAATATATAATTAATACTATAATTTCATTAAGGTATGTATTAAATTTAAGGTATTTACAAAAATGAAATGAGAAATAATGCGTACAACTAATATAATATAATATTCTGTGACTCAACAATCTCCTTTATCTTCTTATATATAAAAATGGATTTTCATATGTGTTAGTCGCGCTAAAACTCGAAAACGGTTGAACGGATTGGGCTGATTTTAGTCTTAAAATATTCGTAGAAGTCCAGGGAAGGTTTTAAAGTGTCACGAAGTTCACAGGGACAGCTAGTAATTAATAAAAATGAATTTTAAATTTTGTTAATCTCGTTAAAACTCGAAAACTGCTGAACCGATTTGGATAATTTTAGTCTTGAAATATTCATGGGAGTCCAGGGAAGGTTTATATTAGGGGGAAATAACACGAAGTTCACCGGGTGATCTAGTATATTAAAAAAATAACTCTGTGCGACAAAACTCTCTGTGTCGCCCACCATGTGCATTTCCCTCAAAACATGGTTTAAAGGAAAGCCAGGAGATCACGCTCAACTTTTTGTGGAAAACTCTAGCTCGCATGTCTGAGGGCGAGCGCTCACCGAATTATTGACTGAATTCGTGAGCGTGAGACTACCTAAGACTTCTATTTAAAACTGAGGTAGACGTGGTGTACTCCGCAAAAAGTCATTTGAACAAAGACTTCTACAACATATTTAAACTGAGTCCTCAGTTTAAATAGAAGTCTTTGGAGACGACTCGCAAATCTGTCAAATCCATACCTTAGAAATGCATATACGCATCGCGGTCTGCGGTTTGCAGGATTTGGTTTTAAAATGCTAATATTAGTACAAGTAATATATACTAGTACTGTTTACTAATTAGAGCTCTATTTTACACGCTTTTATAAGTTTGGGTTGTATGTATGTATGTTACGGAATGTTTGAGCATGATTTTTACCTATCTCCAGTAGTCTAATTAGTTCGAAACTTTGCATATTATAGAACGTATTATGAGCCCATGGCAATGCAATAATTTCTAAAAAAAATTGAAAAAAAGTAATAATAAAAAAGCGTGTTTTTTTAAACTATTATTTTTAATTATTATATTATTATATGATTATTGATTGTAATTTGGTATCACGACACGCTTGATAAGTTTTTAAAGCAGCATTGTTTTATCAACGGTGCAAAGTCAGGGTCCGTTATCACTGATAAAACTCTATCACGCCTGTTACAGAATATAATGTAATGCCAGATATAAAATTATAGAAAAAAATATTATTAACACAATGTTAAAACATCCAATATGAACTGCGATATCCGTCCATAGTTTTTACTAGATGATGCTTGTTTTCCATGAACCTTGTTTTCCATGATTAACAGTATCGCATGTCCTTTCCCGGGACTCATAGTATCTCCTTACCAAATTTAAGTCAAATCGGTTTAGTGGTTTGGGCGTAGGTAAAAGCCAGACATAGTAAATCTCAGAAATCTCGTGTACAATTTGGGAAATTTTATCACATAATGAATAGCCTTTTAATGGCACTCCTAAGTGGAAAATTATTTCTTAACTGTCAGTTATTTTCCATATTATAATCAACTTGTTTACGTAATAAGGAATTAAGAAATCAAGTTTTTTACTCGTAAATAACATTGGGTTTCATTTTTATTCTCCTTTCGATTAAGCGAGTAAGCGCAAGTAAAGAGGTAATTTTTTTTCGTATTTTTCTTATTAAGTGCTTATTGATACAGTAAAGTAATTAGCAAGCTTCCATTGTGACGACTCAAAGTATCCATATAGTAAGGTATATCCATATTGATATTATAAATGCAAAAGTGTGTCTGTCTGTCTGTAAGTTGCCTCTTCACGCCCAAACTGCAAAACTGAATTTTATGATGCTTTATACTATATTTGCAAATATGGTGGCAAAGAGGGCAAGGCAAATTATAATATAAAATAAATGTCAAGACTCTAGAGGCACCACAATTATCCATACTAATATTATAAATGCGAAAGTGTGTCTGTCTGTTACTTCTTTACCGCCAAATCGCTGAACCGATTTGGCTGAAATTCGGTATGGAGATACTTTGAGTCCCAGGAAAGGACATATGATACTAATGTACGGTTCCCGCGCGATTAACGTATTTTGGCGCAACGGAGTTGCGGGCGTCATCTAGTTTGGATATAAAATAAAATTTGTTTTAAAATAACAACAATCTAAGTACATAAAATAAAAATTAAAATGTTTAATAAATTAGTCATTAGCGTTTATAAAGGAAGTGTGCGATTTTATAATGATGCTAGCTACTGATAAAATATAATGATTCGCAAATAAACGTAAGTTTGCAGGAAAAATAAAGAATGTTAATTTGTTATGGTATTTCCCTGTATACTTGTTTTAGTTAGGTAACTAACAGGATATGGATAACATTATTACGTTAGCACACAATGTTATTTTTCGGAACGAATTAACGTGCCAACATACTGGGTTATATATTTTGGAACTTACCATATATTTTTAACCGACTTCAAAAATAGGAGGTTGTCAATTCGACCAGCATGTATGTAATATTTCCAGAACTACCCAGTTTTCGAATATGTTAGTCTATATCAGCGTCTGAATAAATGTGCCAAATTTCAAAAGTGTATGTATGTTTTTATTTTTGTGTTCGCATATCTCTGAAACTACAAGTCCGATATACGTGATTCTTTTTTTGTTGTACTAGGCATTGTTAAACATAGGGAATACTGCAAGTTTCATCAAAATCGGCTCAGTAGTTTTAGAGATAGGGAATTCATAAATATACAATTTTGAAGTCGGTTTTATCTTTTTAAAATACGTTTATTTTATTTTACAGCACAATGTCGGACAAGCGCAGTCGACTGCTCAGCAATAGCGTGTTCCTCGCTGGACACTGCGTGAACGTCGTGTGTACCCTCTACAATCTGAGGGAGGGACAGAATTCTCTCAAAGACAAGAGAGTGGTCGAAATGAAGCAGCAGATGTTCAAGTACATGACTATATGGAATATAGTAAGTATGATAAGTATCTAGTACTTATACGGGGTGGAACAAAACAAAGTAATAATACTTGAGGGTGAGTATGAATTCCCTGTGTAGAGTTGACTGCGAAAGTAGCAGCGCTGAAAAAGTTACCTTTTTTAAATTTTGCATAGGTAAATTCATAACGCTGGGGCGCTTGCCCATACAAATCACAAAAAAAATGTTCCATCAGCGCTGCTACTTCCACAGTGTCACACAACTCTATATGAGGGACACATACACTAAACTCTAAACTCGAAAGTATTTTCATTTTGTTTTGGTACATCATGTATATTAAACCAATACTTGATAATCCAGGGGCTCCCAAACTGCCGTTAGATGCTGGAGCAGGATATTGCAAGTGACTAGTGCCTAGACCTTTTCATTTTTTTGGGTTCCGTAGTGAACGAGGAACCCTTTTAGTTTCGGTCTGTCCGTCCGTCTGTCTGTCTGTCTGTACATCTGTCTGTCTGCGGTTTTGCTCAGAGACTATAGGACCTACAAATCTGTAAATCCGCATGAATGTACATATTAATAATGCCAACAAAATGGTACATAAAATCTTTAACAAATATTTTTATGGTACCTACCCTATACATGATGTATCGTTGGATAGGTTTTTAAAAAATATTATTATAATATGAATAGGAAAATGATTTAAGAGTATTCTTAAATCATTTTCCTATTCAGGGATCAATTTGTGAAATATGAAGTTTTAAAGTGGAAAAAATCGTTAGAGTCCAGTGTCCCCCCACCTTCTACCAGCTTCTGCTTCTGGAAATGTGAAAAATTACTGAGTAATAGTCGATCAACTAAAAAAAATGTATTCGGCGAAGTATAAAGGAACTTTTTGTTCAAATTCCTTTGGACGTAACTGAGATGATGTTGTTAATAGTGTAAAATACGTTATAAATGTATTTACATTTATTGACTATACAAAAATGATCAAAAACTAGCGGTACTGCGGAACCTTATATTGCGCGTGGCCCGACACGCACTTGGGCGGTTTTAATTTATAAAATAAAAAAAATCCGCAGAACCTAACCTAACCGTGATACAACCGATAAAAAATGCAGAGCAAAGCTACACCTCTCCGTAATTCTTTGTCGCACTCTTATCGATAAGGGTTAGTTTACATTGCGACGTAACTAGGCGATGAGGGTGCGAAATACACATTAAATAGACAAGACTTGTCACCAGCATTATCAGGCTTACTGCTCTAAAAATGGTAATGCAACATGCAATATTGTAATGTTCGCTGTTCATCGCCCTCATTATAGCTCTGCCTTTGACGTATAAGGGTCAAATCAGACGCAACGTGACGCGTAGCTGCCGTGAGGTGCATTTCTGTACTGCCCCTAGACAAGTGGCAAGCGATTATCGTAAACGCCAACAAAATGTATGGGATTTGACATTAGTATTTGCTAGCGAAGCGATGACTTATGTCAAATCGTATACATTTTGTTGGCGTTTACGATAATCGCTTGCCACTTGTCTGGTAGGGCAGAATTGACGGACTCCAATCGCGGCCACGGCGGCAGCAACGCGTCACGTTGCGGTCTGATTTGACCCTAAGAAAATTCTGTTTGAGAGACACTTGAAAATACTTAATTACTGTATTATTTTGACTTTTAGCTACTTAATTTATTCTTAGCCGTCAGCATTAAATGACGACCTCTCAACAAAAAGCATTGTTTGTTCAATGCATTATTTAGTCGTTAGTACCTACAAATATTTTTCACACATTTTCCTTTACTAATTACTATCTGATATATATTTATAACGTGAACAGATTTTATAGTAAATGATGTTTGTTGGCATCAAAAATAGTAGATTGATTTTAATAAAATTTGGCATACTTATATATAAAGAAGACCATAACAATTTCTAGACAAAGCCAAGGCGCTGAATGGCTATTCCGGCTAAATTCATTATCCGACTTCTTTTGATAACAAATCCAATAATGAGTTATAAAATGCTACCAATTTCATATGCCATTTGCTAACTAATGTGATTTTCCTTTACAGATATTTCATATGATATACCTTGTAGTAAATATTATATGTGAGGCTCAAGAACTGTTTGAAATTAAGGATAGAGGTATACTAAGTCCTTTTAAAGCGGCCAAGCAAGTTTTCTTTGACAGCATTTTGTTTCCTACCACAATAGTAAGTTACTTCTGCTAGTTTTACCGCACAAAAGATAATATTTAATTTCAAATATAATATACATATAGTTCATTCAACTTAACAACTTAATAATATTAAGATGCTAAAAATATACAGACCTTTAATATAAAAGTTGTTTTTCTACTAGTATTGTTTCTTATAAAAGCTAGTTCTATGGCTAAAAATAAAATATATCGCTTGACACAATGAAGTAAAAAACCAAAGTGTCTAATTTAAATATAAATCATCACATTATTCGTAAAGGTCCGTTTTTAGCGTTATTAGGGACCTATCAGACTGAGAGCGGTCACGCGGTCAGTTTCGCCTGTCTGTCTGTCTGTCTGTTACCTCTTCACGCCCGACCGCTAAACCGTTTTTTTTTTTAATTTGGCATGGAGACACCTTGAGTCCCGGGAAAAGACATAGGATACTTTTCATCCCGGAAGAATGTACGGTTCCTGTGCGATAAACTAATTTTGGTGCAACGGAGCGGCGGGCGTCATCTAGTAGATAATAATATTATTATATTAACACAGGGGGCGTTCTGACTGTGTCAGAATTGCTCCAGTGTGACTGACAGCTCCAACGTAGAATGCGAACGCAGAACGCTTTCAGAACGTGTGACTGCTCTATGTCTGATAGGTCGCTTCCTCTGTAGGCCTACTACGAAATCGTTTTGAGACTCAAACAATCGTACGAGAATGCCGCGTCCTGCTCTAACAACGTCATTTCACGTTTGTTAGAGTAGGACGCGGCATTCTCGTACGATTGTTTGAGTCTCAAAACCGTTTCGTGGTACGGGCCTTGTTTACAATGCTCGGAAACTCCAGGCGTTTCAGATTATGTATTTTAAGTCTTACCTTTTATTTTCAGAGTATATCCTTAGTGTTCTGGCCGATGTTCATTTACGATAGAGAACTGTTATATCCAGCCTTCATAGATGATGCTATAGGTGCCATAGCCAACTATATGATGCATGCCTTTATAGTACTCGTAGTTGTATGGGAGATGAGATATATGTCTCCCAAGGAGAAATATAGAGGCTTATGTCTGATAAACATAGGGTTATTATCTATTATTTACATTGCAGTGTAAGTATAACTTTAAATTTTCAAACGTTACCGCCGGTTCCCGAGGTATTTTGACATAAGTTATTCTACAGTGCTGTTAGTTGATTGGTTTTGTATGGTTTTTACTTTGACGTCATCCAAAAGCACTAGTAAGTAAACTTCTGACAACAAAAATCATAAGCCGGACATGCTTTTGGAAGTAAGATCACTGAATATGATTAGTACCTTACGCTAAGATAAAAATTCCAAAACTTTAAGTTTAAAATTGTTACATAAAACATAGTCATAAATCATAATCACCAGGTTTTCCGATTCTATGAATGTTGATATGTCGCAGGGAAAAGAGGATATCAGGGATTTCACGATATCCCTACAGATATCACGAAGATAACCCGGTAGATGCCGAATATTCTTGTTTGTTACGTCTTCTTACTAAAAATATCTAGTGATATGTCATTTCACTAAACTAAATCTAGTGAAACGTCAGAAAAGCGGACACCGCCGAATAAAAATCAAGCCACGCATTCCTCTCGCTTGCTCTAGTCTACACACGGGTACTTTGATAGGATCATCTAACATCTGAATCTGACAAGTAAGATGTTAGATAATCCATGCGTCGGATGGGCATGTAAAAAGTCGGTCCTGCGCCTGATCTCTCGCCGGTCGTGTCAGTCTTCCGTCCCACCGGGTTATGCGAGTAAAGGAATATAGAGATTGCTCTTGTGTACTGCGCACACACTTGGGCACTATAAAAATTACTCTTGGCCTGGTTTCAATGAAACTGGCCACCGTCACCAAAACCAGAGTGGGAGTTATTATTATTATTATCACACGTGTAATGCAACTATAGCAGATCTGAGGGGACATCACCATATCTCTGAATCATACAGTTGAAACCAACTGAAGGTTCTTCATCAGATACTTCAGACCTTTGATTTTTGAAGTCAAATGAAGCGGCCGACCAAGTTGAATATTTTTTGTAAAGGTGGCATGTCGATCTCTAGTTTGGTTAGGCTCCTGTACAGGTACTACAGGTACTCCAGCTCTTCGATTATCCTAGTTTTTACAGTTCCGTACCCAAAGGGTTAGTCTGTCTGTCTGTCTCCAGGCTAGACGAGCCGCGCCAGCTCGAGCGACGCATTTGTTTCACTCCCACTAGTGCCCGTGTCACGTGTGGGAACTAGAGCGAGCGAGAGAAATGAGTGGCTCGATTTTTATTCGGCGGTATCCGCGTTTCTGACATTTCACTAGATTTAGTTTAGTGAAATGACATATCACAAGATATTTTTAGTAAGAAGACGTAACAAACAAGAATATTCGGCATCTACCGGGAGTACCGATATCGTGAAATCCCTGATATCCTCTTTTCCCTGCGACAGATATATTTTATAAACATTTTTTAACATCTAACAATCACTTACCATCAACTCGATACCTGGTCAATAAAAAAAAAAACATTTTTTTTTCAGACTCCTCCATAATCACGCCACAACTGGACTGTTCCCTTACCCCCTACTCTACATGCTGCACGGTACAATGTACTTGAACTTATTATGGGTGGCTTGTATAGTACTGATATATGCGGTGTATCACGCGCAGTGGCCTCTGAGACGACTGGTCAGTATACATCACGAAAAAAAGAGGAGAAGTAATAAAGCTAAATAATTAGTAATGCCTTTTTATTTACTTACCCGAACTGTTTATAACTGCGCCAAAATGATTCAAAATGTGACTATTAGCTATGTCCACATTATGCAATTTCATCTTCAATTTTCGTCATCTTCTTTTTATTCAACTTTCGTTTGGCATATTCAAAAATTGAATGCGTCGAAATCCACCCGCGTTGAAAGAAAAGTGTCATAGCGAGCGCTACATAGCGCATACATAGCGGCATGCTTCACGTTCGCTGTTGACTGCGCTATAAGCTATAACGCATGCCCTTGATGAACAAAAAAGGCCCAGTGTGGGCAAAGCTATTATCATTGAGGAATTACAATTGGTCCATGGTATTATGAACTGATTCGTAGCTCTCACACTCACTCTGACACACTCAGACACGAATATTAATTAAATAGCTATAATAAAATGAAGATTTTAACTTAAGGCCATCCCCTGAGCAAACGACCTTGACCATACATTTGCTGCGTTGCCAATTTTGCGCCACTTTTTTACTTATCTTATCTCAAAATTGACCTAAAAAAATTCAAACGTCCAGTATATAATTCATTCAGAAATTATCGATCTATTGGCGTGTGTTTCAAATAACCGTAATTTGTAAATATTAGGCAGATACTTAATGTATGTTTGAATTTAAATAAATTGGAAATTAATAACTATGATGGAACGTTCATTTACTGAAGATTATTGCTGTATTTTTATAATAATTTTGTGGCTTTTGAATTATGAGTTATAAGGCTCTAAAAACAGTAAATCACGGCATTTCCGTAGGGGGAGTATCTTAAGTCATGGGGCTTATGTCAAAATGTATGGATATTATCCTGATATTATCTAATAAAATTCTTCATTTAATTGTAGATAAATAATTAACATTCGTCTCTGAGTCCGGCAGTTAGTAGCGCAAATTGATTTCTGAAAACTATTTATTTTTTAGTTATATTCTTCTTATGAATGTAATTGTATAAAGCAAGTAGTAATTCTACCACAAAGCATAATTAAATTGTACTATATATTTTATTACTTACATTTAGATCAGTAATAATTTGCTAGCTCTACCATAACGAACTTCTCAATTTTCATTCAATAATAACGGAACCATTGTAACAATCATATAAATGGAGGCTTTAATATTTGAAAATTAAATTTACATATTATCAGTTATAATTTAGTAATAAATAGTAAAAAATAATTATTTCGACAAGGAAACAAAAAGTTATAGCATACTGCATGTACTAATAATAATATTATAAACAGCATATTTCGATAACAATTTAATACTACTTTACGTAAAAATATTAATTTTCCTTCAATATTCAGATTTAAGGAGGGATAAGAAATAAAACGCCATTTGCAAGTGATTCGAGAATAATAATAAAACAATAACATAATATATTTCTATTGGTTCTCATATTCACTTCCATCTACTTTAGGTACAATGTTTTGTAAATTCACAAATCAACAAAGCTAAGCACACACGTTGATCAAAAGTTGCATCAAATATTTTTTTCTTTAATTCAATCGCACTCAACAAAAAAATCAAAATTCTGATCAGCGTGTGCGCACAAAATATTCTTTATATATTCTGTAATTTGTTACGTATAGATATATGTTTTATATTTTGTTACTCTTTTAATATGTTCAGTTGTGTAAAAATACTCAATATTCAACAACCGAATATCGGAATTAAAAATAATCATCTCATACGAAACGATAGGTACAAAATTTCTCTATAATTATTGAGAGTCCCCCGCGGGTTTTGTATAAAATAGAAGCTCTTTTTTAAAGAAACGAAATTCGAATTCCGTCCGACCCTCGTCCGACTCTACGTGTCCAATTCTATAAAGTGAAAATTTTGCAAAACATAGTACAAAAATTTAGAAATACTAAACTACCCAGCGAACGAGACATCTTAATCTAGAACTATCACCGAACCATTCGACTCGCACTTCGTACATACTACGTAGTGATGGAGTGGACACTTTCAGGCAATTAGATTTACGATTTAAAATAAATTCGACATGCCGCTTGCATCTGAATCTGAATTGTAGAAATTTAGATACAATCATTATCATTTTGATCAATACAAACCAACATCTACAATAAACTACGAGATATTTTTTTGTAATTTGTCTCATTTAACCTGATTACATTAAAGTCACTCGAACAAAACTTTTAAAAAGTATTTTTTTTACCTAAAATACTATAAAACATTGATCCACAAACCTATTAAAACTTTTCACCTAAAACAATGTAAAATCAACATCCGTTCTTTATAGGCTGCAACAATATGTTACACAATATGTTTAAAATATAAAGGTCAAGAATAATATTATGTTACCATTAGTGTTTTTGTTTATTTATTGTTTTATTATGATAATTTAATGATAATGTAACAGGCACTGTAGAAGAATTTTAGTATTTCCTCAAGTTAGAGGATGTATTATTAATTTATTATTGCTTCCTATTTTGTAACATTTTTGTGAAT
The DNA here is from genome assembly GCA_905333045.1 of Lysandra bellargus. Lineage (NCBI taxonomy): Eukaryota > Metazoa > Arthropoda > Insecta > Lepidoptera > Lycaenidae > Lysandra > Lysandra bellargus. Next base: position 3,733,682 of record HG995326.1, on the reverse strand, counting down.
AAACACAGAATAATGCGAAAAATGTTTTGCTATGAATAGACAAGAGAGTACAGATCCAGATGACTACGGCTTTATATTAAGACGGTCGTTTAGGCAAAAGCGGTATAATTTTTACCAAAAGTCTCAGTCTTAGTGCTCCAGCGTCATGCACACTAAACGGAAATCCTTCATTTTCGTCGCTGATATGCAAATAACATTGTAAAGCCGAGCTCGGCGACACACTTTCAATTTTTAACTCGACTTTCGCAAAATGATAACCCTAAACTACTCGTACGTGTGCATCTAAATTTAGTGTCCGAAATTCCGCGCCAACCTCAGTGTATCTAAAAAAGGTTACAACTATAAATATAAAAAGAACTAAATCGTTAGATATGACTAATACTGAGAAAAATTGCTTAAAATAGATCGTAAAGTTCCGGCCGAAACTCCCTCGGCCGAAGTGTACTTTAGGTGTGACGATAAGTATATAATATTATGTACTTTAGAACACGAAAACGAATAAATAAAGACACGTATTCGATAAATATTACATTAATAACAGTAGATATTTCAAAATAACGTTTTGAACCACCCGTATATTTTTTCTATATATTCTCACTATTTATGCATGATTAATGCTAATTATCATTATTCTGTTGAACGAATATGTGTATCGTAATATAAATAAATATAATAGACAACGCGGAAAATTAAAAATAAAATAAAACAAAACAAAAATAGACAATAACAGATTGCTTTATTTAACAAAAAATATATAATATATAGAAAGTCGAAAACAATATTTTTCACATGACCCCTAACGTCGACGCATCGTGGAAAATTTGTTTTTCATTTATAATTTTTATAGAATGTAAAATTAAAAATAACCCATCGAACCTTATTTAATATAAAATACATACGATTAATAGCTATTTACATTATACGAGTTAATTTAAGTTTTAACATTAATATAATCCAGTCTATAGTAAAGGCTATTCGACAAAACTTACCGTACTGTTAGAAAAGTTTAACTCTAAAACGAAACTAAGCAGGCAATTTAGCGTACGTACAGAGCTTACGTATACAAATGTAAAAAAAAAATATTATGCATTATATGTGCTTCGTTATGCAAACCGCCGCCCGAGGGCGCGTAGGGCGGCGCGGGGGCGGCTAGGGCGGCTAGGGCGCCGCCCGCCGAGTGCGTGAGATCAGAAGATAAATTGCCTGCTAATTTTGACTGAAAATCTTAGGGATCAACTCTTATTATTATGCGAACCCTCCGATACATACGCAACGCGATTGACAATCCGTTCGGAAATAAATATAAATACATAAATAGATCGAACATAATAATAGGATTTGATCGCGGAGGTGTTCACTTTGTTCACGCAGATTTGTATTCGCAACTTATTAATATTTAAAATTACATTAATATTACTCAGAATACATCCGAATTTCATTAGAAAAAGCTAACGAAACAAATACAAAGAGGGCAGTATCTCATATTCCTATATTACAACGTAATCGACTACTAGAAAAAAAACATCAATATTATTAATCATTTGAAATAAATAACAAATTACAATTCTCTTTTAAAAAAAGGTTAAAGATAATTATAAAAAAGGCCTATCATAAACAACGGAGCGCAAACGCGATAATCTACCTTTATAACTTCTTTATTTCTTAATAAAAACTCTATTTCTATTATTATATATTTATATAATAATTATTATTTCTTCGTCAATGTTAGATACAATTTAAGATAAATATATTACATCTAAACGGCGCGAGCGCCGCTCACATGTCAGTCCGACCGCCGCCGACGTCGCCGAAGACGCCCGGGCCGCCGACAACCGCCCGATTCGGCCGACAACCGTCCCGATCCGGCCGACAACCGTACTGTTCCGGCCAATAACTGTACCAACTCGGCCTACAACCGTCTCAGTCCGGCCGACAACCGTCTCGATCCGGCCGACAACCGTACGATCCGGCCGACAACCGTCTCGATCCGGCCGACAACCGTACGATCCGGCCGACAACCGTCTCGATCCGGCCGACAACCGTACCGAATCGGCATACAACCGTCTCGATTCAGCCGACAACCATCCCGATCCGGCCGACAACCATATCAATCCGGCTGACAACCGTCCCAGTCCGGCCGACAATCGTCCCAGTCCGGCCGACAACCGTCTCGATCCGGCCGACAACCGTCCCTATCCGACCGACAACCGTCAAAACAATTTTGTACGGTGCCCAACGTTGTCGGAGCGGCCCAGTCGCAAATAAACATTAAAAAATATTGTAGGTACGTACCTATACGTAAATATCGTTATAACAGTCTCAAAGTACATACATACAATTATAAATAGGTTAACAAGTGGGCGTCAGCAGGGCTCGGGGCCGTTAGCCGTGGGTGTAGTCGAGCACGTTGTCGAGGGAGAACAGCTCCTTGTATAGCGCCGGGAACTGGTGGTGAGGGTGCGCGGTCTTGAAGCGGCACAGCGCCTCCAGATGCATTAGAGACAACTCCCTGGAATTGACATGGCATAGACGGTCATAAAATACTCCTAAAATGGTAGTCATAGCATTAATGCTTCTATGTTCTTCGAAGAATCATAGGACTATCACTTCAAATACCCTTTATCCGTATAAGAGATTTAGATCTCATAGCGTTTTCCCATCACAAAAGACGTTTATTTAAGCGCTTTTGTCACTGACCTCCATTATACAAGTACGCTGGACTAATGATACCTACCCTTTGAAATGACAGCTATTTTTTGTGCCTATTTGAAGTGGAATCAGCTCCCCCAATATTCGGGAAGAGAACTAAATTTGACGGAAAAATTGGCGCTGATAGCAGTAGTGGGAGTACTTGGAACTAATACTAGTTTCTACCATGGAAGTATACTATTATCTGTGGTCTCTACAACCAATAGCGATTGAGCGGCCATATGCAAGTTACGTCAGATTTAGTTCTCTTCCCGAATATTGGGGGAGCTGATTCCGCTTCAAATAGGCACCACATATATCTGGGTATCATCAGTCCAGCGTACTTGTATAATGGAGGTCAGTGGCTTTTGTCTATAGCGTTTTCGGCACCTGGAACTTCCCCGGGGCAGGGCAGGCAGGGCAGGCCGAATAGATACGGAAATAGCCGAACAAAACCGATGATCCACGAAGCACGCAGAGTTAGTACTAGTGCAATACGTAGTTTATGTTCTTAATTTAAACTTCGGCTGTTTCCGTATCCTGTCGGCCCACCCTGCTCCGGGGCAGTTCAGATGCCGAAAACGCCTTACACAAACCTGCTGTCAAAATTACTACTTTATAAAACTCCGTTTAGATTTGCACGCTGATTCACAATTAATTTTGTCACAAAATCGTCATAAATTCAAAATGTTCTCTCACTTAAAGAGGAAGAACTCACAAAGAGAAATTTTCCATCTTCTTAGTAAAAGATTTGAGTGAGAGTTTGTTACGCCGGTTCTTCTCGCCGGGCTAGTTTCTGAACCGGTGGTAGGCACCAGTAGTAACGAAGTTCAGATAACATTTGAAAAAAAAAACTGAACAAAAATGTTTGAGTTTGAGGTAACTTTAAGTAAATGACTTTCGAAATTATCATACTACTTACCTGAAGGTGGGTATCTTGGCGAGCAGCGTGTCGAGCACTGTCACATCACCCTTCAGCGGCGCGTGGTTGGTCTCGACCTCGTGGCGCATGGCCGCCATGGACATGTTGAAGAGGCACTGGATCTCGGGGTTCCCGCGCACGCCGTGCCGCTCTGCGCAACGAGACACAACGTCTGGTTTAGTTGGCGGCTGCCCAATTCGGAGACACTTTGATCTACTTATTACAAGCTGATTTTGATCGTTCCAAGGGTTGAGGGTAAGTGACTCTACTAGAGCATTTTATACGTAGCTTTTTTTTCACAATAGACCACAATATGTACCAAAGGTTGAAATTTAGGAAAGCGACTCGACTAGCAATAGAAAGGCTCTAGAGCCTTTTATACGTATACGGGTTTTTCCACAACAGAACACAATACATGGGAACTAGATTTTCCTCTGTGTATCATGTAGGACAGCTCCAAAATTATTTTACTTTTAACTACATAATTTGGAAGTAGCATACAGGTAAGTACGTATCATAATGTAGGACAGCTTCAGACTTTGAATTAATTTGAAAATAGCATAAAGGTAAGTATTGAATCTTGAGCAATATTTAAATGTAGAAGCCTACCTGGCCACAGCAGCACGAGGCTCTGGTACAGCGCGAGTTCTGTCTCCGTCAGCTTCAGTCGGGCGATGTTCTTCGCCGCGTCGAATATACCCACCACCAGCGACATGTCACGAGGGTCACTGGAAAAAGACCAGAATAAAGTTAGTAAAGAAGAAATAGTAATTAATACTGTTGTAGATTCATAACTTTTAAAATAGAATATGAAGACATCCTTAGATCTTATAATTTTGACACTACAAGATACTTGAATCATTAGGATTGTGCTTCTGTGATGGAAAGGTAATCAAAATAATTTTCCTCCATTGTGATTGTTTCGTACAAGCCTAATGTAACAAAATTTTATGCCATGAATGATAAGAGTTAAAGAAAGTAGTAGGGTTAAGCTTAAAGGTAACGCAAAAAGTGATGTAAACTCACCGTGTGTTGACACAATCCCGGATGGGCAGGACCACGTCGCCGTACAGCACCTGCTCGCGGTTGACGTCGATCAGTCGGGACAGGCGGATGATCGCCAACTCGAACGAACCTGATAGCATACAACATTAAACTCCCATACACCCCATACATTAAGACCCCATACATACGACATGAATAATCATGGGTGTAGCGAGATACGGGCAAGGGGGGGCAGCTGCGAGAGCGATCGGTCGCTAATGCTCACGATTTTCATTCCTAAACGTGGAGCGGAGAGAGTTGCAGGGTGAGAGGAGGCATTTAATCCTAGTTCGCTCGCTCATATTTTGTTTTTAATTTTTACCTCACCTTCAATACTAGAATACACAAACAAAGGTTCATAACATTAGGCTTTTAATTTTAAAGACAATCGGTCTTACTACAAAAGATTTAAACACCTGTTGAACAGTTGATTAGAGAAAAATTCAGTACAATATGATCTCAAAACAACTGTTCAATAGATGTTTAATCTTTTGTGGTAAGACCGAATGTGTTTGTTAATCTAAAGTCAATTAATAAAATGTATGATAAGAATGTAATTAAAACAGAGGAAGTCAATTTGAGATTAGTTTAAACAAAATATAAAGCTAATAAAACCAAAATAATTTTGGACAATGCTTGAGGTTTTTCCTTATTTTTTTCTAACTACAGTTTAAGCAAATAAACTAGCCGCAGATGACTTTGATAATGATGGTAATGATAATAATGTAATTAGTATATTAATACTCACCTGACTTCAGTAGCAGTATCTGGTCGTCTTGGCTGAGCTTCATGAAGCCGGGAATGAGTTTGGCGAACTCAATGATGTTCTGTATCATTGAGGTGAGCTTGGCGGCGCAGTCGAGCCACATCTCCTCGTAAGTCATCGAGTTGTAGAATAGTAGCCTGGAATTGAAAATTAAACGTAATACATAATAAAATTATACCACGTCTATGTCTAAGCAAACAGCATAGTCCAAAGATATTCCAGTGTTGCTTGGTATGAGAGAGTTTAGTGTCCCTTTTCACAAATATACGTCATACTGAATGTTGGAATTTTTAGTTCTAAGCCTTATCAGTTTGAAGGCTGCTCTTAAGGAAAATGCAAAGCATTGTCATTAACAATCTTATATTTAAATAGGTAGTTATTTTTTATAGTTTGGGGACATAACTATTTAAATGCTATTTTTATTTGCTTTAAAGCGTATAATCTTCCTTAATGTTTTGTTACTGTTGTGTTACTCACTTGGGCACATCTGGTGGCTTCCGAAACATCTCGAGTATGAACTCCAGCTTGGGGTTTGTGTTGGAGTGCGCCTCTGCCAGACTCTTCACCAGAACCTTACTGATGTCTCCCTCCGCTGTGGAGAAATTTGTTGTTATTATAGCAGATATAAAATACTTACATGAATCCTTGAGGCACTCCTGTCTATGAGTATTACTTAGCTTAATTCTTTGATACATAAAAATAGCTGTACTAATTTGATACAAATAAAAATTCTACAAATGTAAAAAATCTGTTGAATGTAAAACACCGAGGAAATTGATACCTAAGCAGTTGACAGACCTACGTCATGTGGTCGCCTTATGTCAATTCAATGTTAGGTGCGATGCGGATCGGAATGGGTTTAACTTAACGCGACCATACTTAGGTCCGCCATCTGCCAAGGAATCAACTTCTCTGATAGTAAAAATCTGATGAGAAAAAACTTGAAATTATCTGTAGTGCAGCACTATGTACTTAATATTCATGGTTATTAAATTTTTTTTATCATTTATGAGGTTACTTTTTCTACTCAGATTTTAAAATAACGAAAACATTACAATTATGCCTTTAAAGGAACTACAAAATAATGCATCGATCTCGAGTCTGAAAAAATTATAAGGTAAACAAAATGTAAAACTAGATAAGTAATGAACATGTCTATGAAATTAAAGTAACATAATTAATAATTATTATTAAGTTATAAACAATTTTAAAAGAAAATAATAATGACATAAAATCTCTTTGTGTCTAAACTCTAAACACACCATGCCGAAGTTCCGCGACTGAAGCTCAGCATAATTACGTCAGCAATGTCAAACGCATACAATATAACGCGACGTAATTTCGGCATGGTGTGTCATCGGTACATTGCAGGCGGAACTTCCATCGCGGAACTTCGGCATCGTGTGTTTAGACACTTTAGTTGTGATATGTAAATTTCTTTATGTAAATTAAAAGTTGATAAATATTTTATGAAATATTTTTCTCCAATACCTGACTACAATTAGGTGATAATAATACAACGAAGTTATTAATAATAATGGAAACACAATACAAACTCAACTACTCACTCCAATAATGCAAAATAATTTTACTTAAAACATTATTAAACAAGTTGAAGAAGCTAAAGTCCTATTTTTGTTTTCTGACATATAAAGATTTTCTATGTTTTGATACAACCAAATATTAAAAGGCAGCATGACATGACATTCTAAAAGGGTGTTTTCAACATAAATGTTTGGTGCTTGATAAAACAAAATGACAAATACAATTTACTTTTTAAAACATAATACAAACATAAATAATGTCTAACCAAACTTAAAATAATACAAACCTAACTAGGCATACAAAACTAAATAAAATCTACAATACTAAATAATACATAATCTAGCATAATAAAAATAGCAAGCCTACTGAAGCTCAGTAGTCAATAGTAAGCTGAAGTCGTAGCCAAACTGAAAATGTTCTTCAAATCCAAACAGAGGTAACAATTTTCGGCTAAAATTAGGAGTCAATTCAAGCCAAGATGCCATACAACGTGAGGGAGTGCTCAATTTTTAAGATGACAATACCAACTGCACCGCAAGTGTCGCGTGACGTTGTTTTAATTTTCCCTGGTTGGCTACAATCACAGCTTACTAATGTTTACCGAGCTAAACTTACAAGGCAAATCGTCGCTGGAGCTGCTCGACCCAGGATGTCGCCTGTTGCTCACAGCATTCGGGTTCACCATCCCCATTCCCGACATGTTCATGTTGAGGGGGTCCATCAATCGCCCGTGACCACTACTCGACGTCAGATCATCTGGACTCAGCTCGTCGTTAGTCAACGACACTGAACTCTGACCACCGACGAGCACCGTGTTCTGTATGTCCATTGGACTGTTCTGTATATTCGTGGGACTGTGTAAGAACGTCGTCGAATCCACGTAACTCGCGACCAGGTTGTCCACTCCCATCGACGTCTCCGGCTTAATCTCCTGCTTTATGTTTATCACGCCGCTCGAGATGGAGGCCGGCGACTGAATCCGTTCGTCGTATCTGTCGAACTCCTGTATCCGTGGTCGGGCTATCTCGTTTATGGTCGACTGGCGCATGGTCGTCGTCGAAGTGGTCGCGGTAACTGTCGATGTGGTCGCTCGGATGTTCTTTTGTTGCTCGTCTATAATTGGCAGGTTTTTGTTTATTTGCACCTTTTCTATATTATGTACATTTCCTATGTGCGTTAAAGCCTTATCCTACTTCAATATTTTACAAATGTGCATGAGTTATTATAAGTCAATAATTTACATATTCTTGATTTTAAATTCGTCTAATACAATATTTCCATTACGATGTGAAGTGTCTACCCCATTTTTGACTTTTTGACGTCTTTCGTCCGTCCTATATTCTTGACTTTGTCAATATCTATTCCTACATGTCCTACTACTACTAACATAATAAATTCTGATACATACCGTGACCAATGAAGTCATATGTGGTGGAGTCAACGTAGTCAGCTGATATGTCATACTGGTGTGGCGCTTGTGGTTGTAGATTTATGTTTGTTGTCAGAGGCGGACCCGGGTTGTTGTAGTTGTATGACGGTATCGGAGAACCGTAGCCTGGGTATCTGGAATTGAAAACAGTAGTGTTAGTCGTGATCAATGTTATAATATTGTGTTAAATTTAATTTTAGTGTTTACCGAAATAATGACTCTATAATGTAGATTTTCTATTAACCACTGATAGACAGCCTATCATTCCTGTGTTTATTAATAAATAATGAATTCCAGCGTCATTAATATTGAGTATGACAGTCGACATAAATTATTATGAATCAGGGCGGGCGCATGTCACCCATGATTACAGGAATGCTAGCAATGACAATAATTACGAGCAAATTACTAATACATCGGGAAGCTGGGATAACGATATTGAATATCAACTCGCCATTCAATACAGAGACGTCAGTATTAACGAGCGAGCCGAAGACGGAAGAGCAATCCATCTTCAGTAATTATTTCAATACTCCGATACAAATCACCGCCACCTGTCGGCATTCGTAAAAAGCTCGCGGTACCGCTAGCCGATACTAGATGGCGCTACTTAGGATCCCGTTAGGCATCATTCAAGAGTGTCACGAGCGAGTCCGTTATAGTAATGATAGTCTGGGACGCCGGCAAGAATAGATGTTCGTAATGAATTACGGGAAAGGTCGATAACGGTAAGGGCGCTTCTTGCGACGGAGAAAGCGAATGTAACGGGCGTGATAATTGCGAATGTGTAATCTTATGAGAACTATGGCGGTGAAAAACGCTAATGCGCTGCACAGTTGCAATGATTAATTTGAAATAGCGGACATCGAGCCTCGCATACCGTGCGACACATTTATAGTGGTGCTAATTTCAATGATAGCAAGATTATTCTCAGAAGAATTATTGCTGTTACAATTTTAATTGGATAGCGTCTCTGCGACCGTTGCAGATGTCATGTTATGGCCGTTTGAGTATTTAAATACTTTATTATCTTTAACCAATTATGTGACAGTAGTTATTAAGTTTTTTCTTTTGAAAATAATTAGTTTTTTACACCACACAAAATAAAGTTCATGCACTTTATAATAATTTCAAGCTGTATTTTATCAGACCTTCAAACATGCTCTTAGCGCTCTACTCGTCACTAGATGGCGCTTACCCATTATAATGTCCGTGGAACTGGTCGCTGGAGCTGGGCGTCTGCTGCTGCGCGTCGTACACCGAGTCCGGAGCGGCGTCTGTCTGTGCCCGCATCTGTGCGCGATGGTACCGCACCTCGTCCTCTACTTTCTCCCTCTGCTTCTTGGACATGCGGCCGAATTTGACAGCTGGAATGGAGTAGGAGAAGATTTAGTATAGAAAGAAGCGTATCAAGAAGTGTCTTTATGAGAAGAGAAAAGCAGCATTTTTTTAGCAGAACTATTGTTATATAATTTGAATTTCTAGGCGGTCACTGCAAATAAACTGCAGTACGACAGATATTTTCATCATTATTGATAAAAAAAATAATTAAAAAATATAATTCGTTGGCATTGAATATAATGTTGTTCCTTTTAAAATCAGTTGTATTTCTATAACTTGTTTTCCTGAACTTGCAGTTAATATAATATTATTAAAAGCTTATCCTGCGTTTATAGGTCAAACGGTGAAGGACCTGACTCTCTTTGTGCCACTCGCCGCTAGATGGCGCTGTATCGTTATGTCTTAGTCTCACGTAACACACGTAAGCAGACGTAACCGCGTCGATAAAAACTGAGATTGCGTATTAAAGCTATCGGCTATCTTGTGAAGTGCTTTATTCCATTTTAGATTAGAAATACGTTGAAAACCTTGTATGGCAATTGGTAAAGTATTTAAAAGCTGTTATGCTAACAGGACAGTAAAAATTGTTGAAGGTTCGTCCTTTCTCAATTTCTTTTTAATTGAAAGTACTCTCCGTGTTTCAAGAAATCGGAGACAAGGCTTTGCTTGTGTAGGGCCTCGCTTGACTTTTAAATTGAATTGAACTCGCAATAAAAATGGATTTTATTAACTCGTAATGGTTGATAATAAGGGATGTTTTTGACAATACTTCAGAGCTCACGCGCGGGGTATTCTGAGATTGTTTTGACCAATATCCCTCTAGTTGTAGTCCTATTTAGCTAGTAGGAAGCATATCCGGGTTAGAGTTAGCTCACGCTTGTCTGTTGTGTGTCTGTGCGTACTGTGTGTGTGTGGGTGTGTGGGTGTGTGAGTATCTCGCGGCCGTTGGCACACTGCCGACTGGAACGACGAACTTTGATGCGTACGTCACCTCTACGTAAGTCCCGTTGTCTGGTGTTGCGAGGCGAAAAAAAAATCCGCGAAAGTGGGAAAAATCAGGGGAAAAATATTTTTCCTTTGGTTTGTTTTACTTATTAATTAATAATTACTAGATGAGCCCCGCAACTCCGTTATCGCGCTGGAACCGTACATTTTTCCGGGACAAAAAGTAGCCTATGTCTTTTCCCGGGACTCAAAGTATATCCATGCCAAATTTCAGCAAAATCGGTTCATCAGTTTGGGCGTGAAGAGGTAACAGACAGACAGACAGACAGACGGACAGAGAGACAGACACACTTTCGCATTTATAATATTAGTATGGATTGTTCGTGTTTCTATGAAAACTAGCTGACCCTAAAACCTATAGGCCTTGCGAATGTACATACAAAATTTCATTAAAATTGGTTGAACCGTTTTAGAGGAGTTCGCGCGCAAACACTGTGACACGAGAATTTTATATATTAGAATGTATTTAATTATGTGAGTATTAATTCGTTACTGACTTCTTAAAGGTTAAATTATTTTAGGAAAGTGGGACTTGCTAAATCTCTCTAAAGGTCATACACCTACGTATTTTTTAGTCACAGTTTCAGTATCTTGAACATAATACACTTTTAGTAATAAACTTTTCCCATCCGTGAGTTTTTTAGTCCAAGTTCAAAGTCCAAAGCTAAAAATGATTTATTTTTGGTATTCTACTTTTTTTAAACGAGTTACACCTGATGAAAAATTCGGCTACTTTTACAATTGCGTAGCGTTGTAATACTAAAAACTACTACTGCTGTTTTTTTTTTTTTAAATTCGTAATCAATTTCAATTACGCATTCAAAACTCGCGAAATTCAATATGTAAGTATTATTATTTGTGATTTCTATTTAAATTTTATGAAATATTAATATACATTAATTTGCGGTAGGCAACTCCGAGTCGGGCTAAATTACATTACAGGACTTTGTAATTGTATCGCTAGCAACATTGCGGATAATACGACAAAGTGGAAAAGCGTAGGCCAATACAACTTAGTCGCGCTGTACATTTTCTTAGGTTTTCCGTTCAACGACCTCATCAAAAATATTAAGATAATGTGCTTGTAATATTTTTACGAGCGCAGGTCTTGTTATTTCGTTACTAATAGCGTCTAGTTTGCGTTGAGCCGCGGCCTAATGTTGTGTTCTAACGCCACGAGGTCGCATTATTTGGTTTCGTTTCTGGGACGCCGACCGATAGTTTATTGTTCTATATTAGATTTCGGACAAAAGATTTTTTGTGTGCGTCTAGCCTAAATTGTGAGTTCGACGACCTCGAGGATCTAGGATTCGAATTTCAAATGTTTGCGCCAATGGGAGGCCTTGGCGATGAATAACGATTTTGTTTTTCTTTCTTTGTGTTTTGTAGCCTGTATGATATGTATATGTAGCTATTGTTGTTTGTGTTACAGCCTACTTGGCTTAAAGAATCATTTGCATATTATTTTATCTTAAGATAAAGTTGGCAGATGTTTTAATAATATAATTAAATTATAGAGAATACTTGTCTTGACAAAGAAAGGATTGTAAAATGAGGCTTTGGTTTTTTTTTCCATTTCATTGTCCATTACTTTTGCTGAGTTTGACATTACGTTTAGTAGTTACATGAAACTTAATACTGTTTATATAAAACACAAAACAGCACCAAATAAGGTTAAGTTAACTAATGACAAATGCTAGTTTTGTAGAGGGAAGCCTCAGCCAATATAATTTGGTAATCCAAATCTTCAGATGTGAGTGATAAATAAAGTTAAAAGCAATGAAATTACGGGCAAATAACCACTTTATATAATACCATTATACCACTGATTTTTATACCTACAATATACATAGTTACTGCAACTCTACAAAACGACAATACGAAAATTCCTGCTTTATAACCGACTAGATGAAAATTCGTGACGGGGACCGTACCTTTTACAGGATAAAAGTATCCCATGTCCTTTTCCGGGACTTACGGTATATCCATACAAAATTTCAGTAAAATCGGTTCAGCGGTTTGAATGTGGAAAGGTAACAAACCAACGGACTTTCGTATTTATAATATTAGTAGGATTCACCCAAGTATCAGCAATAACATCTGGTACCGGAAACGTCAAGTGTTTATATAATTATCTGAGATGAACAGATCGTTCGCTAGTCTCGATTACCCGGGTTTGCGCAACGTGCGTGCCGCACAAAAACAACGTGCGTTACGCCGCGCGCCGTTGCACAATCTAGGGATGGGGCACATATCGATAGATCGCGAATATGGCTTCACGATTAAGAATGTACATAATACAATGTGTAACATAACTAATTTAAAATTTAGTTTGTTATTATTTTTAGCAATATTCCGCGAAATAAACCTCAACCTTTAAGTAAATGAGTAAGTAAACGCATAGGCATGCGTATAGCACCTCCCTCTTCTCCCAGACTGCCCATGCGTATACTCGCATGCAAAAACCTGCAAACACCAGCTCCGGTGTTGGGGCGAAACGCGCGTCGTAGTTTTCAACCTGCATGGCAGTGAGGGGCCTTGCACGGATTTGCCAACATTATTGCTTGTGTGGTGGCGGTGTTTGCAGGTTTTTGCATGCGAGTGTACGCATAGGGGTAAGGCCGAGAATTTTTACACTTAGTAACATAGAGTAACATAGAAACTTCTATGTTACAGTAACGTAAAAGTAACGCGAAAGTAACGATTAAAGTATGTAAGGTCGAGATTTTATAGTGCACATTTTATGTAAAACTTTATGCCTTATACGGGGTGTAAGGGACAGCGTCTCGCAAACAACAAATGAACGTTACCGGTAACATAGAAGTAACATAGAAGTAACATAGAAGTAACATAGAAGTAACATAGAAGTAACATAGAAGTAACATAGAAGTAACGTAGAAGCGAGATTTTTTAGGCTTTAATTGATCATTAATCCATAATTTGAGCTCAATTTGGATCAAAAACACACGCCACGCATTGCTTCTCCGCTTATTCATATTTCTAATCAAAACATGTGTAATAAAAACTGTTACTTACTTTTGAAATCGTCTAAATTCATTTAAAAAAAACTCCGGCCAAACACATGCGTGCACTTTTGCTCGACTCTACAGACAACAAACAAGCGTCTTTTTTAAATTTTATTATTCGCATAGATACTTAGTGTTGCCAATGTCAATACAAAATAGTGCCACAAAAGATTAACATTGTTTAGAGGTGAAATTACGGTTACATACCAAATAGTAACATAGAAGCGAAAATAAGGGGACAAACATTTAAATTTCGATAAAGTCATAAAATCTGCTTATTTAAAAATATCAACCACTACAAATTAATTGCTAAGTATCAGAGTATTTAAGTCAGTTCTTGAGAATTTGTCTTTCAATAGAAAAAATACAAAATTTTAGTTCCAAGTATATGGATACATGAAAAAGACAGCGAGTTTTTTGCAATATTTTGGGTAACGGACGAATTTAATTCACTGTAGTTATTAAACCATAAAGAGTACTTTAACTTTGATATGAAATTGTATGATTAAAATCCCTACAAAATACAATAAAAGTTATTGAATTAAAAATTACTGGTTAGTTTTTTATAATATGCAGACAAAAATTGGGACACTTTTTACTTTCGAAAAGTGTGAAAATTCTCGGCCTTACCCATAGGCAGTGTGGGAGAGGAGGGAGGTGCTATACGCATGCCTATGCGTATACTCACTCAGGTTGAGGTTTATTTCACGGAATATGGCTAAAAATAATAACAAACTAAATTTTAAGCTATGGATTTTCGCAAAGTAACGAGTGATTCTATTAACTATACAAAACTAATTGATAATACTTTAGGGTGTGTATGGTTCCCCTTTTAGAGTTTGCTTTGAAAGTGGCTAAGTAGCGTTGATAGAGCAACATTTTTCACTTTTGTGTGGAAAAATTCATGACACTGAAACGCTTGCCCAAGCAAATAAAAAATACTCTTTTAGCGCTGCTACTTTGAACTAGGTATTAGGGACATAGACGCATTGTAAAGTATTGCATAATTTTGTTACATCTTGTATTACATTCTGTTATCGCCGCTTTTAATCCAGGGTGCAATTAAACCTTCCAGCCAAAAATTTTCCAGGGCTTAGGTATTATTAGGAGAGTCCACTTAACCAAAAAAAATTGGGTGTTATTTTTTTCAATGACATATTTTATCCTATTTTAAATCGTTGCAGAATGGTCACTCGCGGCGCGGGGGAATGAGAGGAGGTGAGGCGGAGTGAGGGGCGAGCGCGGGGGCACGTCACGCGTGGCCTTAGGATTAGGATAACTTTCGGAAGCTATTTCTCAACATTTTAGTACTGAGTGGTTATAAAAGAAAAAATACATATATTTTTATTTTTAACAAGGATCAATATATCAAAATTTGGCAGGAAGGTTTAATTGCACCCTGTATAATAATTCAGGGTCCATTATAAGCCAAATTGGCACAATTTGACCTAGTGGAATATTTTCACGTCACTGAGATCATTCTACTAGCTTATTATATGAGTTATATAAATGTTGATATTAATTGTTCAACTTAAAAGTGTATTTAAAAATAATTACCTCCAAAAACAATATGTTTCAAGGGGAAATAATTCTACAAAACATCCTATATTTAAAAGAAATACTATGATTTTTGGAGAAATTTGAACCCCTTAGTAACACATATTTTATCAAATAAGAACAACATTTTAGGGTTCCGTACCCAAAGGGTAAAAACGGGACCCTATTATTGAAACTTCGATGTCTGTCTGTCTGTCTGTCTCCAGGCTGTAACTCAAGAACGGTAATAACTAGAGAGTTGAAATTTGCACAGATTATGTATTTCTGTTGCCGCTATCGCTATAACAACAAATACTAAAAACGAAATTAATTAAATATTTAAGGAGGGCTCCCCTATACAACAAACGTGATCTTCAAACATTTTTTGCTCGGTATCCATGATGATAACAGGTAGGCACTTGAAAACTTCACAAGGGCCTTAATTATATAGTGTACTTTAATAATTATTAATAATAATATTTAGATAAAATAAAAATTTAAGAGGGGCTCCCATACAAAAAAAGCACAATTTTTGGCCGATTTTTGCTCTATAACGGTACGGAACCCTTCGTGCGCAAGTCCCACTCGCACTTGGCAGATTATTTTTTTAACTCCTTATGTCCTGTGATTTGTCTTTATGATATTGAGCTGGATTTTATGTAATTTCTTCTAAAATATGTAATGAAACATTATCCAGGGATATGTTTTTATTTCTTTATTTAAAGGTCTATTTTATGTACCAAACTGTACCGCTTGTGACCGATACGAGGACCTCTATCATAATATACTTATGTCATGTAGGAGGAACTAAGGCATCAGGCTTGAACTTGTACAGCATGCTAAATGTAACAATTTGTATTTTGTTCTTTTTGTGCATAACATTATGTCATCTAATTTTAAGGAACATGTTCGTTTAGTACGATAGTTTTAAGGGATAAGTTCATTTAATTTTATCGATATAGTCAGCCCATCCCTACGCCGTTGTGCAAGACCGTGTCACTGTGCGATGGCGTCTCGGTATGCAACTCGTTAAATGATTTATTGAACTTAACTAATAACTGGATCTAAATTATTGGACCTGGTTTTTATATAACACTCACTAGGCTTGTCATTATAAATAACACTTATAATAACGCCGAATATAAAATAAGCTGCATGTTTTTAAATGTAAATGGAATGTGTTTAAAATTCAGTGGAAGGTTTCTTTAAATACATTTCTCTTTATTACATTTTGGTCCCCAAACTTTAAAAATGTATGTAAATCTATATTGCAATGGTTCTCTTTATGTGTTTTTAACATTTAGTGATCCGAGACAACATAATGACTACTATCCTGCATGTCCTACATCTCGATCGATCTGTGTCGAATTATGATTGATCTCAATATTATGTTAACGATAGAAAACTTATTTTAAATCAAAATTTGAAACGAATTACGGTTTCTCTTTATCCTTTCTTACTTTTCCGGAAATACACGTAAAATACCATTTTAAACCTAATATTTTGAGCACAATAAAATATTAAATCGATTTGATTAAAGTCGCATTAAGTTGCTGATGATCGATAAATTCAATATTTGTAAAACAATAAGGCGATAAAACAAACATGGTTACAACACTACGTTACATTATATTGCGCAAGCGTTATGCGCGTCCCCCGCCCGATGGGAATCGATGTTCGCCTAATGAATTTATCGATAGAACTTAATTTATCACTAGTGATGTATCTATTTGATTTGATTTGATTTACGACTTGTGCGAATATAAATATATTACAATAGAATTGTAGCATTATATTTATACTGCAAAAAGTGTAATAAATATTTCGAATCTTGTGTTTGCTATTCCCTATATCGGATACCATAACTCTATGAGGGTTAAAATAAAAACCCGGCCAAGTGCGTGTCGGGCCACGCGCAAATTAGGGTTCTGTAGTACCGCTAGTTTTTGAAAATTTTTGTATGGTCAAAGAATATACATTTCTCAGCTACTTTCAAAGGAATTTGAACGAAAAGTTCCCTTATACTTCGCCGAATACATTTTTTTAGTTGATCGACTATTACTCAATAATTTATGAAGTCTTCTTAGCCGTAACAGTTTTCCTTTTAAATTCAGCATATTTCCTACTTCCATGAATTTTTTCACATTTCCAGAAGCAACCGTTTAGCTGGTAGAAGGGGGGGACACTGGACTCTAACGATTTTTTCCACTTTAAAACTTAATATTTCACAAATGGGTCCCTAAATCGGAAAAAGATCTATGAATACTCATAATATTTTTAAAAAAACCTATCCAACCTTTTATAGGGAAACGCTGCCGACATAAATACAATTTTTGTGCTGCAGAAGCGAGCTATACGCTCAATTTATAAAATGTCAGCTTTTGAATCTCTGAGAGAAAAGTTTAAAGAAATTGGTATTCTAACTGTTGCTTCTCAATACATTTTGGATAATGTGTTGTATGTTAGAAAGAATCTAACTAAATTTAAAACTAAAAATGATAGTCACGGTAGAAACACTAGAAATAGGCACAAGCTGGAAATACCAGTGATCAGACTTAGCAAAATAAGTAAATCTTTTAAAGGTCAATGTATACGCCTTTACAATAAAATCCCGGAAAACGTTCAAAATTTATCAATTAATAAATTTAAAAAAGTAATTAAAGAACGTTTGTGTGCCAAAGCCTACTATACGGTCAATGATTTCCTAAACGATGGCACATCTTGGGAGTAGGATGGCTGCTTGCTGCTGCTTCTACATATTTTATTATATGTGACTTACAATTGTGTATTCATGTTGACTATATAATGTATTAGATTAAGTTATTTACTTTGTAAATTTTATTTTTTTAAAAGACAAATTTTCCACTTTTTTAGTAAAAAGTGGCCCCGTGCGAGTTTCTTACACCGGTTCTTCTCGCCGGGTTAGTTCCCGAACCGGTGGTAGGCAACATGTAGCTCAACGTTCTGAAAACATTTGATTCAAATTTATTCAGAAATAAAACGATTTTTTATTTTTATTTATTTCATTTCAACGGCACCCCACATGATGGGGTGAGAGCGAAAAAAAAATTCAACCCCGCTTGATGTGAAGGGGGTACCATAAAAAAATATTTTTTGAATGTTTTGTGTGCCATTTTGTCGGCATTATTAATATGTGTATTCATGGCAAATTACAGCTTTGTAGGTCCTATAGTTTTTGAGCAAAACTGCGGACAGACAGACAGACCGAAACTATAAGGGTTCCTGTTGACTACGGAATCATAAAAAACGACGAAACACTTCGAGAAAAGGTAGCGCCAGTTGCGCTCCGCTTGGCTCATCTCGGTGGGTGCACTACCGTGCACCCAGATAGTTTTTATGCGGATTTACGAATTCCAGGGCAATAAAGTTGCAGGAAATCAGTCCTTAATAGTACATTCGGGCTGGAAAATATAAAAGCTACTGATTTCGCTAAAACTCAACATGCATTAAAAGGAGTAATCACAAGGATTAAAACGAGCGGTTGATTCAGATCTTGTCGTCCACATTGCGCATAATGGTGGCATGTTATAAGTAGTTTATAAGTTTTTATGGCACGACCTAACGGCAATCGGTAATTAAAACGGGCCTACGGATAAACATCTACGACAAATGTACAAAGTAACACTTTGTATGTGACACTCTGGTGCTAAAACATTACATGAAAATAGTTTGTGGTGAATATTACGGGTTTGTTGAATGATGTATTATGTGGGACATACGAAAATAATAATATTATTTTTCTGTTTTTATGTGGCTTCAGTAATGATAATTTTATCGACTTTAAGATTTCAAACGCAAGACCTGCTTATTTACTTTTAAAAAAATCCGACACTCCCTTTTATGTAAAAAGAACCACCTAAATATAAAATTTAATGTTACGCATAACAGCAGTTATCGTAAAAAGTTATCGACAACGGCACAGCACTAGTCGTTACATATTCTTACGTAACCGAGGTTGGGTAATGTAGGATCCAACTGACGGAATCCTTCGACAGTACGCACTAACATCGATACATGCTACATTTTCATGCTACAAATTAGCATGAATGAAGGAAAATTGATGGCTCAAGAGGTAAAATAATAATTTTAAACAGTTACTCAATTATTTTAATAAATCGCTTGAATCCCTTGCATTTGCCAACCTAGAAATTAAGAATGTTTGCATAACGAGTAGCGCTAATGCTACTTTCTGAATATGCCACATCCATGATGTTTCTTTTTTCAACTTCTTAATCGATGTACCTAGTAATCATTTATTTATATTAACGCCTCAGCTCCGTGGTCCAGTGGTTAAGAGCGTGGCTCTTGACTCGGACGTCGTGGGTTCGATTCCGGCATTTTAAACACGTTATTACTTATTTTCAAGTTTGGTTAGGACAATGCAGGCTAATTACCTGATTGTCTGACAAGTAAGATGATCCATGCGTCGGATGGGCATGTAAAAAGTCGATCCTGCGCCTGATCTCTCGCCAGTCGTGTCGGTCTGCCGTCTCACTGGGTTATGAGAGTAAAAGGAATAGAGAGTGCTCTTGTGTAAAGCGCACACACTTGGGCACTGCGTAACTGGCCTGGTTTCAATGAATTCGGCCACCGTCACCGAAACCGGTATGGGAGGAGTTATTAATCATTTATTTTATTTACAAATAACTATTTTATATTAACAAAGAAAAAGTATTCAGCTTAGCATATTTCTTAAATAATTACACCGCAATAAATCCTCCATTAATATATTTTCCAAAACCACACACTACAAACAAGAAATTCCCGTATTATAAGGAAAATAATATAAATATTAAAAAGGCAAGTCGCGGGCATTGGTTTGTATAGTCGAGGCGTTACGTATGAGGAAGCGACCGCGGGGTCAACGGCCTCTTATCAGCTCGTGATAATGCATTGTTATTCTTACAATCGCGCCAGCGATAACCGCGTAGCTAGGTGGTTATGTGCTATAAAAATATACCTTTAGAGAAATATATACCTTACGAGAAATAGGTTTCTTATGAAAATAATAAATAGTTTTTTTTTATTAAGTATTTCTAAAGGTAAAATCAATGTGATTGGACAGACAAAATGCGTGTTATTATATTTTAATTTTCTTTTCATCACATGCTGCAAATTGGTCGCATAAATAAAAATAAGATGATATAAAGTCAATTTCGTAGAGGGTCTACGAAATCGTGAATTTCGTAGACCTCTTTTTAAATTTTAAACGTAGCATTTTATATAGCGTGTTCCTTGTAATATTGTTTTAGATTATTCATTATTTTAATAAATTATTATGTTCTTTCCCTCGTTTTTCTTAATTAAAGGTTTTTAATTTTCAATATAGTAATTTCACAACAAAGGCCATTATTTTAGTTCGTGCCATTAAAAATGTAATAACTAGTTGTGATCTAAACACGAGACATTGCATTAGATTCGTTAAAATGCGGCTTATCTAAGTTGGTCCATGATGGACCAATAGCGATTACGAACATGATATTCATCTATGATTGCCCATGTTCGCGCTTCGCAATCTTGGTTATCTATCATGACATGGCACGAAAACAAACTTTTAAGCTATACACTCGGTACATCGAAGCTTTTCTTTTTCTTGTTGAAATGGTAAAAACATTAACACACGTAATGTAAGTTTGAATTATTAGTTTTCCTACAGTTAATTATTTTCCCCACGCGTTATTAACACAAAACACGCACACGGATATACCTTAAAGGGTTAAATGACAAACTAATTTTATATATTTAGATTAAGTTTTTAATCAAAATTTTATTACCAAGTTTAGTTAAGAGTAATGACTAATGACCCAGTAAGTTGTGTATAAGCAATTAAGAAATTTAATGTTGTTTAGAATTATCCATTTTTTATTCACTAATAATATTTTTACTGATCAATAATATACAAAAATTAGTGAAATACTTTTTAGATAAAAAAAAAAACATAAAATCTCATTTTAGGATAAAGCAAATCTTTATCCTAAAATGAAGTTTTATGTTTTTTTTTTTTTTTGTATTACTAGCCTTAAAGAAATGCTTTAAAGATCAACTACGATAATATGGCGCGCCCCTCCAAAATTCAAAACGTTTGAAGTGCGTTGTCGTGCGGGGTAGGCTAGTTATGATTAGTTGACCAACAAATCTTGGTAATAAGTGACATTGACTGAAATATTACGTATACAGTGATTGGTTGAATACTTACTACATACAAACTCTTTCATAAGGATGTGACTACACACATTGAAACAGTAATTTGGAGGGGCGCTCCATGTTATCGTAGTTAATCTCATACCTAATCACTAAGAAAGTCCATCTCCTCCTATAATAATGATCAAATCGTAGTTTGACGTGTAGTATTTTGTTTTTAATATGATCTGGACTGGATCCGATATATTTTGTTGTAGAGACCAGTCTCCATCCAGATTCAATGTAAGATCTAGTTATAGTTTTGGATTTCTAAAGTTGAATTAGTATTGACGTTGGATTATGGTAGCAGAATCAGGCTTCAGATCCCGCAGGACGAGTATATTGCAAGAGCTTACTGTCTGTCGTAAAATGTTGTATGAGAATTTTTTTACAAGCAGTAGATATGGTGCCTCAAACACTTGTTACATAGCTGTCAAAAGATACAGCCTTGCCAATATATGAAGTGTACTCACCATCACGGCTCATCCCCAGCTTGAGGCACTTCTGCAGGCGGCAGTATTGGCAGCGGTTCCGGTTGACGCGGTCCACCACGCACGCCTTGTTCCGCGGGCACTGGTAGTTCACCACTGAAACGGTTTGCTGTGTTAATAATATTATTTGCGACTGTACCTCCTTGGGGGCTATGCGCTCCTGGTACTTTGGATGTATAGACCGCTACCCGACTACGAGAAAAAGGAGGATTAATCAATATAATCGTGTATAACATTTTACCACCTGAACTAACTCGATTATTATTAATGATTTTGTCAACAGATTCGTAATAAAGGGATTATTACGAATTTACTTTTACTTTTAAGTATTTTCGATGGGAATACTGAAGGTTAGATAAGCAGGGCATGATACATTACTTCTATGTTAAAATTCTAGTTAACAGCTTGCCAAACCAATGAAATTCAAGGCACATTATTACAGATGATTACAGTTATATTACAGTTATAATAGATGAAGTCAAAGTCATAAGAAATTATGGTGTAAGGTCTGATGATGGGTCTGATGATAGATACATCTTAGGATTGAAATAAATATTTAATATCGTATTATCAAAATACAAGAATACTAAAGTAAGACCACGGATGTAAAAAAAATAGGGATGGAGCATTACACTATAAAGAGGTGAAGCATGCAAGGTACGACAATTTCGTTTATTGTACACGTGACCGACACTCACACACGCAACTAGGTACTACAACCCGCTGTCATTGTACATTGAGTGACGGCGCCAATGACACGCACACATCCTACACGGGCGGCCATAACTATGCTTCACTCGGGATTAGACAAGGTTACGTCCGTATATTTTTTAAGTCCGTGAGTAAGACATTTAAAGTTGTAATATAGCAATGAAGAAATAAAATTCGATTGGATCCAGATAGTATATCCATAATACGCTGTTTTGTATTCAAAAGAGCGGATTGCTCATAAAACTATCATTGGCAGAACTGTTTGTCTAATACGATGCTAAGAATATTACATTCCATGTTGTGTTATATGGACATCCTTGGAATGAACAGTTTTACGATATTGATCATTACAATATTATATAATAATATATTACAATATATTATTATGTTCATTTCTGAATTATTTATTTCATGTAAATTAAAATTATATTGATTTCTATTTTTTGCTCCTTTTATGTTGTCTAGAAAAAATGCTGTAAACAGCAAGATTATTAGTACGCAAGATAGGAGATTTGAGTTACTCTTATACAACAAAAAGAATTAGAGGTGAGGCAAAAAAGTACAATGTTAACATAATATTAAAAGAGGTCTCTGACAAAGTGCCGGTCTGTGCTCTAAGAAGAAACTCTTTCAAACTACTGAAATGTTATTTAGGGTCTACACAGACGGACCGCATTTCAACTGCAATCCAACCGCAAATTGCAGTCCAAGTGCAGTTTAAATGCAGTTGACACTACTGCAATACGACTGCAATAGAACTGCAAACCAAACGCGCAGTCGGATTGCAGTTCAGTTGCAGTTGGCGTGCAGTCGTGTGAACTGTTTGGCTTGCAGTTCTATCGCAGTCGTATTGCAGTCGTGTCAACTGCATTCAAACTGCACTTGAACTGCAATTTTCGGTTGGATTGCAGTTGAAATGCGGTCCGTCTGTATAGACCCTAAGAGGCACAGGGCAACTATGTAACTGCCTACGGTACAATGAATATGAAGCTTACTCCTACAGCTTAAAAATCACTTGGGCAATTATGTTTAAAGCCTCGTATGATGAAAAAGAAAACATAATTTTTAATAAAAATGAATAGCAGTAACAATCATGGCATATTGTGTTAAAAAGGTGCGTTTGGGGCAATTTTGAAATTACTAAGATGACGATACTTTTCTTGTAGATTACTGTCTACGTCGTAGCCTATCCTTACTTTTTTAATAACCCAAATTGATGCAAGTTGACCTTGCAACAATTAGCCAGAACTAAGTATGTTATCTTAGTAGGTAACATAGAGTAGAAATACTAAGGTAATCAAGAAGAGAGCGTATTCCCTCTTAAAGGGCCGGCAACGCACCTGTAGCTTTTCTAAAGTGCCCATGAGCAACGGTAGTTTCTTTCTATCAGGTGACTCGTTCGTTTACCCCCTTATTTTATAAAAAAATATATAAACATATAACAAAGCCGACCTGTGCTCTGCGACCGGCGGAAGAAGCCCTTGCAGCCCTCGCACGTGATCACGCCGTAGTGCACCCCCGATGACTTGTCGCCGCATACTTTGCACGGGATTATCTCGATTTGGGCTGCAACAAAAAAAAACATGTTAGAAACTAATCAGAGATTAACAGCTGGTTAGCGATCGTGGTTAGGTAGGGTCTGTTGAAAGAGAGGAACTAACTTCTTATAATAATATGTGATTAGGAATTAATAGAAGATTAACATTTCGTTTGGCTATTATAGTGAGATAGAGCGTGGTGACTATCAGAGGAACGCATAAACTTCTTTTGGGGACAAAAAGGCACAATTGTTAAGTTAATAAAAATTTGTTCTTAGACCATCTTCGAACAAATCAAAGATTTATAATAGTAGCTATAGGTACAGTAGAATCTTTCTGATTTCGTAATATTATATAGAATAAAACCAGAGACTAGACATACATTACTCCGTGAATCATGATAAAACAATTAAATTTGTAGTAATTTGTGAACATAATAATTATTTTATTCGCATAAAATGAAGAAGGTTTTAAGTTTATTATAAACAGCTTAATGACTAATAAATGCTATAATTAGTATGCAGTATCAGCTAAATTCCTAGCAACATTTTCTTTGTAGTCAGTCACTAACATGTTTTTTAAAACAAAAATTGTCAACCTCAACTACTTGTTCAGTACCGACATACCATTGTAATAAAACAATGACTGTTACAAAATCACATTTGCATCACTAATGTTCGACTAAACAAAACAACCTCTCCAGCATTCATACATACAAATCGGTTATAGTATATCAATGTAAAATAACGCAACCAAAAATAAACGGAATCCCCAAAAAACCTAAAAAACACATGAATAAAATTAATACCAATAGTCCAAAAAAAAACTTGCAATCTGTCATCCAACGATCGCGGTACGATTTTGCTTAACAGTTCGGAATTCAAAAATTCAAACGCCATTTTTGGTAGAGTTCGTCGACCCAGCCGCAAGGTCGGAGCGCGGGCGATGACTGTTCCTTCGCGTGTGTGAGTGGACTCTACTACGGTCTATTTTGAGCCTTATTGTAATTACATAGAGATGGAATTAGATGGAGTTATCCAGACAGATGGTATTGTAATCCCTTAGCGCAGTGTTGCCAACCGTCAAGATACATGTTTTATTTTTAATTGCGTTGCGTATAGAGGCACAGGTGTTGGCCACTTTGTGCTAGCAGGTATGTACTACTACATGAGCCTTCATTACTGTTAATTATAAAGACTAGAACAGTTAACTAAGAAAACCACGTTATTACAAATTATTTAAATTTGTAATTTATTTTTTAAATAAAAATAATGACGTGATGTTGTAAAATAGTTTTTATTGTAGAGAGGACTAGCTATCTTTCACATATAATTACAACAATATACTATATTATGTATTTACAATTCACCAGATGAAACAGAAGGCTATAACTACAGGCCGTGACTAATTGAATTAAATTATCTTAAAATTATTAAAGCAAAAACTATTTTATCTTAATGCACATAAATACTATTATAAAATACTGTAAATTTAGGCCAAGCTCCGGATATTGCACATCTTTGTAAGATAAATGATAATAGCTATTAGTGCAGTTATTATGTTATTTTTCGCAATTATAAAAATCTTAGTCTAACCCTGAACGTTAAATTTTAATTTTAAAAAGCCTCCCAGCGGACCTATCTACCTATTTATCCCTTAAAAGAGCTTAGGAAAATTGAAGAAAAACAATTGCTTAATCTATGTTAAAATCCGACGGATTATATGTAATAATTTTTAAAAAACAGTCACCAAGGAAAATAAACTTAAATATACCGCAATAGAAACCGTTAAAAAAACTAGTGATTGTTGTAAAGGAATATTTGCTTTAGTATAAGAATTTCATAATTTAATGCAAGTATTACACAGTATTTTGTGAATTACTTGGCTGCTGACATATTGCAATTTGCAACTTTGTACAATATCTCATTCATAATTTATGGAAAATGAATGATTTCATTCTACACTGTATTGGAACTTTATCAATAACAGCTAAAGTATTCATACCTAAGTCCTAACTATAGCTTTAAAATAATATATGCTTTTGCTTCCTATTCTTCACTTAAAAAAACAGAACCCATTGCATAACCTCGCAACGCGCTACAATTCCTAATTCAAAATTCGAATGCAGAGCACAACCGCGTGCGAGAGGGATGCAGCGAGTGCAGTCAGCTGATCGTGACGTCACAGGTCGGTGACCCCGCTCCGGCGCGTAGTGATGTCACAGGGTGAGTCCGGAATTCGGGCGGGGCTTACCGCCTACATTTTTCAACTTATTACGTAGGAACCATTTCAATATTTAATTTAATGATGTGAGTTTAGTCCGGTTTTTTGTTGTTCTGTGGTTATCTTGTTCTATATTTCTAAATTCTACAATTACTGTTTATTATTAGAGTTTGTTTGCCAGTAAGTTTGTTAGTCTATAATATATTTTTAACACTGTACCGAATAAGGCAGAATAATATATGGGGATACGCTACGAATAATAAAAACTAAGGAAACGTAACTCCCATACTTCAATCGTTTTGAATTTGGTTCTCAAGGTTCTTTTCGCACACTAAAATAATATGAAAATAGCTACGAAACACTACATTCAAATCAACGAAATAAAGCCGTTGACAATAATTATCACGCCTTCTATAATCGGGCCTCTCTTTGCATAAAGTAGCATGTATTCGAGTCATATTTTGTAGATTGATCGGAACAATTTTTTTGACACAGTTACTCTTCCTTAGTTTTTAGGGTTCCGTACCCAAAAGGTAAAAACGGGGCCCTATTACTGAGACTTCGATATCTGTCCGTCTGTCCGTCTGTCTGAATTTTCACAGATTATGTATTTTGTTGCCGCTATAACAACAAATACTAAATAACATTTTAAACTTTCGCGTTGCATTATAATTAAAACTTATTAATCGGAAGTCCCCTCGTGACGACGGCCGTTGCAACACGGCCAAAACGTCGAGAAAAAGTATGTACTCGTATAGTAGCATTACTATGTAAATAAGTCGCGTTAAGTCCTGATTAATAAGTTTTAACAAATACTAAAAACAAAATAAAATAAAAATTTAAGCTCCCATACAATAAACGTGATTTTTTTGGCCTTTTTTGCTCGTAATCAATAATGGTAGCAGGCAGGCACTTGAAATACTCACAAAATAATTATGCATATTTGTACTTTAATATTTAATAAAAACACATTTTTTGCCTATAACGGTACAGAACCCTTCTTGCGCGAGCCCGACTCTCACTTGGCCAATTATATTTTTATTATTCGTAGGAAATACGTAAATTTTGCAACACAAAAAGTATGCTGTATTTAAGGTAAGCAAATGAAAAAATGTTGAACATTAGTTAAATAAAGTAAATTGTATAATATGTATAACAATCAAATAATAGTAGATACTATATTGCAACAAGGTTAACTATATTTTCATGTTTCAGTTTTACAATATTATATTAGCACCTTTGATCAAGAAACCACGCTTTGAAAGTATTATAATACTTTATATTTACCAATACTTACAGAAATTCCTACAACCTGACTTAAAACAATGGGGTGCATTTTTATGGATTCTTACATTATGACTGTTATTGGAAGAAAAGTCTTCCTAGTCCATAATATATGGATGTAACCGGTCCCAGGGATCCGGGAAGAGCAGCTAAGGGATACATACTTCAGGCGAAAGGAAAGGTACATTATATTATAATGTTTTCCTATGCTTATAAAAAGAAATCCTTTAAAAATTTCAAATCTAGGTATAATGATGTATTTGTAAAACGTGATTTGATTTTGATTGCTAAAGTGACTTTCACTATTGACTAGCGTGAAAGGCTATTGCTGCAAACATTTTGAAATTTGATGAAATTTGAAAATCTTTGAAGATAAGCACTAGACATTAGCATGAAATGACAGAGACTGCTATGGGTTTTAGATGTTTAGAGACGATTTATAGACGACAGAATACAGAAAACCGATGAAAACAACACAGTGTTTTTCCAAATCATATTTGGAATTATAGAAAAAATTTAAAAATAGATTTGGCAGTTGACAAACAATATACAGAATACAGAAAACCGTTGAAAACAACACAGTTTTTTCCTCAATCATATTTTGGTACAGGTTCCCTAGAATATTTTTTTATTACCATAATCGAGCAAATTTTTCTTGAGTAGCTTCATTTTGATAAGACGAACGACAATTTCCTTTGCGAAAATTCTCGAAAGTTACCATTTTCCTTACAGTCAACGAGGACTTGTTGATAGCAGCGGGGCTAAAATGGTCGCTTTGTTGAATCATGATATGAATCATAATATGATTAAATTCTTTAAAATCGCGAAATGCAACTCTGCTTGCAAGTTATTTCTGTATTTTTGTACTGATTTGATATTTGTCAGTTTGACAGTTTTGACAATTCATTTGCTGAATTGATTGAGAGGAATTGCTAAATGTGACCATTTTAGCCCCGCTGAACTCTAAAACGGAACCCCAACCAGCTGATTTTTTTGTATATTGATAGGTTAATAGTTACGTAATTTAAGAGTAACATTGTCCTACAAATAGAACAATCCATATTTTTAGGACCATCAAATCGAAATATTAAATCCAGAGATCTGTTAGCTACCACTTTCGAAAATTTTCGCAGAGGAAATTGTTGTTCGTCTGATCATAATAACTAAGCTACTCACGAAAGCTTGATAGTATAATAAAAAAAAGATGGGTTGCACTCTGGGAGTGCCGGCAGAAGTGAAAACTTGATTATTAACGTTGTGCATTTTTTTAACCCATTTTTTATGAAAATCGATCTTTAAAAAATCGATTTTTTTATTAATCGAAACCCTTACAATCAATTAAGTTTCGATCAAGTTTCGATCAAGTTTCGATCAAGTTTCAATCAAGTTTCGATCAAGTTTCGATCACTACTCTCCAACCGTCTTACGGTTTTTCCAAGGTTTTTCGATCAGCACGAGAATCTGACGCGAGTTTCACAATTTTTACCCATCCCACAAAAGTGCTCAACGCCGCTAAAGAAGTTTTCATTTCAAAAATGTTCTAGGGAACCTGTACTATTTGGAATTCTAGAAAAAATAATAAAAATGAAATTAGCAATTGACAGATAACACACCCACATACGTCACAGGTCAGCGACCCCGGGCCTAAGGCGATGCCGAATTTGAATTTTAATCTAACGGGCCGTACGTCACGGGTGAACGCCCGCCGGTGGCCGTCTATCCCGCATTCCCAGCGCCTATTACAATGGGAAACGGTCTCCTTTACTATTAATTTCCAAAGTAATTCCTGATCAGCGTTTAAATTTCGAACACCAACGATCTGACATTTTGTTTTTTTCAGATATCATATTAGGTGCTAAGGCTATATGGAAATAAGCTTGTTTGATTTCTAAAAGACTTGTATAATTAGATTAGCTAAAATTTTTATTTTTAAACTTCTGAAACAGATGCTCAGTTCTTTGTAATAAGATGATTATTAAGCTTATATCTTAATAATTATCTTATTACAACGACAACAAACAATTATGGCCGCGGGCACAAAATCATAAGGTTTTCATAAATAAAAAATATAAATTGCTAAGTGCTTATTAAGAAACTATTATTATAAATATCAAGTGGTAACAGTACATTTTGTCGGTATTTAGATAAGAGCAATTCTATGTCCTTTCCCAGGATTTAAACCACATCCAAATCGGTTTAGCGATAAAACGTGGAATGTAATTAGAAATACATCCTTTCGCATTTATAAATGCAGTATAAAATTTAAAATATACCAAAAAAGTATTTGTTCTACGTAAGTGCTCTTAACTATAGTAAGTGTTTTTCTATGTTCTCTTGTCCCTTTCAATACCAACAAATCAATCAAAAAGTTCTTGTAAAATCGATATTGGGATTTTTTTACATAAACTTTGAAAACTGGTGATAATAACACAATATTTAAAACTGAACAAAACAAAATACAAATCGTTTTTTTCCAAAGACCTATTTTCTATGTTTTTTCCATATTTTATGTATGCTACGCCGCGCTACGAAAGAGCTACGAAAACTTTGAATATGAGGTAAAATATTTTTTTTTGTATTTTTTTTTTTACACAGGTTACCTATTAAGCAATATTGGACATACTGCAGCTATAATAGCTGCACATATTTATTGTGCTAATCCAAACGGCACTGACCCAGTATCGTTCACAGTCACACAACCATATCACTGACGTAGCAGTGACATCACTAAGCGGAATACCATTTTTAAATTTTGAATTTGGAATAAAATAAAAAAAAATTAAAACAGACGTCCAACTCAAGCTTCTTTTTCAATTTATTTTAATTTTGAATTAATTTTTCATCACATTTTTAGAAGTATCAAATCTCTTCGCTAATCGTCTTGTAACAAAGCCTTTACTTATAAAAAGTAGTTTATTTAAAAAATATACTTATTAAAAAACAAATGAAAACATTACTAATCAATAATCAATATCTATTTAATCCCATCTATTAAACTAAATCTCAATTAAGCAGTTCGGAAAGTTAAAAAAAGACCGTGCCACTTGAAGGCACTTCACTCGTCACTTAATTTGGAGCATGCCCTAAAATAAAAGTGACAGCGTGACGTCACGTGACGGGTCAGCGACCGGCACGTAGGATGTACTTTCCCCATAACGCTTTTGTTTTGTAGGTAAAACATAGGTGTATGGGTCATTTTTTAACCTTGGCACGGGTCACCTTAAAAACTATTTGTTTAATAGAAGTTAGAACCATAACGAGACGTCAGATGTACGTTTTTTTATGTCAACTAAATCGTGATGCGGTTTTTTTTTTTGCAATTTAAAAAAGAGAAACACAATCCAGCAAAGGCTGCGTATGTTGCATACACATTTTTTACATTTTTAAACTCAACATAGTACAACGACTGAAGGCAAAGTACGACAATGAATCAAAGCGAACTGTGTCAAGTTCGTTCACCCCAGCCGAAACACGTGCATTCCATATTCAAATTCAATACATAATCATATTTATTGCAATGCCATAATGCAACGTAATTGTGCAACAATCTGTCATCTTACAAAGGAATCACAGTTTTGACGTTCTATATTCAAAAATTTGATTTTGACAGTTTTCTGGATGCGCATCATTTTTTTACATTTTGCTGAAAAGGAATTGCGCAAGTGCTGCTAAACGCGAATGTTTTCACAACGCGAAAATAACGATATTTAAATCCTGTAAGGAGCTGAATGATATTTTATTTTACGATTTTAATGAGAACTTAATTATTTTGCCTACACTATTTTTATTTAATTTCTCTCTAAACAAAAAAAATATTAAATAAAAATAAAATGTTTGGCTTCTGTTAATCATCACAAAATTGACAAGGATTTTAACCCAAATCGGAAAGCAATTAATGCTAATGACAAATGCAAAATCTGGAACACATTAGTGGATACAGATAGGAATAATTGTTCTAAATTGAGGTCAAAACAAATACCCAAACAATAAACAAGTTTAAAATAAAGAATACTTCAATAAATTAATATAGAAATCGATCAGAGATATAATGTAAAAATTCAGGTAATAGTGCGGGAGCCTTAGAACATTTTTTTTTATTACTAACAAGCTAATTTTTTGTGAGTAGCTTCATTTTGATAAGACAACCAACTTTTTTTCCTGCGAAAAATCTTGAAAGTGGTACCTAACAGAGATAGAAAAAATGTCATACTTTGATTTGATGGTCAATATATTTTGTAGAACAATGTTACTCTTAAATTATATAACTATTAACCTACCAATATACAAAAAATCTGCTGGTTAGGGTTCCGTTTTAGGGTACCGTAGTCAACCAAATTTTGTTGATTACAGAACCCTAAAACGGAACCCTAACCAACAAATTTTTTGTATATTAGTAGGTCAATAGTTATATTATTTATGAGTAACATTGTCCTACAAATAGAGCAATCCATATTTTAGGATCATCAAATCAAAGTATGAAATCCTTGCTATCTCTGTTAGCTAAGACTTTCAAGATTTTTCGCAGATAAAAAAGTTGTTTGTCTTATCAAAATGAAGCTACTCACAAAAAATTTGCTTGTTAGTAGTAAAAAAAATTGTTCTAGGGCTCCCTCACTATAAATTAAAAATTAATGTATTGTAAAAGTTCAGTCTGTATACCTTTTTTATATTTACATAAAGCGATCAACGAAAAAAGGTTGTAAATTAGGTTTTACGATCCTTAAAGTATATGATGATATAACACATAAAAATGCATGATAAACTAGCAACTGATAGCAATGTAAATAATGCATTAAATTGGCATTACTCTTTGTTACTATCTGTTAAAGAATTAAATGAAAATTCTGTTTTTATAAAAGGACATAATCAAAAACTTTCAGTCAAAGATTTAATAATAAGGTATTTGACATTAACTTAATAAAAAAATTAACCTGAGCTCCATAATATTACGTTTACTGTCAATTTCTTAATTCAATTAAAGCTAAGTAATAACTATTTTTTTTTTGATTCTGGAATTATCTGAGGAAAAGTTTGATAAGAATATGAGAGCAGTTGTAGAAGTAAAGTATTTGATGATAAATTATATTTATCGTTATTATATTTACCTATTAATCTATTTTGTACAAACAAACTTCACTTTTATCTCGTGAGGAATACTTTATTTCTATAACTTTAACACCATTTAATAGGAAACTAGTAGAGATTATTTAACTTTATATATATAATTACTTGGGTATAAAATTTATTCTTCCTAAATCAGTAACTAAAAAAATATAATGTGCGGTCTCAGTTATGTTTTATGGCAACAACTCAGTAAAATTTTCAAAACTATGTTGTATACTTAATGCATATTTAGGTTAAATATTTATGATAATAATTATTCACTTCAGTTTTAGTAGATTTTTCGCAATATAAGTATATGTAGATTTTGACAAAAAATGTATGTAGCTAATGTCAAAATCTTTATTAAATCATTAAATCTTTCTCTATTTATCATGTAAGTGAGATTCCCGATACTTGTTATGTAACGCGGAATTGGTGGAATACAGCTAGCCAGGCCGCTCGGCCGACCGCAGAATGTACAGCACAGTTACCCGCGGATCCATTAATTGGATCAACTTTACAACTCAGCGGCTTCGACCACAGATTATATCAATAAATTCAAATATCGAACGCTGTCACAGCGAGCCGCAGATAAAAAATTACTAGCCGTCAAAAGTCAAAACTCAGATTAAAAACTGTTCGAACATGGTTGGAACTGTCAAAATGGATATTCGAAAT
The DNA here is from genome assembly GCA_905333045.1 of Lysandra bellargus. Lineage (NCBI taxonomy): Eukaryota > Metazoa > Arthropoda > Insecta > Lepidoptera > Lycaenidae > Lysandra > Lysandra bellargus. The sequence goes on along the minus strand of HG995326.1, from coordinate 3,700,151 downwards.
TGACTGTCAAAATAAATATTCCAAAATGACGTTACCCCTAGCCGTCTTTTTTTAAATAAAACCTATGTTGGTTAAGGCATAGTCTACGGCAATAAACTATGACACTGGCGATTCACTAAGGAATCATTAAAAAAAATAAGAACAAGACGTTACCTCGAATAGAGTTGGCGGCTTTCTTGTCCATGAACATCCCGGAGATGGAGGATCCGAACATGGCGTCGCTGCTGCCGGGCGGCGGGGAGGTGCTGTCGGCCACGGAGCCCGAGGCGTCCATGCCCATCTGGTGCATGGGCCCCGGCACCTCCGGGTGCTCCCTCTTCAGCTGCATCCCCTGCGGCAGCTGGCCCTGATGTAGCATCGTGGAGGCGGACGAGTGGCCCCCGTGCTGGTCGGGGGGCCATTGAGATCCGAACAATTCTTGGAATTGGTTGTTATTCATAGTTTCTTCTAGCTTCTCTTTTTAAATTTAAGTGATTTGCGACCAATTCTGAAGGCGCGCGAATCGAATTCGCATCGCGGCTTACACTAGTATCACTGATGTTCAGTTTTCCAGACTATGTCGGTAAGGCAATCCGGTGTCACCATAAGAATTTTCTTGGAAAAGACTATGGCACTGTCTATTTCAACTTTGTTGATATTTAAGCACCACCGATTTAACTGATAAATATATTTCGACCGAGCGGCGAAGTGACATTTCTTTTCGCGAAGTTTATTTCGGGTATTAACTTTTTGAAAAGCAGCAAGTTTTTTGACATTTTGTCGCCGTGGTTCCCGTTTATAATCTCTCCTTTCTCTCAAACGATCATTATATTAAGGCACTTTTGAGTTTACTGCGGTTCCGTTCACTCGCTCCCGTTAGCTATTCGATAACACAAGACAATCTGTAAAAAGAAAACCGAAGCAGAGAGAAGATTTAACCGTCTCAGGGCGGCCGAGAGGCGCAGCTGGATTTTAGCAAATCGAATAATAGAATTCGATTATCTAAAATCTCGCTAACGTCTGCGGGCTTATCACCGGCCGGGGTTCATCCTTATCACTGGCACTGCACTATCACTACTCGCATAGAACGGGACGTGTTCACCTCACTGAAAAAATTTGTACGTTTTTTTTTGTACTATAGGTTGTGCACGAGTCGGCTTCGCGGCTGCGACTGACGGCGGAGACGCGGTCGCCGGGGCGGCTCGAAACTGACTGACGCATTGACGAATCTTCGGACCGAGCTCACGAAAATTATATATTTTTTCGTCGGACCGAATAATCAACTCGACTAGCGATAGTTCAATCGCCCCGAGACCGGGGCGTTCGCCGAAAACTTCCCCGATTTTGGCGACTAAGGCTCTAGGACCGCACCCCCTCGCGGGGACACCTGCGAACGTCCGGAAAGTGTGGCCCGAGTGGGGAAATATTTACGGGGTCCAGTAATTAAGAGATAAAACGTCGGGCGGCGATGACGGCGCGGCTGTGTGTGTGCGAGCGGACGGCGCGCACGCTCACACGCGCGCGCCGGGTCGCCGACCTCGGGACCCAAACAAAGTAGATTTCGGTGAAATGCTGTTGAACTCTAGCTCGCCTGTGGAATCGCCGCCCGCCGGCCGCCTGCATTTTTGGCAATTCCGCGCTCGATTTTTCACAAATTTTCAGCTTCTACGTGATTTCGTGTCGTTGTGATGACACAATTGATGAATACTGCTCCTATGTTAACAGTTCGTTGACCCCGGAAAACGAGCTGTCAACCGGTTGTGGCGGGCAATTTTCATTTTTACTCGGTGGGTTTCCGAATGAAATTACACTCTACGCTATTAATAAGACTAGATTTGTAAACATTATTTCTAAATGTAGGCTTCCTATAATACAAACGCTCCAAAAATTCTACCTAGAAATTCTAATTTTACCACTAAAGCAAAATTGTAGTTTTAGGTTTTACGAAACAAATACTATCGATTATAAAAAATTATTTTCGAGAATTTACATAATGATGCAGGAAATACAAGTTGGACATTCGGAAAAACTCTTTTCGTATCATTTCTCAACAATTGAGGAAAAGTTCGATAAGGGATTTTCCGAACATTTTCGTGGGCGCGTGGCGGCGACCTTGCGGTGACGTCACATCTCTGTCTTTCTCTCTCACTCTCTTTCTATCTCTCTCTCGAGCTAACGACCTATTGATTTGAGAACACGTGCTCATCATTAATGATGGTAATGACTCAAGTTCACTTTTAACCTGCCTACTCCAGGGTCATAAGTATGAGGCATATAATATATGAAACTCTGTGACATATCCATACCATCAGTATCGCATATTAGGATACTTCAAATATATGTTATGTTTTTAATAACTTTCAATATACTTAATATAATATTATTTTAAATTATTATATGACATAAAATGGCCTACTTCTTTACGGATTTTTGGGTCATGTCATGATAGTGACATAGATAAACAAAAATAATTTTAAAAAATTGTACCTACCACAACATAGAGAATTCAGCAAAATTAACTCAAGCGCTTTCAGTCTATTTAACTAACTTTTTATACAATTTCGTTAAGTAATTTTCTTAATCTACTTCCCAATAAAGGTTCCTATACATTGCTTTTATTTTTGTCATTATGATATAATTTTACAACCCGTCGTTTCGAAAAAGATTTCAAAATGAGATTCTTCGTTCTAAAGGCTATTTCAAAACCGTTTTCCCATTCAATCGACTATTGAACGATATAATATCTATCTCATCAGCCAATCGGCGCTTTTCAAAAAATGAACGATAGCTATCTCATCAGCCAATCGGTGCTTTTCAAAAAATGACGTCATTCGCGAATGGAAAAATAATGGAATAAATTCGGAAGTTAAAATTCGAAATTCAAATTCGAAACGGCGCGTCCGTCGAACTATGAACTATGTTTGAACTTCGAATGACCCTGTCACCCGAGCTATATGTTGATAGTGCTGTAATACAATACTTTTATATGCTTATTCATTTAATACAATGAAGAAAGAATGTGAAAATTGCAAAATTTCGGAAGGATAGGTAAGGTTATTTTGTTAGAGCCATCAATCAATGCAAAGATTGCAAAGCAAATACTATCCCACCAAAAAACATTTCATGTAAAATATGTCCAAGACGACCACATAAGGTTTGCCCCGCGAAAAAGATATCAGACCTCATGTAGAGCCAAGCTTCTGAATCTACACGGCCTAACTCTACCGACCTTAACGTCAACAAATTCTTCATAATATATCGTATTAGACTCAAACAAAATGTTCGACATTATACATACATCGTAAAGTTACAAATTTAGTATGCCTCAAACAACCCCAAAGCACAGAATATAATATATTAGTAGCCCAAAGTTGGTTTCAAGTTTTAAGTGACCACGCTTATTCCATCGACTCGCTATTCAAAAAATTAAAAAAACACAGATAAAATGACATTTTATGAAAATGATTCCTAGCTAGATCGATTTATCGCCCCTGAAACTTCATGAAAATCGTTGGAGCCGATTCCGAGATTCCAATTATATATAATATATACAAGAATTGCTCGTTTAAAGATATAAGATAATTGGAATCTCGGAATCGGCTCCAACGATTTTCATGAAATTTAGTATATAGGGGGTTTCGGGGGCGATAAACCGATCTAGCTAGGAATCATTTCTAGAAAATGTCATTTTATTCGTGTTTTATCGAATACCGAGCGAAGCTCGGTCAAATAGCTAGTTATTATAATACTCAGTTTCCTTCTATGTTTTTTATCAGAAGTTTGACTAATCAGCGCTTTTAATTAGCTTACGTCAAAACGTTAACCAATCAAAAACTATTGAAAAAATAAACTCAAGTGTCAAAAACTCCAGAAAGCTGATATTACTAGACCACAACAGAATACCAATAGAAGAATAATGGAATAAATAATGTGGAGCGTGAAAGGGAATAAAGCATTTCATAGTAGGGCGCGACTTGAACGGCTTCCCTAAGCGGCTATCGATCCCTCGCAGCAAACAAGCACCCTGTATCTACTACTAATATTATAAATGCAAAAGTGGGTCTGTCTGTCTATATGTTACCTCTTAACACCAAAATCGATGAACCAATATGGCTGAAATTTGGTATGGACCATGGATATTCTTTGTGTCCCGAGAAGGGACATAGGATACCTTTTATCCCGGAAAAATTTAGGGTTCCAACTCGATAATGATAACTTCTATACATTTTGATTTTTTTCATATTACGCTAATCTAATTTGAAAATTATATTAAAATATAGCATAATGTTGTTTGTTGATTTTGTTGAAAAGTACAGACAATAAAATTAAATTAAGAAATTAAAAAACCTCACCAAACAACTTTAAGAAGTAACGAAATAATATTTACTGCATTTAAGTTCAAATAATTCCTATCTTGTGTAAAGTAATATTTTAGTCCATAAATCATAATAATTATTGTTGTCACGGACCACGGTGTGTCGGGGGACCGCCAAGTAAACTTAAACCTAGAACCGCCAAGTCGCTGATTATCTCGATTCAGTTCGCTGTGAATTGATCATTAAACTACTCGTATAATGTTATGTGAAATCAAACATCTACATTAGCGGTCCCCCGACACACCTTGACAACAATAATTATGGACCAAAATATTACTTTACAAGTTAGGAATTATTATTTGAACTTAAGAGTCCGTATACGAAATTTTGCCGATTTCGCTCATTTAACAGACGTGATTTAACAGTTAAAATACAGTATTTCTATAAGTTTTAATGCACAACATGTAAGATCATTTCAATTATAATATAGTGTTGGAGCTAGATTTTTTATTTTTTTTAAGTATCTTTAAATAATCCAACTCAAACCCGCGACAGTTTTGTGATTTTTGCTGTAAAAGGTTTAGAATATCACCTTTTTATGGATTGTATTGACGTCTTAACGGTATGAAAAAAATACAATGTACTGTTGAGAAAGTCGTCTATAAAGTGTTGGAATTACTTTTTACCACTTCAATATAAAAAACCCTTTAAAAATAGAAAACCTCTATCTGCCCGCTAACTTGGCGATAGTCCTTTTTCACCTGGCATATGAAAGACGGGCGTGAGTGTGAAGAGAGCAGTAGAAAAGAGAGGACGGGCTCTTAAACCAGTAAATATTATTTCATTACTTTTTGACGGGGGTATTTTTAAATTTCTTAATTTAATTTTATTTCATACTGTTTAAACTTGTGTTGGTTATATTTTTTTTAACGGGCTTTGGCCCACCACACATACCCACCACTGTATCTCCTGTTTCGCCAGGATCGATAATATAATAGCGATAATAGCTTAATTTAATTTTATTTCATACTGTTTAAACTTGTGTTGGTTATAACCAACACAATAGTGCAGAATAATTCCTATCAACAGAATCATATTCTCATGATTACCATCTATCAATGTCCTTTTCGATGAGGCCGTTAATATGAGCCCGAACATAAAACCTCCACTTTGGGTTCATACGAAGCTCGGTTCCTATAGAATACAGGTGATGCTGCAGCTGCAGCAGCATGTAAATATTTACTGTTGATCTACTTCTAACTGGTTGTCGCAATTAAAATGAGCCCAAACACGACACCTCTGCTCTAAGTTGGCGAGGAGTTGTATATCCTATTGATATCCAACTCCTGGTGATGCTGCAGCACCAGGTCAACTTTCCATATGTGAATACGTATATTGTATATTCACAAATGTCACGAACTAAAATTAAATATATACCCATCGAACGACTACAAGTTGCTAACGGCTTTTCATGAACCAGATAAACCCTGATTGTCCAGCACTGAGCAGGCTGATGATGATGAATTATAGCTAGAACACTTTCGATCATGTCAGCTTTCAAACCAAAAAACTAGATCAAAATCGGTCCACCCGTTTGGATGCTACGATGCCACGGACAGATACACACACAGACAGACAGACGGGCACGTCAAACTTATAACAGCCCTCTTTTTTGTCGGGGGACAATATATAGAAATTTTTACACGTTTTATATTATACTTTCACTTGTAACTAAATGTGTATACAGTAAGAAAATCTTGGAATCTTAATTGGACCCACTTTCCGGTCTTCGATTACGATGAAATTTTGTACACGCTCCGAGTTCTGATGACAATACATGACTGGCCATGAAACGTCTTTACAAATGCACCCCCATGATAAATTATGGATATCAAATGAAAGGGTTTGCTGTTAGGAACACGAAAAAAATAGTCACGTGACTTTCATCCAACATGGCGGACATCCAAGATGGCGGATTGGCTCAGTGCGTGCTAAAAGCATGTTTTTTCAGTTTTTTAAACTATTATAAAAGTGCGACTTGCTAACAACTATAATGTGTAATATGTTTAAAAAGGTAGAGAATGAAATTGTGTTTTTGACTATCAAAGCGCACGGCCGTGCGCCGCCAAGTTCCAGCAGGCCGCGCGCATGCCGTGCACTATTTACACGAACGGTTTCGAGGCACTTTAGACCCCCCTGTAGCTCAGTAACTATTGCAAGTGCAAAGATGAAATTATACGTACATAATCCTGTACTAGTACTTACGCAATATACCAAATTTCATAGATATAGCGTTGTTACATCCTGAAATATGTCCTTGTAAAAATAGCTAATTTTGGCACTCACTCACTCAGTGACCGGTAATCAAAACCTCTAGGCCACTTCCAATTGTCCTAGCGCTATGAAATTTGGCACACAGGTTGGATTTTATATGTAGATTAATAAAAAATTGAGAAATTTAAGAAATCGGTCAAGCGTGAGTCGGCACATCTACGAATTTTAGGAAAAATTTCTTATGTAACAGTGAATACGTGTGGGAGGAGGAGAGAAGGGTTTAAAAATATTGTCATGTATAATGCACACTGTATAGCTTATAAATAAATACTGCTACCTTAAAAATTTCACTTCTATTGATAGGTTAACAAATACCACTAGCGCCATCTATCGAAAATATTGTTTATAAAATACTTTCAATGGATGGCGCTAGCAAAGTTACTTTGAAATGCAGAATGACTTAGATTAACAATACATGCGGGTGTGGCACTATAAAATAGACAACGGTCTATTATTTATATTATCTTATCGAACGCGATTTCTCGAAAAAAAGTATTGAAATCCCACCAAAAACATACCTGTTAGAAATGGGGCCAAGTTCCTATTGGTTAATTATTCGCCTTAAAAAAGAGTTGAAATCCAATCCAATGCCAAGTTTAGATGCACTTCAAAATCGATCATAATCATCATCATTAACAGCCTGATCCTTAATACTTCTAAATTGAAACTTGGCAGGTCTTTATGATATACGTAGCATTTCAACTCTTTTTTAAGGCGAATAATTAACCAATAGGAGCTTGGCCCTATTTTTAACAGGTACGTTTTTAGTGGGATACGCTTTACATAATATTTTTAAAACGAAATAATATGGTATTATCATATTTTATAAATATAAAACAATTATTATTTTGAGGTTAATGGTACTCATTCAAATTAGCAGTTTGATACAATAGAATCTTGTTTAAAATTTTATTATGGAATAACAGCTCTATTTTTAAGCAGAAGCCTCTGCTTCACTCGCCAATATGATGAATAATAAAAACGTATTTAATTAATCAAAATTAACGTTTAAGTGCGAATCAATAAAACTTAAAAAGATTATAACAAAATTTATGATTTAAACATAATTTTGTTGGGTTTTCCAAATGTAATTCAATGCATTCCAATGCCCGTTTACATTACCCAGTAGAAATCTGTCGCTGGATTGTGTTACTGGATGGAATAATAAACCAGACATTATGCTAATTAAAATAAAAGGATTGAAACAAAAAAAAACGGAAACCAAAAGTTTATCCATATGGATAAGAATTTGTCTCAGTCCCCTTCTCCATGTAAACGCGTGTTACAAGTGGAGACGGATTACTGGCGTGACAATTGGTATACACAAATTGCTGACTCGTTTGGGTCATTGGCCATGAGATATATCGAGCTATGCTATATTTTATACGATGATATAAAAACATGTTTGATTATTAAAAGGCGGCTTTCCATGGAGGCGGAAATTTTGTTCCATTAAAAAAGCAACCAAAATAATCCAGCCTAAGGGTGGGTTGCACCAACTTACTTTAACTATAACTTTAACTATAACTACAGTGCAAAATGTCAAATCTTTGGTTACGGACGCCATATTTAACGATAACCATAACCGCTCAAACTTACATATCGAAATTTTTTCGTGAAAATTTACAATGGATCACAGTGTTGTTATAACAAATATTTTTCCTGTCGATGTTTACGGATAATTCATTTTTATACACACTGCAATAGCTATAACAATAACGCAACAGACGCCTGTCAAATTCCGCGGTCAAAGTTAAGGGTAAAGTTAGCCTTAACTATAACCATAACTTTGACCATAACTGTAACTATAGCCACGCCTCTGGTGTAACCCACCCTTAGTAAAACAAATAAGTGTATATGTTACCGCTAATGTGAGTAAACCAGTTAGACTGCAGATTAACAAGGTACTCTGCTGATTATCTGGGTGAGTCAGTTAAAGTGCAAAAAGTTTATTCTCTTCTTACATTAACGAGATAATCTACAGAATACCTAGGTAATCTGCGGACTAACGACCATGCATGCGGTAAATTGCATAAAACCTGTTCTTGTTTGAATAAATATTTAGTTGTATGGAATTATTTTCGGCGCCGGTTGTCAAAATTGCTGCCGGCGCCTATTCGGCAAACATCGTTTGTCAAATGACAAAAAAATTATCAAAAACATCAGTCTTACTTAACTACTTAGCCACGGATACCGAAGTGGGAGGGACGAGGGGGGGGGGGGGGGCCAAAAGGGGGGCTCGGAGGGCACAGCCCCCCGCCAAAAGAAAAACAAACACAATCCAGAAAGTCCCAAAGTAGGTTAGGTTAGGTTGGAACTTAGACCACAACACCCAGAAATAGGAGCCCCGCGTAGCGGGGCTCCGTCAACTGATAATTGAAGCTGGTTGTGCCATATTGAGGGTCATTGGTCTCTAGGTATGACTGATGATGGATCTCCCCACCAAAACAAAACAAACACAATCCAGAAAGTCCAACAGTAGGTTAGGTTAGGTTAGAACTGTCCACAACCCAAAGGGAGCCGAGCGAGCCGACTGTCATAAATTGTCTTCCGTAATTTAACGATGTAATATTCTTTACTATGCAAACTAACTAAGTGAAGTGCGAATATAAGCTTTTTTAATTAAATTTCACACTTTAACGTATGGTTTATGGACATCTGCAGTTTACCTCGTTAATGTGCATATTATCGTATTCCGCATTCTAGCGGTAACATATATATAGTATATTGTTAATTCGTGCTGTAAAGAAAAAGTCGAGTACTTATGTATTTTTTTTGTGATGATAAGAAACTATTGTTAATCATAATATTTAAATATTTAAAATTATTATTCATAAGTAAAACGTGAAACGTAATTTAACGTTGTTATGTTCGATGAGAGAAATAGTCACTGTCTGATAAGTGATAACTATAACTCAAACATTTTACTAATAAAAATATTAACGCATTAGAATATTATTAACTTGTCTGACAATATATTGGAAAAACTGCTTGACGTACAAGGACAAGACATTGTATGGCTTAAACGACTTACCTATGGTCTTACACACCTTTTTTATGAGTAAGGAGGATAATACCTATAATATATCTTGTATAATATCTCAGCTGGGAGTGTGCGCGGGCCGAACGGAGGCGTTGAACTCGGTTTGGGGGTTGTCGGACTCCAACGAACTCGCAGATAACAAATTATTGATTGTCTATTACCTATCGATTAAATCTATAAAAATGCGATTTGTGATATATACGGAACTCGGAAGTATATATCACATAAAAATTGTAGACTGTAGGAGGTCTGAAAATTTTCAGGGATAAAATTTGAGAAGAAGTTTCAGGTGAATGGTTTTTTAACTCGAAGATTAAGATTTATTTTATTGGATGGAAGATAAAAGAAAATGCTTAATTTATAATATGATCCATTAAAAATGAAGTCATGAAAATTGTAAGTAAGTATAGATATTGTACGTATTCACGATCTCAGTAATTTTAATTTTCATAAATATGTAATTTTTAAGTATGTTAAGAAAAACACGTGTATAATATTATGATTAATTTGTTTAAATATTAATTTGTTTCACTATAATCATGAAATTTAAACCTTTTTAGAATCCACTCATAAGAAATATAGTCCATTTTTTGTTGCTCGTCTGTTAACAACTTTTAGCTTCAGTTATGAGGTCCTTATGCCGTTGGCATACAGCTCACTATTTTAGCTCCAATAGCTCAGTAATCTAGATTTTATACTAATCGATGTCACGCGACGTCCATCACGCAGAGTTCCGCACGTAATCGGACATTCGAATTTCGAACCGTTGTTCCGAATTTGAAACAATACCGGTATTTTTTAATTTGAATTTTACAGAACAGCCAGTACAGTTACCTACATAGTTTTAAACTGTACGGAAGTCTTGTTGCTATGCAAGAATTATTAACGAAATCTCCTGTTATTTTTAACCGACTGCAAAAGTGAGGAAGTTTCTCAACTAGACCGTATATATTATGTTCTTTTATAACTGACTTCCAAAAAGGAGGAGGTTTCTCAATAACCGCATATTATGTTTTTTAACCCCCGACAAAAAAGAGGGGTGGTATAAGTTTGATGTGTCTGTCTGTCTGTGTGTATGTCTGTCATCCAAACGGGTGTACTGATTTTGATCTAGTTGAGTGTTCTTAGCTATATTAGTTCAAGCCTACTCGCTTGAAAATCACGATTTATCTGGTGCGTGAAAGGCCGTTAGGAACCTGCAGTCGTTTGATGAGTTTTATATTTTGCATTCTAGATCATGACATTTATGAATTTACACACACACATTAATGGAAAGTTGACCTGGTACTGCAGCATCACCTGGTAATCAATAGGATACCCAACTCAACTCCTCACCAACTTACAGCAGACTGCAGAGGTTTCATGTTTGGGCTCATTTTAATTGCGCAACTAGTAAGACGCAGATCAACAGTTAATATTTCCATTAGCTGCTGCAGCATCGCCTGGATTTTATAGGAGCCGAGCTCCGTATGAACCCAAAGTGAAGGTTTCATGTTTGGGATCATATTGACGGGCTCATCCAAGAGGACGTTCGTAGATGGTATTCTTTGGGATGTAATTCTATTAATAGGAATTATTCTGCACTATAACTAACAAAAGTTTAAAAAGCATGAAATAAAATTAAATTAAGAAATTAAAAAAAAACCACCGCCAAAAAACTTTAAAAAGTACAAAAATAATATATTTACTTACTTTCAGTTTAAATAATTCCTAAGTGTAAAGTAAATTAATATTTTTTTTCGTATAGTCTCCGTTTTTCTAGAAAAGTGTTACAAATTAAAATTATATATAGCCTAGTAAGTATACTTACATAGTAAGTCTCTAATTATATATTATTATTAGTTGTTTTATTTTTTACTTTTATTTCTTTTTAGAGTTCCGTAGTCAACAAGGAACCCTTATAGTTTCGGTCTGTCCGTCCGTCTATCCGTCTGTCTGTCCGTCTGTCTGTCTGTCCATCTGTCTGTCCGCGGTTTTACTCAGAGACTATAGGACCCACAAAGCTGTAATTCGGCACAAATGCACATATTAATGGTGCCAACAAAATGGTATATAAAATCCTTAAAAAATATTTTTTATGGTACCTACACATCAAGCAGGGATGATTTTTTTTTCGCGTCCACTCCACCGTGTGGGGTGTCGTTGGATAGTTTTTTTTAAATATTACGAGTAATACTATATCATTACTGGTATAATTATATCATTTATTCCAGTTTAGTGATCCATTTGTAAAATATGAAGTTTTGAAGCAGAAAAAATCGCGAGACCAGTGCCCCCCCCCCCCCCACCTACCAGCTAAGCGGTTGCCTCTGGAAATGTGAAATAATCGGCCGTGTGCGAGTCGGACTCGCGCACGAAGGGTTCCGTACCGTTATAGAGCAAAAATAGGTCAAAAATTGTATTTTTTGTATGGGGCTCCCTTAAATATTAATTTTATTTTAATTTTATTATTAATTATTAAAGTATAAATATAATTAAGGATTTTGTGAAAATTTCAAGTGCCTAACTGTTACCATTATTGATTGTAATTTTTGATTATTGGTTTTTCATGGATCAATTAAAGATGTGCGTGTTTTTTTTGTGTTCTAACTTCTATCATTTTATTCTCAAGTTTTTTTAATCTATAATATAAGGAAAAGGGTAAATTAAGCGCAATTTAACGAAATCTGACAGAGTTAGGAAACTTATTTAAATGAAGGTTTTATAATTACCTGTAGCCTAATGCATTATCATTTTTAATTGAAACTTTATTTACTTATAAGTATAATGTAAAAAAACTATACTTAAAACGGGTTTTCCAAATGCAAATGAAGTTTATCGTAGTTACAATACTGGGTCAAATGAAATTTCACTTTCTTATATTTAGAAACGAGGTTAACTCTGATATTGGTGCTTGAAACATTTAAGTTCAAACTAACCGACTTCGACTTGACTTTGTAACTCATTTTACAACTAAAAAATTGTTCTTCCCTTGCTCAGTTGCAATTTTCCACAAAATGTTATACTTAACAGTTTGTTTCTGGGCCTAACCTAGAAGAGGGGAAAAATATTGATGAAGGAAGGAAGAAAAAAAATATTGTTGAAAATACTTGATGGAAAATGTAGAGCTAGATGATGTAGAGATGTTGAAATAACTTTATCACTGTTATCATTACAGAAAATTATTTTTTGTTATTTGTTAACACGTGTGAAATGCTACAGCCTACAAAATTGAAAGAGCAGAAAAAGTACACGTAGTATTACACACTAAGTATTAATCATCTGTGGTTATGTAGGATTTGCAACACTCTACGTTTACATAGTGGTTCAAATTATAAAACAGATTAATAAAGTATGTAGCAAAATAGCACAATTAATTACGACTTCTATGCCCTGCACCCTGGGAACCGTTTAACGTTAACTTTTTTTTAAGAGTCTAGATACTATCCCACTATTATATACTTACTTTTACATAAAAGTATAATTTTCAGACGGTTCCAAGGTAAGTTATACAGAAATTTCTCACAATTCTCAAATTGTTATCATAAAACTCTGAGTAATATTTAATTTTCATCATATTTTATTACTTATTACGAGTACATACAAAAGATTCGCGGTTAACGACCCGCAATACTAATTTTGTATAAAATACAATTTGTTTCGAATTTTTCGGCTCGGCGCAAATAATTTTAAATGCAAACGAATTAAGAAATTTTCATTTTATGTGTTTACATAATTCGTAAGCAAGATTAAAACGGAAATAAAAACTAATAATGGAATAAATATGGCTATAAAATCCAAATTCGAGAGTCCATTGAGATTTGAGTATCGATCGTACTGACCGTTGACAGTTTTCAAATTTAGAACGGGCCACACATTGGCCAGTTAAAAAAACGCGCAATTCCACAGCAATGACATTTCGAAACACTGGCCATGAGAAAAAATCGAATTTGGAACTGGCCGTGACCAGTGGCCACACACAGGCCATAAAGAAAAAAAAGTAAACGCGCAGAAGCGCGGGAGTTATGAAATGAGAATGGCGGCGCGATAAGACGTCGATCAGCCCACGTGGTGGGTCAACGCCTGCTCCACTGCGCGCGGGTCGCTAACCGCGGCGCACACAGACGTACGCGCAGGTGACTAATTGGTTTTTTTAACTCTGTAGGCGTAAGAGAATTTTTCGATTTGCGACTCTTTTTTTTTTTACGTAACGAAATTTTACTGCCAGGAGCGTATTCATATTCTGCACCAATTTCGAATTATCAAATTATTGCTTTGAGTTTAGTTAGTTAAGCCAAACTTGAAACAGCTAATAATAAAATTATGGTTAATTTTTGGTACACATTTTTCTGTGTATGACGCAAGCTGCAGTTTTCTTTGTTCAATCGTGACGAATCGTGATTTCCGGTAAGATAAATTTTGAACTCCAGATTATTAAATAATCGTTCCTTGACTTTGATATTTTGAACAAAATTTTTGTAGAAACCATCTAGTATTCGTTTCCAAATTATTATGAAATGCCAAAAAATTAGGTTATTATCCACTTATGAAATATCAAAATTTAGGGTAGAGCCTACATTTTACCTAACAGGTGTATTCCACTTGGTACCACAAACAAATTGTTTTCACTCCGTCTAGTAAAACAAATAAAGGGGTCGTTAGACGTCCTTAAGGCCGTTTCCCCCTCGGGCGTGACTCGATCGGAAACGTACGCAATATGATTCACAATAACTAATAGAAAGTGAATATGGTCATTTTACATGTAGGTAAGTTGTAACATATTATTATTATGTGGCAATTTTGGAAAATGACCAAAACCGTAGTTAAATTTAAAAAGTGACCAAAAATCCAGCAGTGACCAGCAGATTTTTTAGCAATAAGAGTGTTGTTATTGAAGTTTGACATATCCGTGTATCTGTGTCTGCGACAGTATATATTATAAGTCTATGGTAATTTACGATGTTTTTGGCACGAAACTTATGTGATAGAGATGCTTCATGCTAGTGATAATAATTAGAAAGGTAAAAGTTACGTAATGTTATTAGTTTCTTGAGAGCTTTCTTTTTTACACAGAAAGGAAATAAACTATGCTTATGTATGATCGATAGCAACAAATCACCTGATTTTACTTAATCTCAACGCCAATAAAAAATACACCTGTAAGTAACAGCTTGCACCTGCTATATAATTAAGCAAATGATGGTAGCTGGTTACCAAGCATATCAAAATCGAGGAAAAGTAACACTTAAATTCGGCTTTACCTTTGGCTCATAAAAGTGTAATGAAATGGGAGTGACTTTTCATTGAAAAATAAACACTTTGCAGGGCATTAAAATGTTTATTTTTTTTATGTAATTTGCAACATGCAAAGACTCCTTAGTGCAAAATGTATGTAATAATTTTATCATCGAACTCTTACATTTTTAAGAAAAAAGTTATCTCTACATGGAGTCAATATTCAATTTACACAGGCTGTATTTAAGCGTATTCATAAAATTGATGGACGAAAAACACATTTTTTGTATGTCACTCTGTGCCGATGTACTGAGGTCGATGGCCGCCTGTCAGCTGTATTTTTAGATGTAGAGTCATAGACCTAGTAGATACTAGATGATGACCTTATACTATGAGAACATCTAGCATGGCCATCTAATCTTCTAGAGATAAAATTTCCTACACACAATTTCGGATGTAATAAAATGTACTTCATTAACGTTTTAATTATATAACTGTTCTAACTTCTGAACTCCTAGTATCCTCTTTCTTTCTCTTAGACTCTTGGTCTAAATTATTGCTCTTTGGCTAATATTTTTAATGGCAAGCATAAAATTTCAACCCGGCAATGTTGCCTACATTGCCGTGTTCTAAAGTCGAATTTCGAAAATACTATTTTTAAGATTCCGTACCCAAAGGGTAAAAACGGAACCCTATTACTAAAACTTCTATGTCTATCCGTCTGTTCGCCTGTCTGTCTGTATGTGTGTCTCCAGGCTGTAACTCAAGAACCGCTATAACTAGACTTCTGAAATTTTCACAGATTGTGTATATTTGTTGCCGCTATATCAAAAAATACTAAAAACAAAATAAATTAAATATTTAAGGGGACTCCCATACAACAAACGTGATTTTTTGATATTTTTTGCTCGATATCAACAACGGCAATACATGGGCAATTCAAATATTCACGAAATACTTAGTTATATTCATACTTTAATAACTATTAATGACATTCAAATAAATAAAATAATTAAGGGGGGCTCCCATACAAAAAAAATACAATTTTGAGCCTATTTTTGCTCTAACCTTCGTGCGCGAATCTAACTCGCACTTGTACGATTTTATTTTATTCGCCGATTAGAGAACACTTTTAATCGTGCACTAGACTTAGAAGTAGCTTGTAGCTATAGCTTCACGTGAGAAAGCTATGCTACTAGCTAGTACCTACTCCAAAGTCCCACAAAACACATCCGAAAACCCACAACAAAAACAGTGTCCGGAAAGCATTTTCTCTGCCTGAAGGTCGGAAAACTCCGGCAGAACGTGGTAATGAACTTTGAACCGGGGTTGAACGTCCACCGACCACAGCACCCGGGTTCATCGCTTGCTGTTACTGGGTTAGGCTGACGACATCCACTTCGGGGGTTACAAACATATTATATACTAATAAAACATGATCTTCTTGCACTTAAACATCAATTTGAACCAAAACAATAAAAAATAATGTTTTTTGTAAATAGTAACGTTATATTTTCATGGTAAATGCTTAAAAATTGTTACTGTATTCTGATTTCAAATACTTTAAGGAAACTCTTTGAAAGAAAGGATTGTAACATCTTATGCTACGTTTTGATGCTTGCCGAGCCACGGCAAGCCTCCACAAGCCCGAGCGTGAAAACTTGCGGACGCTTGTAGACGATCGGGAGTAGTGTCGGTTTTTGGACAGAGATCAAAGGGCATGTACGTAATACACTGACGCGTTCACGAGCGTGAAAACGACTTACAAATGCAAAGCGAGATTTGTGGAGGCTTGTGGCTTGTGGAGGCTTGCCGTGGCTCGGCAAGCATCAAAACGTAGCATTAGTTTTCGTTAAAGCTATTTTTCGAACGTTTGGAGTCCCGCCACAAAGTCAATTTTAGCTCCTTTGTGGTGATGGTCCCGACGCATCATCTACCGACCTTCGAGAAGGAGGAGTTCTGATCGATTGGAGTCGTCTACAGGAGGTTCCGAGGACGACTTCCGAACACGTCGCGCCCCACGTCGCAGACAATACGTGTTTAGTGTTTAGTGCTTAGTGTTAGTATAAATGTTATGTATGTTAGTCTATAAGGTATATATAATATGGGCCAAGATGTCTGATTTAAATAAATAAATAAAATATTTTATAATCTGTATCTTGGTTTGTTTATCTAATTGTATTTGGTACAATCTTGGACTAGTCTAAAACATGTACTAGAGTCTAGTACATTAGATCTTGCTAAGTAGATTTGCACTAACATAATAATATTAATTATTATGTAAGTCCACATCACATTAGTTATATCAATAGGCATGTTTCTATAATTTCAAGGACTACTAAACGTTATTATCAGCTAATACTTTTCCTACTTGATCAAAATAAAATTATGTCATCCTCCCCAATTTTAGAATACTAAAATACTGTATCAAAATAACATCGCGAAAGAATCAGTCGATTTTGGCGACGACAATTTCGTCACGTCCAAACAGAGTTCGATGACATCCGTGAACTCCACTGTACTGACCTATTCGTCAGTTTTACAGATATTATGTCATTATTTGAAATATCATGTCCAAATATTATTCGCATGATTAAGTGTGAAGTAATTATGTCTTTTATTAAATTTTTATTCAACTTTTTCAACTTTTTTATGTTTTTGTCACTACAAATTTGAAGAAGTCGTTATTTGTCATGATTTTGCCTAGAGATTTCCGAAGATTTTAAAAGAAGTAGGACTTTATATCTAAATAATCGTAAATTTGAACAGGAAAAAAAATCAGTATCTATATATCGATACTGTATTTTTTTCCTGTTCAAATTCACGCAATTAAAATGAAAAGAAGATAATAAAACCACTTTTTATTAGTAGGCCTTTTAATTTATTTTGATTTTTGGAACCATTATTCACATTGTTGTTTGGCGTTTAAAAATGTTCGTTTAAACGATTTTTTTGCGTATTTTTTCGCAAATCAAATCAAGTACTCGAGCATCAGTAAACAAGAGAACGCCGGCGCAGGTCAACGCACTGTTTCGGGTGAATGTGCCAAAATACACTTCCGCGAGCCGCTGTTGTCGTAGGTCTCATGGAATCTCGATTTTTAAATTTGGAAGTTTCTCCCGACTGTGAGAGGAGAGTTATATTTTATAGTCTGTTGGCGAATATTTTAACCTATTTCTTCATAATTACATAATAGATGATGCAAATAATAATGAAGTATATTTTAACGTTAACAACATTAAGTTTCCTTGTCTATTTTTAAATGTAGATTGTAGAGGTTAAAAATGAAAGGCTTTGTCTGATAGTCCTTTTGTGAAGTCATAGCAATCTGCTAATTATTCGAATCATTTAATGAAGGAACTGTATAGAGATAGATTAATTTAATGAGCAAACAGATCATCTGATTTGATTCACTATCCATGGAATGCCGAAGAAACAAGTGCGAGCTTTTAAGCCCTTTTGAGCTTCAGACACAAAAAGTGGAATACTTAAAACTTCTTTAAAACATCAGTTAAATAATATAATTGTATGATTTAAGAAAGTTTAAGAACATCGTGTCGTAAATTAAATTACTAATAATACCATTGAGTGATTGAGTCTGTCCGTCTGTCATACGGTTGTACGTCAGTCAAATTCCTGAATGGTTATTAACGTTCTTCAGTGCATGCTATAATCACGTCTTGTCCAAATAAGGAAATGCCAAAAAATACAACTTGTATTTTTTTTCGGAATAAAATGATATTCATAAAATATATTAAAAATAAGATGACGCCCGCAACTTCGTTGCGCCAAAATTCGTTTATCGCGGCGGAACCGTACATTTTTTCGGGATAAAATGTATCCTATGTCCTTTCCCGGGACTCAAAGTATCTCCATGTCAAATTTCAGCGAAATTGGTTCAGCGGTTTGAGCGTGAAGAGGTAACAGACTGACAGACAGACAGACAGACAGACGGACAGACAGACAGACACACTTTCGCATTAATTTATAATATTAACTATGGAAGTATGGATTTTGAATTTATGTATTATGGTATTGGAAAATCAATTGTATTGCTATGTCTAGAAACTGCGCTAAAAATCCATACTTATATACTTCCATACTAATATTATAAATGCGAAAGTGTGTCTGTCTGTCTGTCCGTCTGTCTGTCTGTCTGTCTGTCTGTCTGTCTGTCTGTCTGTCTGTTACCTCTTGACGCTCAAACCGCTGAACCGATTTCGATGGGTAATATTATAAATGCGAAAGTGTGTCTGTCTGTCTGTCTGTCTGTTACCTCTTGACGCTCAAACCGCTGAACCGATTTCGCTGAAATTTGGCATGGAGATACTTTGAGTCCCGGGAAAGGACATAGGGTACTTTTTATCCCGAAAAAATATACTGTTCCCGCGTGATAAACGAGTTTTGGCGCAACAGAGCTGCGGGCGTCATCTAGTAATATTATAAATGCGAAAGTATGTCTGTCCGTCTGTCTGTCTGTCTGTCTGTTACCTCTTCACACCCAAACCGCTGAACCGATTTTGCTGAAATTTGGCATGGAGATACTTTAAGTTCCGGGAAAGGACATAGGATACTTTTGTACGGTTCCTGCGCGATAAACGAGTTTTGGCGCAACAGAGTTGCGGGCGTCATCTAGTTGCTAATATTTTGTAATTTAACCCTCGTTCTTTACATTTTCAAGAAGTTGCGTACGTTACTGCCTTAACACAGTGTAGACTGTAAAGTTTCAACTAATGATAATAATTACTAGAAAACAATAATCGAGAACGAGTATTTTACAGTCAAATATAAATGTAGGATAAGGTAATAAATACTTAGCTGTCTATTGGACGTAGGACGCTATTATGCATTTGTATATCATCCCGCAAAAAATTATATATCGGGTATACAGACCAGCACTAGTCGGCGCATGAGTACCGAAAACTATTCCACGCAATTTTTTTATGCGATCCTCTTCAAATTGCCCTCCTGATGATATAAATGCATGTTGCCATGGTGCAACCCGGTGCCATATTGTTTAAACAAACATTGCTTAAACAATTGCATGGAATTGATATTTTTCAACCGGACATTTTTTTTTTTTATTCTTTATTGAAATACCAATAAAAAAGGCCCTATGATTTTTTACGATAAAGTTAATATTTTTAAAGATATGAATTTTTAAAGGTTCGAAAAATCTCAAATTTGGGTACATTCGACCCATGAAAAATATATTTTAAAAAATAATAATGTCTAAGTAATATATATTAAAATTCTCTATACAATAGGTAATAATATCATTAGTAGAGATTTAAAAAAAATCATTGTTTATATCTTTTTTTATCTTAGCAAAAGTAGACAAAAAATTGTGTTTTTTTTTTTGTATGGGAGCCCCCCTTAAACATTAACTTTATTTTAATTTTATTATTAATTATTAAAGTACAAATATAATTCAGGACTTTGTGAAATTTTCAAGTGCCTAGCTGTTACTATTATTGATTACGAGCAAAAAAGGCCAAAAAAATAACGTTTTTGTATGGGAGCCCCCCTTAAATATTATACTTTATTTTATTTTTAGTATTTGTTGTTATAGCGGCAACAGATATACACAATCTGTGAAAATTTCAGAAGTCTAGCTATAGCGGTTTTTGAGATACGTCTGTCCGTTTGTCTGTATGTCTGTATTAACAGCGACCAATAGACAGCTAATTTATATTGATACCAGAAAAATTCACTAAAACCACAAAGTCTGGGGTTTTATAGACCATGAATGATCAAGCTTCTTGTTTAATCGCCTTAAAATTTACGAAGTTCGTAAAGATCCGTGGTTTAACTATCAGTATAGTATTTTGATAAATTGTATTTTCAATTTAAAGACTCACTCGGTCCGCTGTTTTTTTCTATCATGTGTCATTTCCATTATCCCAGACAAAGAGTATAGACAAGCAGACATAATTAAAGACGTTAATGGATTAAGCAGGTAAGTAACAGTTAAAGGCTGTTTTCTTCATAAATGGAGGCTTAACAGGGCCGTGATTATTTTGAAATCACAAAAATGTCTATTTTATGTATAGGCTGATATATAAGCCACATGATGAAGCAGGTAACTTACAAGGTTTGTTCAAATTACAAGGGAAAAATGAGTAATAATTGTCCTTATGTTACAAAATGTTAGCTATCTGGTTGTTCCACTCACGTCTTCATTATTCACTGTATTTTCAGAGTTATAGTCCAGTGTGGAAAACTGCGTGATAGGCATAAAGGTACCAGGCCCCCATATGCTATAAGGAGGCGAGATCGATGGCTCACGTCACCAAAACAGTGTTACTTTCGTCCGTTACCCCGGAGTAACGACCTGAAGCGACCCCGCCAAATTATATACAATTTTATCTTCCTGGTGACTTCGCGATTTGGAGCCTAGTATACTTATTGCAATTTTACCCAACTGAGACAGAAAGAGTGTTGTGTTTTTCGAGTGTGTATGTTTGTCAAGCACGCTGTAGAGGCTAAATTTCGTATGAAGTGGTATCATTAAAATCGTTTTAGTCCTAAGAGTTATGTTTGGTACATCAAAGCAATTGGTTTTATATTTTTAATAGTTATACATATAATATTATCTTACGTATTTTAGGCTAAGTGATATTTAATGCTTAAGGGCTGAAGAAAGTGATATTATTTAAGCTTAGTATAAGACGTTTTCCTTTACTGCCGAAGACTACAATATACCTACAAACTCTTAAGAAAAATTATGTAAATTAACTCATTGTACATTTTTATTTTGTAGTTAAATTAAGCTTGTGTCTCAATTCAAATTATTGTTCTTATCCTTACAAGGCCCTAACGCAATAAAATTAATATTCGCTGAAAGAAAATTTTCGCTCGTCGGTTTGACCTTGAGAGGTCACAGTGAAAAGTCAATAAGGCTTCCCCTGATTTCATCTGTAGCGTCGGAAATGTAAAGAAATTGTTCTCGGTATATTAAAATTTCCGTAAAGGAACACGCCCTTACAGAATGAAATTTTAAGAGCTCTTTTATTTTAACGTGTGTTGCTTGTTTGTGTACTTCATAAAATATATTTTACGAAATTTTGTCAATTGTATGTGTAACAGTTTACAGAATAGAATGTATATACGTACAGTAAAATAAGTGACTCGACGATTTTCTTTTTAAATGCGCAGATGATTTTTTATCGACAGTAGCCGAAAGATTCTAATCATACTATACATCCGTGTTTTTCAGCCTTTACGATTAGCTTATTTTCGTAGCTCTCCCCAATATTGCCCGATTAGAATGTCACACGTGTGACTTTAGGGGAGGGGGCCAGGCCTCCTCATTGTTTATCTCCAAACTAACTAGCAACAGACTAGTTATAGCCACGATTAAACTACCATGGTCTTAACCAGACCAGTAGCTTAGACCCTTTCAAAAAAAAAAAAAGCCTTTACGATGATGGTATGAGAAAATATTTCGAGCCTCCAAGGGAGTCGCAACCCACAGGTTGAAAAACACTGCTATACTTAATTATGTTATACCGAGTATAGTTAGTTATTATACATATTATTATTATGAGTTTGGTTCTATGTATTAAGTAGTGCGCCAGCTCACATCTTTTGGCTTGTAACCTCGACTAGTTTGAAACTTCCATCATAGACTTTGACTAAAATTACACGATTAAATTTGGACGCAATCCACTGGAACCGGACCTGACGTCACCGCCAATAAATCTAGACTCAAGATATCTCAGTGACTCATTAAAACACACTAAAAGTAATTACACAGTAATTGATTAATAGACAATACTGGTCTTATCTGGTTATGTCTATCTCACTCTGGCACGGTGTATTTTTATATACGCATCTCGCTCTCCGGGGCGCTGACCGGGTCGATGACCCCCGAAAACTAAGGTCGTCGAACGTCCGCGGGGTGAACGCACTGTGTTGTTTAGGTTTTTCGCTATTTCTTATTTTACGTCATTTTCCTATTTGTGTTATTTTATTTTTGTTTTAAATACGTGGGCTGTTGTGACCTTCAGTTCTGGATGGGATTTGGACGCAGCATAATTAGTGATTGGGGCGAGGTATTAAAATAGGAATACTTGAAAATTAATGTAAAATTATTTGAATATTATAATTGTTTGATGCCACCGCAATTGCGACTCCTGCAGCAGTGTTGCTGTCCGGTGCGGCTATTCAAGTGCGGTTATAGCTTAATATCATGCAATATGCTTGCTCGTTTGCCTCTTTTTTTAAAAAAAAGGTGACCAATGACTAATGAAAATTAAAACTCTATTTACACAATATTTCAAAACATACATCTATTTGGAAGTCATTTAAAACAGTTCTCATTCATCTTAAATATCCCAAAGGCGGGGTCAACGCTTTATAAACTAAGTACCAATTTTCAAGTCAAATGTTATTAACAGAAATGGCGCGAATCTCAAGGTCACAGAGGTCACGACCTCTCATTTCGGGGGTATGTCAAAGCTTCTATTAAATAGAATTCTTTAGGGTAGTACCTCATTTTACAGAAAGTTACGCAATTAATATAATTTACCAGATAAATATATAATATATATGATATTATGACTGCTTAAGAGGAAAGCCAAAATGATTTTGGGTTATCTATGGGTATATTTGCTTCAGGGTATTGATGTTTCGATTTTGCTGAAACTTGAATATAAGGTGTGTTTATACCTTACTTTTAACTGTTATTATATAAGTAGGTATATTAATTAAATTTTCACTATATTTTCTTTTCCTTTGCATCACTGCGACATTTCCTACAGTTGCTTGTGAAACCTAGAAATATCAATGGGAGAGTTTCGTTTCTTCTACAGAAAACTTCGCGATTTATGTCTATCTCATGGGCGTATATAAGGGAGGTGTCCTGGGGGTCCGGACCCCCCCCCCCCTTACTATCCATCTTACTTGTCCTTATCAAAGCTTGTATATACGCCCGTGGTCTATCTCTTATGGATATCCCACAATATTAGCATTTTTTGTCATTTACTTTAAACTACAAATAATGGCTAATTTTCGAAGCTATTTTAACCAATACGGCATTCATCCTTATTCAATTAAATACTTTAAATACATTGTTGATTTAATATAGATCTATATGGCCCTTTACAGCTTATTATTATGATTTAAATGAATATTTTCGAAGATATTACAGATTTTAAAATTGCGGGACGTAGCTTTTGCGGCGGTACCGGCCAATGCGGGCTACGGGTAGTAATGAATATAAATCAAAACTACCTACTAAAGCGATTTTAATCATTTTTTCAGTGAGTGACATAGGCCATATTATATTTTATACCCGTTCGAAGCCGGGGCGGGTCGCTAGTTACATTATAAAGTACCACGACAAAATGTACGATTGCGATGGGACTCTCCACGAACCGACTAATAATTCCATAACAAAGATATAATAATAATAATAATATCTATGGACGCTTCACACCACGTCAGTCTGGCCCCGTGCTAAGTACCTGAAGGACTTGTGTTACAGGTACTAGACAACGGAAATATATTTAATAATTTTATACAATACATATATTTAAGATTTTTATTATAACATACACATATTTAATACACATCCAGACCCGGGAACATTGAAAAACTTTTTGTTCCGTCGGCGGGATTCGAACCCCCGGCTTGAGCTGCCACACACTCTACCCATTGAGCCACAGAGGTCGTCGAATATTTTATACCAGTACGAAGCCGGGGCGGGTCGCTAGTTACATTATAAAGTACCACGACAAAATGTACGATTGCGATGGGACTCTCCACGAACCGACTAATAATTCCATAACAAAGATATTACTCAAGGTAGTGCAATATTAGAAAATTTCAATTCATAATAAACAGTGGCATTTTCCTCAACGGCAGCTGTTACATTTAACACTAAACATAAGGTCAATGTACTCATTAATCATATATTGGGAATAAGGTAATAATATACTTCGTTTCTAGATGACACATATAATATGACTTGCATATTATTTTTGCGAAGGAAATACTTGTAAGTGGGCTAGACGATCAATTATAGAAAAAAATATTTGACAATAAGATTGAAAGGCGAGTATTCAATATCAACCCAGACGGTCAATAATATTGCACAATACGTGATATTGCACAGTAAAATTGATCGTCTAGGGGCCCGCTAAGGATTAAAACTGCAAAGTGGTCTCTATGTGATCTCTCGATGGTCTTCTAACTTCAACTCATAATAATAAGCAATAATTTTATAAGTAACAGCTACTTCCCTAATATTTATAATATGGTAGTACGCTCTGTTCCTAATATATTCCGGTATTTGCTTATTACTCTTGGAAATACTTTGAAAATTGTCTATTTATGTCGATTTTCTCTATATACTAACTTCCATCAGTAGACGATAACAATATAGTAAAATATGAGTATACAATATGTTTCCACTCACGTAAATTATTGAAACATTTAAAATATTTCCATGTACTTAGTGAATTTTAGAAGCTTCTAGAAATCATTGTTTTTACTGTAAAACGTACAACATCAAAATTAATAATATATTAAAGGGTTTTTCTATTTGTCGAATCCCTTTGAAGTTACATAGAACGCTAAAGAAGGATCATATAATATTATATTCCTTTCTTTAGTATTAATCACTTTGACGACCTCTGTGGCTCAGTTGGTGGCGCGTTGGTAGCCCAAGCCGGGGGTCGCGGGTTCGAATCCCGCCGACGGAACGTATTGGATGAACTTGGATGTGTATTAAATATTATATGTATTACGCTCAAAGACCGAAAACGCTCAGTGAGCGAAAAAATGGCTCACAACGCGTTGTGGTCATAGTTCAACGGCCACGACGCGTTCTAGTAATCAAGAAAAGCCATGACGCGTTCTGAGCATTTAAAAACAGCCAAGACGAGAATTCGTGTTGTGGCCCTAATGAAAACGGCCACGACGGTAATTTTATAGCGCCCAAGTGTGTGCGCAATACACAAGAGCACTCTGGTTGCAATGAAACCAGGCCAGTTACCCAGGAGCTATTTTCATAGTGTCCAAGTTTGTGCGCAATACACAAGAGCACTGTGGTTTCAATGAAACCAGGCCAGTTACGCAGGAGTTATTTTATAGTGCCCAAGTGTGTGCGCAAAACACAAGAGTACTCTGGTTTTAATGAAACCAGGCCAGTTACGCAGGAGTTATTTTAAAGTGCTCTTGTGTATTGCGCACACACTTGGGCACTACAAAATTACTCCTCCGTAACTGGCCTGCTTTCACTGAAACCAGAGTGCTCTTATGTATTGCACACACACTTGGGCGCTATAAAATTACTCCTGCGTAACTGGCCTGGTTTCAGAACGCGTTGTGGCCGTTTTCATTAGGGCCACAACATAAATTCGCGTCCTGGCTGTTTTCAAATGCTCAGAACGCGTCATGGCTTTTCTCGTTTACCAGAACGCGTCGTGGCCCTTTTCATTAGGGCCACGACGCGAATTCCGCGTCGTGGCTGTTTCACTATGAACACAACGCATTGTGAGCCATTTTTTCGCTCACTGAACATTTTCGGTCTTTGAACGTAACATATTATATTGTATGACATAATAAAATCTTAAATATATATATAATTTATAAGTATTAAATATATTTCCGTTGTCTGGTTCCCGTAACACAAGTCCTTCAGGTACTTAGCACGGGGCCAGACTGGCGTGGTGTGAAGCGTCCATAGATATTATTATTAATCACTCCTTGCGCGTTCCGCACTTATGTTTAAGCAATACGTGCAAAACACGCATCTTTAATATGACATGACATGTTATCGGCATAATTACAATTGCCAATCATGATCACCAAAAACTGCTAATTCAATTCCGACAATTGTCAGCCGTCAGATTTGAGGCTGCATAAGATTTATCACCGGAAAGTATCAAAGATGACACTTTCCTCGTCGGGTTTTTTATTTACTCGATCACGCCGGGACCAATAACCGCGGCAAGGATCAACGCTCGCACCCAGACACGAACCCTAATTGGGATAGCGCCATCTATCGACAGGTAGCGGAACTAAAGGTCACCCGCAGGGTTAACGAACTACACCTCGTCTATTTATAATCGTGTACATACATACTGGTATTTGTTCAATAACAATAAGATAATTATTTTTATGTTATCCTTGTGTGAATAGTTTCCTAATTGTATGTTTATGTTGGCGACATTGTTGTACTCCGTTTCGATTTATTTTAATTTAAATGTAAACATGAAATCGAAACTTGACCAAAAATATACTAAGTATTAAAGTATTATTGAATTTTTTCTAACGCGGTATAGGTTTAATTTAATTTGGTAGCATTATGGCGCGGGCGGCTCATAGTACATGACAGTTGACTCATGTAACAATCCACTATACTTGCTGCTACGGTTTAATCAAAATTAATAGAAACGGAATAAAGCCAAAAATTATTTTAATTAACTATAATCTAGAGCCAGGTTTAGCCCCTTCAATGTGTGAAAAACATTTTTTCTACCTCGACTTTGTTGCTTCTTACTTTCAGAATACATATAAAAAAGTTTAAAAGTACTTTGCACAATCGGATACGCAGCTGTACATTTCAAACGTGGAAAAGTTCAATAAAGGATATCTCTCGCTTCTGTTATGTAAGTCGTGCGGGCGCCATCTGTCGGCGAGTAGTCGGAACCAAAGTTCACGCGATTGCCAAACTGAGTTGAATGACCGCGGGCGCCCCGCTATCTCGTATTATGAGGTATGACGCGTGGACTTTATATTTTTTACTGTGTACTTATCGGCGCTAATGAGGCATATTTAAATGCGATGTATTGTTCCACACAATGTGTTTGTGTATTTTGATTGCTACGATTACTCAGCTGAATTATGATTTGGATAATTTATGAGAAATGCGTATAGACTATAGAACTAAAGTTAATTTCCGTTCATAAAAATTTAAGGAAATAAAAAAACACGTGTCCAAAATAAAAATATTTTGGACACGTGAGAATATACGGCTTCAGGTAGAATAATGGTTACAAAAATCGAATAAACTGAGCTTGCATTTTGCGGAGTTTTTTTAGCAACCGAAAATGAGCTTAGAGATTGTCTGATGATAGGCAATTAGAATAAAGCTGTGTTTGTTCACTATACGCAATTTGAAAGTCAAAAGAACACTTTTGAAGAATCCTGAAAAATGCTTTAGGGAGAATAATTGAACCCAACCTTTTGTGTTATGCAAAAGTCAATACTTTGTTTTAAGCCAATACTAAGTGACCATCAGTAATCGTGTTCCATCAGGTGATACGTGTGCTCATCGCTCAACACCATATATAATTGGTCTGATTCATCGATTGAATCACGATTTAAAATATCATTTGGTAAAGTGATTGGTTTTTTTGTATTATTGACAAGATCGATTGTCTTTCAATGCTGATATTTATATAGTATGAAGCTGTTTATGACTTTTTATATTATGTAAAAATGAGTGCGAATTTTTTTGCTAATCGAGGACCGTTTCTTTAATTGCAGTTAAATTCTATAATAATTTTATACCTAATACCTCTTATAATCAAATTTTGTACCTATCTCACAACCTGCACTTTAGTGGTACACTTTACGGAAAAACTATCACGCCTATTGAATTAATGTGTTTTAACATAATAATTTTTATATATTAATGTTATCATCGATCAGTCAAGGCTTGGTTACTATTAAAATAAATTAAAACTACCTTAAAGATTATAACTACTAACAGTAGTTATTTATTTTAAGCACAAATGAATAAACCTTTCACGCAATGATAGTTTGTTGTGAAAATTAATATTGGAAACTAATGAAAGGTCAAAAGTTAAAGTGTCTGTATTTCAATAATTACTGAAAAAATAATTTGATACATCTACAACATTCTGTAACACAATTTGCCAAAGCTTATATGGGATGTTGGTGATTAGCGTTTCAGAAATTGCGCTCATATTATTACTGACCGTTCTGAATTATTTTGCCTCTGGGATTCTAAGTGCAAATCTTATGTCGTTGGCATAAAGTCGTGTCGGAGGTTAAATAATTGTGAACGGTTCGTAATTACTTCACAGGAAGCGCCGACTGATAAGCTGACGATTACCACGAAACACAGATGGCGCTTGTGACGTTACGAGTTACGACAAGCTCACGAATCACGATCATCTCACGCAAATTAGACTGTTGCTTTGTCAATTCTACTGTAGAAAGAAAACCCAAAGTGGAAATTACAGTTATAGTTCTCCAGTGCCTTCTAAAAAGTACGAATTGCCTCATGCTACAGAGGTCAAAATATATGATCTACTGAAAAAATTATGGTAGACCATGAGGCCCCATATAGTTTTATATTTATAATATTACATTTATAAGTCGTCCCTTAAACTAAACTATGATTAACATTATAAAATATACGCTGGACGTAATTTATTTTTGCGAATAAAACAATTGTTTCAGTTCAACGACCTCTAATTCCTAAAACACATTGTATTAAGTTTTGTTGAGTACTTAATGTAATGTAATTTTTATATGTAATTATAAAATATGAAATAATATTATATCATCAATCATCATTATATCTTATTAATACGTTTTTAAATTATACTAATATTATAATTACTATAGATGACGCCCGCAATCCCGTTGCGCCAAAATTCGCTTATCACGCGGGATATGTACGCTTTTCCTGGATATAAAGTATATGGATAAAAATATGTCCTTTCCTGGGACTTAAAGTACCTCCATACCAAATTTCAGAAAATACGGTTCAGTTATTTGGGCATCAAGAGCAGTGCCGTAAATAGGGCGGTGCCACCGGTGCCCAGGCACAGGGCGCAGACTCTGTGGGGGTGCAAGAATGGCCAGATCAGGGAGGCCTGTTGCCCTGGAAGCATTGCTCTGGGTAGAGCGCGGCTCTTGAACGCGGAAATCGAACCCACAACCTCCGGGAGGTTGTGGGTTCGATTTCCGCGTTGGAAACATGTTATTTCCAAGTTTGGTTAGGACAATGCAGGCCGATCAACTGATTGTCTGACAAGTAAGATGATCCATACGTCGGATGGGCATGTAAAAAGTCGGTCCTGCGCCTGATCTCTCGCCAGTCGTGTCGGTCATCCGTCCCACTGGGTTATGAGAGTAAAAGGAATAGAAAGTGCTCTTGTGTACTGCGCACACACTTGGGCACTATAAAATTACTTCTGCGTAGCTGGCCTGGTTTCAATGAAACCGGCCACCGTCACCGAAACCGGTGTGGGAGCTTATTATCTGGGTCCTATAATATTTTAAAAAACCTGCCAAGTGCCTGTCGGGCCACACGCAATATAGGGTTCCGTAGTACCGCTAGTTTTTTTAAATTTTGGTCAATGAATGTACATTTAAAACGTGTTTTACACTACTAACAACATCATCTCAGTTACTTTCAAAGGAATTTGAACGAAAAGTTATTTTATACTTCGCCGAATACATTTTTTTATATGAAATAAGGGGGCAAGCGAGCAAACGGGTCACCTGATGGAAAGCAACTTCCGTCGCCCATGGACACTCGCAGCATCAGAAGAGCTGCAGGTGCTTTGCCGGCCTTTTAAGAGGGAATATGATAATAGGGGAGGATAGGGAAGGGAATAGGGTAGGGGATTGGGCCTCCGGTAAACTCACTCACTCGGCGAAACACAGCGCAAGCGCTATTTCACGTCGGTTTTCTGTGGTATTTCTCCGGTCGAGCCGGCCCATTCGTGCCGAAGCATGGCTCTCCCACGTATTTCTCTATAATTTATGAAGTCTTCTTAGCCGTGATAGTTTTCCTTTTAAGTTCAGCATATTTCCTATTCCCGTGAATTTTTTTACATTTCCTGAACCCACCGTTTAGCTGGTATAAGGGACAGGACTCTAACGATTATTTCCACATTAAAAACTTAATATTTCACAAACGGACCCCTAAATCGGAAAAGGATCTAGAAATAATCGTAACATTTTTAAAAAACCTATCCAACGATACCCCACACGATGGGGTGGACGCGAAAAAAAAAATCATCCCCGCTTGATGTGTAGGGAAGGTACTATAAAAAAAATACTCTTTCAAGATTTCACGTACCCACCATTTTGTCGGCATCACTAATATGTGCATTCATGCCAAATTACATCTTTGTCCTATAGTCTCTGAGCAAAACCGCGGACAGACAGACAGACAGACAGACGGACACAGACGGACGGACAGACCGAAACTATAAGAGTTCCTTCACCTTGTTGACTACGGAACCCTAAAAAACAAGGGCGCAGTTATAGAAGCTCGCACAGGGCGCAAAAAAGGCTATTCACGGCACTGATCAAGAGGTTTGTCAATATCAGTATAGATATTTTGCTTACGTCACCTTGACGCAGTATTGATATAGAAAAGACGAAATAATTACTATTTGAAATCCGTCTAGACGTAGGCTAGGTCTTTAACCGATAAAATAATATTATTCGTAGCTCTGTTGCCAAATTTTATGATTAGACATTTTATTATTTTGTACAGCAGAATCGAAATAGCTTCAGCTGAAGTTATATTGAGAATAAAAGACAAAAATAAAATTATTTTACGTTGACTCTATTACAATTTGACAAGCAACATTTATAATCGAAAAGTAAATTTATGGAGAAAAGTATGTTTCCACGTCTAGCCTTCAATAAACTGTCATTTTTCTTATTCTTTTTGGTTAAAGTTTACGTTATTTAATACAATAATATTGATCATATTATATTATTACACAACATTTTAATTCTGAATTCAAATAATCTTTATTCATAATAGAACAAACGCCATCTCGTATCTACAATCAGAACTACAGCGCAGTTCGCACGCTTAAAATTATCTTCTCTAGCTATCTTATGTTACAAAAGTAAAATAATAAATTATTTTTTATTAATATTATGGAATTTTAATTTTTTTATCTAAAAACCGGTGTGTGTAATTGACGCTACTCCCCGCTAGATGGTGTTACGCTGTAAAACTTGCAGATTTTTTCTATGTTCGGAAATACATTTTTTTGATTTAGAAAAAGTTTTTAATTAATTAAATAAATAAATATAACATACTATTACATAATCCCCACTGCATATTCTCGGTGTACTAGTGTAGGTACATTAGAAAATCATTAGTCGACTTTCAAAGAACCCTTCTCGGCTCAAGGCCACTGCGACACTCCACAGTAAGGACCCTCGGGCTCTGACATTCAGCTTTTATGAAGATTTCTTTTATGCGACGCCATTACGAGTTGTTAAGGATCGAATTATTGAAGAAAAGGACGCGAATAAACAGAAAACAGCTAGCGGATTACGAATTTCACAGAAATATTACAAGCAACTCTCTCTCTCAACTCAAAGGGATTGTGTGTCTGTCTGTCTGCATATCTGTTGATTCTTTAAGCGTAATGGCGCTCAACCAATTTTTATGATAGGAAGATAGTTGATACTTTTCCAAATTAATATTTATTTTATAAGTCCCAAAAAGAACTGTAGGATAGCATTAATTCAGAAAAAAGATACGGTTTCCGCACGTAGGTAATCAAAAACTATCTGACGCAACGATTTTGCGGGAAACGTTCGTGATTTAAAATTAAAGAAATAAAACGTTATAAAATATAATAAAATGTTTTAATTAAAAAGTATTATATTATGTGAAAGTATGGTCAAAATGTTGCAGACAGATTGCATAATTGGTGATATCTGGAAGCGTCTAGTTCTAACGTGGCGTGTGTACTAAGTATTGTGTAACGCGGGTTTTACCACTGACAATGTAACTGGATGAAAACACGCAGTTCATTTTTAAGTAGACCTACTTTTTTGTCTCTCCTGTGAGGTATAAAAAATAAAAAGTTAATAACGCGATATAATACGTGATTTTTCGATGATTTTAAATAACAAAAAATTCGATAGTAAATACTCATAATTCATAAAATATAGCCCCTCATTTAAAACTTCCATTATGTCCTTTCTTTAGTAGACGTTCTGTATTCCTTTGTCAGAACAAATGGCATAGAATAATAGCCTGAAGGGAAGCAACATCCGGACGCACATTGTCAAGTTTTCTAGGCATGCGCATAGTAAGTACATAATTTTAGACCTATGATTCAAGATAAAATATGAATTTGTTGTGCATTCATAAACGGTTCTTTTATTAAAATTGTAATAAAAATCAGCCAAGTGCGAGTTGGACTCGCGCACGAAGGGTTCCGTACCATTATTGAGCAAAAAGTGGTAAAAAAGTGTTTTTTTTTTGTATGGGAGTCCCCTCAATTATTTATTTTATTTAAATTTTATAAAAAAATATTAAAGTATAAATATAACTGAGTATTTTATGAACATTTCAAGTGCCTACCTATTGCCATTATTAATATCGAGCGAAAAATAGCAAAAAATATACGTTTGTTGTATGGGAGCCCCCCTTAAATATTTAATTTATTTTGTTTTTAACATTTGTTTTTATAGCGGCAACAGATACACATAATCAGTGAAAATTTCAGAAATCTAGCTATAGCGGTTTTTGAGATACAGCCTGACAGACAGACGGACAGACAGACACCGAAGTCTTAGTAATAGGGTCCCCTTTTTTACCCTTTGGGTAAGGAACCCTAAAAATACGAAGACTATGAAGAATAAAAATACGAATACTAGAAGAAGAAAAAGACGTCGATAGAATACTTCAATTTCCAAAAAGGAGGTCACCAAGACCGCGAATTTAGGCGACCCTGAAACCTATTGAACTTGTTCAAGGTCGCTGAGGTCAGATTAGGGCCGATCGAGAGCTAGCCCAAAATATAGAGCGAATGCACGACCTGACTGACCCATTTACGATTCAAGTTGGAGGTCAACGTAATTCGATTTATTATCAATAGGTGGCGCTTTATTGGTAATTTTCGATTGTTGAATTATTGTATTTTATCGTATTTTATTTTAGTTACTAAACGAGTAAAGTGATTTACTCCTAGATTTGCAACATTTAATATTTTATTCACTGAAAGGAAAACAAAGCCCTTTCAGTAAATTTACGTTTTCACTGTACGAATAGCAGCACACACAATTAAAACTACAGCTACAGAAATGCAAATAATGCCTTATTGTTGTGAAAAAATATTAAGAAAACTACTAGCACGAGTCTTTTCAAACCAAATACAAGAGACATTCAAACGACTTGGCAATAATCGACTACAATGGAAATGTTTCTTCTGGGGTTAGCTGAAAAACGGACAATATCAGGAGGGAGCGCTTAACTATAGCCCATCCCTTTTACTCCCATTCAAAAACACCCCGCGAATGAAACGAAGATAGTTTATTGTTGATACTATAAAAGATGGCCTATTTTCGAGCCACGTGGCCAAATTGAAAAGCTGTCGGGTGTAATTTCCCCCGGATTTTAGGAGAAATGAAAGAGTCCGCTTGTGATTCCTTTCAATTTATACTTTGGATGGAATAAAGCTTGAAACGTAGCGAGGTAAACTAGACAATGGACTCAACCGCCATCTGTGCGCTAAACTACACAACTAAAACTATTATCTTCGTGCTTTAAATTATGCAGATTTTATATATACGAACACAATAACTAACAACCACAAAGGATTCATGCAAATGAATCTACCCAAAGTTTAGCTACACAACCTCTTATTGCATGGGTAACGATATTACAACCAGAAGGTTATTTGTAATAATATAGAAATCTACAGTTAACGAAGAATTTAACAACACCGCTCATAATGCATTTGACGTAAATTTAATTATGTACAATAATGTGTCATGTTTACATGTAAACAAAATAAGGTAAAAGGGCTGCTTTATTTTGATGTCAATGTCCCATTTCATCTGACTGTGGTTATTGCACAACAAAGTATTAGTATCGAACCATTAGAGTTACAAAGTGTATTTATTTGTTTATCTCGAAACGAATAGCGATGTTCTCTATTTTAAAACTTCGTCTCTTAGCTTGTTTCGAACATCGTAAGTCTTGGCCACAAATGCTAGACGACAAAGTTTTT
Source organism: Lysandra bellargus (assembly GCA_905333045.1). NCBI lineage: Eukaryota > Metazoa > Arthropoda > Insecta > Lepidoptera > Lycaenidae > Lysandra > Lysandra bellargus. The sequence goes on along the minus strand of HG995326.1, from coordinate 3,665,274 downwards.
AGATTGGAGTAACAGCATCAGTATGTTTTATTGAATTTTATGACTATCCTGTAGACTATAGAGACAAATACGCTGACCGTTTCCTTGAATCGTGCGAAAATATTTAAAAAGTAGGACAAATTAGTAATCACTAACACATACCAATAATTATATTTGTATGTGACTAGCAAACGGATTCTTCGAAACCAATGTATGTCAGTGATAGGGAACCCATGAATAAGGAAACTTCATGTTAACGAAGCCTAATTCAAATTAGAATTTGCAGTCATTGTAGTCGTGAAGGAAACCGATGACAATATTAAGATGTTAAAGGCAAAATAATGGTCTAGTTACACTAGCAATTTTTATTTGATTGTCAAAATTAAGGTGCAGGAAAAAATAATAAGCTTTAGACGAGAGTGCAAGCACGGGACTAATAGTGTACAATTGAAGGTGGGTAGTTATATCAAAAATAATAATTTCGTAGATCTTTAAGAACTGGAATACGCACGTTTATATTTACCGTTTGAAACCTACGATGTTCTAGAATAATCGGACTCTACACTAGACGTAGTGCCAACAAGTGAACTTAAATGTGTGTGACATGCATGATAATGTGTGACTCCGTGACTCAGTTACTGTGAATTCGGCACAGAAAGTCTTCATTGAAATCACTTGTTATCTGAAAAGGTAACTTAACCGTTTCTTAACAGTGAACAAAGTTTCGAAACATCACAAACAAGGCGAAACGATTCTGCATAACACTTGCGTTCTTATGACGTATATAATATGGTATAGTTTAGCGTCACCTCACCTTATCTATTGCATGAAAACCAAGATAGTACACCCTTCTGTTTTTATATTCTGTGGTTTTCCATGAAAATTGTCTGCAATAGATAGTTCGAGTAAATAGTAACAAAGTATGTTTCGTGGCAAATAAAAGACTTATTATTGAAAACATAAAATAGATATACCAGTACGATGTTTTTAAACTTTAAAGATAGAAATATAATATACCAAAGCTGGTATGGTCGCAAACCAAGGATAATCCTTATTTAGCACTTCATACGGTAAATGGCTTGCTGCACTTTATTCTATAACTTGGATTCTAGAACTATAACTAGTAGCACTGTTATTAGATAAAGTAAGTCATAGTTCAATAAAATTATTGCAACAATTGATTTTAAATTAAATACGGAAAACCGACTGACAGCACCGAGTAGGTACGCATCCTCTATTGAATTACTTGTGGCAATGTTTAAATAAATGTGGTTGGAAATATTTTAATAATTAATATTTTAATTCGTTTTATCATTATCGTGAGTAATTAAAAATACCTCACCTCTCAAGGGTCAGTTTTATAAATCTAGCAAAGAAGTCGATATTTCCTTATTAAATAATGTAGAATTAAATCCACATCACTTAGCTAGGTTCAACAGCACACCAGAATTTTTAACCGAACACTAGGAATAGTCCAAAGTAACCAATTTCGTAATTGCCAGCAACATCCGCTTATACGAAAACTTTACAATTCGCAGTTTTCGGAACAGCTCCGGCAATTATTTCACACGAACCGGACTCGCATGAAACGGCTCATTAATGTAATAATTAAGCTAATTGTTTAAGCTCATGAAAGTTCGCATCTCGCTGCGTTACATCACCGCTCCTAATTGGCTCGTCTCGGCCGAGTCGGGGAACCTATCGAACCTGCGGTCATTCCAAAAATCACATCACAGCACTGGGCACAAACACGTCACTGGAAATATATATTTTGTGGAACACGCGGCGAATAAGGCCCCGCTCACACAGATGTCTCCGGCGGGCCATCGGGGGAACGACTAGGAAGTGAACAGGCGCGAGCCACCGCCGGCGCTCCCACACCGCGCCGCACACGCGCCCGCACGCTGCCCCGCTGCATTCGACAGGTACATGCACTTATTTATAGGCCTACAAATTCAATTACAATAATGTTGCAAGTTGCGACTTGCGACCTATTCATTAAAAAAATAAGATATTTTTTTTCGCAATTAAAAATTCCAATTACTCCGCCCGGCAGCAGTGGAGCGTCCATTGTGGGGCGTTCAAATTTTAATCAAGTGCGATTTCGAATAATTGCAAATGAAAAATCTTGGCCGCATAGCGGTCCTCGAAGAAAAATGTTACAACTAAATCACAACAACCGTTATTACATAACAGTAGGCCGGCGACGGAGATAGGGGGAGTGCGTGCGAGCGAGCGAGAGGTCCGAGTTGTGTAATACAACACAGGGAAAGCTTGTACGTACTTTCTTTGTACATAATGAACCACTACCTTCGCCTTTGATGCTCCAGTGTGAAGACGATCCTATGTGTGCTCGCGTGCGGCGCGGCGCAGAAGGGCACAAGTGCAGCGAGATATTTTTCAAAATGGGCTTTCTTTTAAAAATAGCTGAGGAGTAATTTTGGACGCTAGTGGCTCGTCTTTAAGTCTATTTTTACGCGGCGCGGCGCGGAGCTGGCAGCTTTTTGACGGAGTTCAATGACACGCGGTTTGGCATGTATCTCGGGCCTACTTATTTTTTCCACTGCGTCTGTAGGCTGAAAAGTTCACAAAAGATGCGATATTTTCACAAATGGAAAACTAGGGCATGCGTGGAGGCGCGCGCTATTTTTTTAATCGATTTTTCTCGGAATAAAAGGACAAATGTTAGTGCGGGGTTCTCGTTAATGAAACACTTTAAGATCATACTAATTTTGAAGAATTCGCTCGGAATGAGGGCACGCTGATAAAAATAAATCCGCACTTCCGCTATTCGCCCACAGGTGGCGCTTTTGTATCGTATTAATTTAATGAGTAAGAAATCTGCAACTTTACGTTTTTAATGATTATGTCTCAAAAATACTGAACATAAATAATTAAACATTGTGAAATATAATTATTAATTTTATGATTATTACTTTGTAAAATAATTGCCGATCAATGACTAATTAAATGAACGACTAAAATAAAATTACATTACTTAAGGGTCCGTACATACGAAATTTGGCGATTTCGCTTATTTTACAGACGTGATTTAACAGTTAAAATACAGTATTTCTATAAGTTTTAATGCACAACATGTAAGATCATTTCAATTATAATCTAATGTTGGAGCTAGATTTTTTATTTTTTTAAGTATTTTTAAATAATCCAACTCAAACCTGCGACAGTTTTGTGATTTTTGCTGTAAAAGGTTTAGAATATCACCTGTTTATGGATTGTATTAACGTCTTAACGGTATGAAAAAAATACAATGTACTGTTGAGAAAGTCGTCTATAAAATGTTGGAATTACTTTTTACCACTTTAATATTATATATAAAATAGTTGAGTAAAAAAATATGTAACTCGGCAAAATTTTAGAGAAAATGGGCAAAGAATTGCTGTTAATTTCGGCAACTTGGAGCTGTAATTCATAAAAAGAAAACGACAGAAATAATCTATAGATAAAATTCTATCCAATTCGAAAAAAAAAGAAAAAAAAAACAAATTGTGCCAAAAAAACACGATTCAAAACAATCTAAATCTCACATTATATTACTCGCCACAAGTTCGAGTCGGCTTTCCGCGCTTAAATATATTTTAAATCTAATAATTACTATATATTTTTTAAAGTCTAATAAGGGGAAAAAACCTAATAATATTTCTGTAGCGAACCTTTGCAATTTCTGCAAAATCGGAAAAATGTCGTATACGGGCTCTTAAGCACTGTTAATTACATTGCAACTTTATAAAAAAAAACTTTTACATTTTTTTCTGAATTTTTCAAGTACATTTCTCTCTATGTCGCAAATTATGACCAATTAAATGTAAAAAAATTAATTAATAAATTTTGTCTCAAAATAGATGCATAATAAACTGTAAATTGCTATTGCATCACAGCGGAGGAAGTGAAATAACAGACATAATATTTATATAGCTATCCCTTCCTGTCACCATACCTCTATCTCTGTCTCGCTCGTGCGGCGTCACGTTAGACGTGCGGATCTGTGATGTGTATGTCTGCGCTGCTCGCACTTACACGCTGCGGCATAAGTCGGCACCGCTCGGGCAAGGCAACGGAGTGCGTTGACCTGTCCTTGTTGCAGTGGTGTGCAGCCTTGCGCTACAGTTATACGCGCGGGTGTGTGCGTAGACATGCATCGTAAGGGCCAATCCACACTGTTCGCGGTTTTAGCGAACATTTTTATGTATGTCCGGGTTTTTCTACCTAACTTTTGAAATAATTAAGTATGAGCTGCTTCTTTTAAATTAGGCAATATATTCCTAAAGTATATAATGTAAAATTATCAAAACGTTGTTCAACTTTACTATCAATGAATTTTTGAATTCTGAACTGTTTATAACAATAACTAACATATTAAGAGATCATTATGATGTATTTCTTTACTTAAGCTTTACTCGTAAGTCGTACCATACAATATACATTTCATTTTACTATACCTTTCATAACCACTCTGTTCTCTACCTGAACCAGCATTGTTGACGGAAGATAATTTTATGCTTACCTGAAAAGAATAAAAAATTTGTTAAATATGACGAACAACATAATATTTATTTTTATTACAAAGTTATTTACAATTAAACTTAGCTTAACTATTATTCAATACTATTGTTGTGCCAATACAATGTATCTGTCATTAAGAGGACGCCATTAAAAATCTTAATTAAATAATTACTTACAAAGAAAAATCGCACTTTTTACCGCAAAAAGTAAACAGAGGAATATGGAGCGATCCTTAGTACTGTTACAAAAAAGTTGCGTCACAGCCCATAAAAAATGTCTACTAGGCGTCAACGTGCGCATTACATCACAGCACTGTTACTCGTGCACACATGCACACGTGCAGCACACGCGCGCACCATGCACACACGTGCACACGTGCACACATGCACACACGCGCGCCGCCTAATCTTTTGTGGAATGTGGGTTTCATACCTTAATGAGTACTTTTTAAAAGCGCTGAAAAGGGAAAATCTTTGCCGGTGCTCGGGCTTTTAATATTTTCGCTTTTTAAATTTTCGTTGATTAGATTTGAAAAGAGTTTTTTTTTTTCTAATTACGAAACGCACTAAACGTTAAAATTTAATTTAGTGGATGTGTTTTAATTATTTCATAAATTATTTAAATAATAATTTGCATGTGTCAATTTCATTTTAATTAAGTGGTGCCTACAATATTAATTTCAGGATGTATATTGTATACAGCTCGACAAGGCTTTAAATAAACGTGGGTGACATTGACTTGAGCGCTGCTGGTAAAAGAGAACTGTCCATCACTTTCCTCGATGGTACGACAGTAATAAAATCGACCACTCTACGTAGAGTTGTGAAATTTTCAAAAATTTCGAGCCGTTCAGAATAAAAACTAACTTAAGGAATTAGTTAAATGATTATCATTTAGGTATTAAATAGTTTAAATATTATTTATTAATATTATTGTCAGTTCTAAACTAAAATTATTTTTAACAAAAAATTAAATCCGTCTTCCAAGGTAAAAACAATAATAACATCCTTTTATTATGAATTAAAAAGTATGAAATCGCCAATTATGGCGATTTTTTATATGGAAGTAGATGGAAACATATTAATGTTTCCATATAAATTTTGAGGAGTTCAATCGATTACTCATGGATCCTATCATCAGGTCACCACTTTTAAAACATGGTAAGTACCAAATTGGGGTAAGACCCTATACAACAAAAGAAAATTTTTGAAAATCGGTTCACAAACGACCGAGTAGTCGTTGAACATAGAAAAAAAATTATATCCACAGCCGAACATATTATAACCTCCTCCTTTTTGGAAGTCGGTTAAAAATGCTTTTACGCAAATTATATTACGCAAATAATATTGGAAAAATTGCATAATTTTTGTATTCCACGGCACATCTCTTAAACAAAATATACTGCGTAAAAATATGATCATAAATAGTAATTAAATAAATATTTATTAAAGTCGCTATCGTTATTAATAAAGTCATTCTACTGGAAGTGTGAAGAACCGGCGAAACAAACTCAAGGCGATCACCGGGCAATATGATGCAAATTGTGTGAGTCAGTGTGGCCAGCGCTCATTAGCATGCAAGATACTATGCTATAATCGTTAGATTGTATGATGAGATATATACATATATACATGTATATTTTTAACCGACAAAAAATAAGTCGGGTTGTGTTCGGAAAATTGTTTGGAAAACAGGTTGATCCAAGGACGGTTTTTGGAGACGTTAAAGGACAACAGACATATTTTATTGATACTTGCATGTTTTTGAGTCTACTTATGTTCAAATTAAATTATTATTCATAGCATAAAATAGTAGGTAAATTTGAAGCATAATATTGTTTTAATATACAGGTATTTTTTGGTTTTGTCTGGATAATATGAAAATATATACTAATATAAAATAATATTTTTGCAAGCTAACATAAAAATGTCTCAGAAAAATGTCTCAGAATTATTAATTTCTTGGTATGATTTTTTAGATATTATTTGATAAAAATATAATATGATATTGATGTATGGATATAACATAATATTATGTTGCTAGTATCGGCGTCTATTATTAGTTGCGAAAACCTGACCTACGTTACGACTACGTGCAGTTTACGTGTAGATAACGATATTATGCTATATGTTGTATGATGCTATGATATATGACGTGATATGTTTCGATATGATTAGTAACGATTATGTTAACTATGTTGCGCGTAGGAAACATTTTATAATTAAATCGCTCTGTTCCTTTTACTATTATTGTAAGGACATAATTATTTACGGTAGGTTGCACCAGAGGCGTGGTTAAAGGTAAAGTTAAGGTTAAAGTTATGGTTATAGTTAAATATGGCGTCCTTTAGCTTTAACTTTAACCTTAACTTTGACCGGAGAAATTTGCAGATGTCTGTAGCGTTTATTTTTTGATGAAGCTAGTACAGGGATTAAGGGTATAAAAAATTGAATTACCCGTAAAAATCGACAGGAAAAATATAACACTGTATAACATAGTAATTTTTACGAAAAATTTAGACATACATATGAGCGGTTATGGTTAAATATAGCTTCCTTGGACGCCTTATTTAACTTTAACAAGAGATTTGACATTTTGCACTATAGTTATAGTTAAAGTTATAATTAAAGTTACAGTTATAGTTAAAGTAAGTTGGTGCAACCCAACCTTAATCTATTTAAACAATGAATATATTTTGATAATATTTTGTTATGTCTGTATGTTATCTTGGATAGAGATTTGCTTTTTCAGACAAAACGTGCCGCTTCAGTGCGTTTTTTTTTTTTTAAATAGACGGCTACTCCAAGTATTTTATTATGGAAAATGCACACATATTGATTGGAAAATTTTGTTCATACGAAGTTGCGCAGTTTCTTCAATGTCAATAGCCTTTTTATTTATAGTCCAAGTTTCGGATGCTTTTAGCTAAGGTGTTCTTTGTGATTAACCATAGAAGAAGAAAAAAAGCACTTGTTACCCCTCTGACGTTGCATATTTCTGGGAAAATTCATATTTCCAAAAATTATCCATTGTATACCGTAGGTTTTGCTGTGATAAAAAGTAGCCTAAGTCCTCCTTGGTTGGAGGCTATTCAATGTAAATGTGACTTTAAATAAGCATTAAGCGTATTACAAATAGATTGTTAAAAAATAAGAACCTATATTATATACCTACATAACCCTATAACCCAGGGGTTCCCAATCTTTTTCAGCCTGCGGCGCACTTACATGCCCCAATATTTTGTCACGGCGCCCTACTCTACCTAGACATTACAAAAACATAAAATAAACACCTTTAATGATTATATTATAGTCGTGTTAAGCAAGTAAATAATAATAAACAAGTATTTTTATTTAACCTATCAAGCCCCATTAGAGCACGTCCGGTGATCGCGACAAATGACAACAAGAGAATAACCATAGATTTCCAAGAATCCGCGATCGAAGGATTAATCATCTGCCTGCTTCGTATAATTCATATTATAATTTTATTTTATCATATTTGTGGTTAGGGATAATGATGGAGGATCGACTCGCGGCGCCCCTCTTGACTTTTCACGGCGCACAGTTTGGGAACCCCTGCTATAACCCATATAGGAACCTATACATTCGTTCCACGATATATCGTGTATACGGCACATGTGTCGTGTGCCGGTAACACACTGCACTGATGACAGCAATCTCTTACTGCACGCACATTATAAATGTATTATGTAGTACCTGACGAGTTTTACCTATACTTATATCTATTTGCGTAGAGTATTTCTACGTGCTATATTTTTATATTATACAGAGTGTAACAAAACAGCGATAATTCAGTGTATGTATGTGCCTCTTATACCGAATTCACTGTGAAAGTAGCAGCGTTAAAGGAGCTATTTTTTATATGGTCAAGGGCCGAAGCCTAATGAATTATCCCATGCAAAAGTTTAAAAAAGTTACTCTTTCAGCGATGCTATTTTCATAGTGAACACAACTGTATAGACAGCTGGGACTCATACACACCCTAAGCTGCCCTAAAGTATAACCACTTTGTTTTGTTACACCCTGTATAGACAAGACTTATAAGAAGATAATTATTATGTTTTGAAGTATTATGTAGTGTTGCTGGTACGCCATTCTTATGTATATGTCTAAGTCTATCTAGTTCTAATGTATATGTTTAAGTCTACAGGAGATTCCGAGGACGACTTCCGAACACGTCGCGCCCCACGTCGCAGACAATACGTGTTTAATGTTTTAGTGTTAGTGTTAGTTTTAGTATAACTGTATGTATGTTAGTCTACAAGATATTTATAATAATATGGGTCAAGATGCCTGACTTAAATAAATACTTAAATAAATAAATAAATAAAAATTAAGTCAGCACTAAGCGTTCCAAATCTAGTAATCATGGGTCTAGTATAAATAGTGTTACGTGCTAGGGTTCGAGGATTCGGAGAGAAAGACCTGGTGACTCTCTTGAAGACTTTATTCACAAACACTAGCTCACACAAATCACTAAATCCAAACACTAAGCACTAGATCCAAATCACTGAGCACTATCACTGTCCTAGGTCGTAGCCGAGTCGGTAATTCACTATCACAATCACTCACTTGTTCTCACTTCGAAGTCACCTTGATGATCGCTCGGATCGAACTGAATTGATTGCCGGCTTGTTTACCTTTTATTTGGCCCGCCATACTTTATGGAACGTTCCATTCTGGATTGTTTACGTAAACACGCAATTCACATAAACAAGGGTTGGACTTTTCTAGAAAGTACGCGCAACTGTCGCGCGCAGGTAAACAACTGCCCGTATCCGTAACAATAGTAATTGTTTATATTTCGTAAAGCTCAAAAGTGACAATACGTTTAGGTGAGATACTGTGCATTAATCCTTCAGGCCCCGCGCGAGCACCGGTGATCGCGACAACAATAGAATACAATAGCAATTCCTGGAAATTCCGACTGAAGTATTAAAAAGCCATAGCCCTCTTCCATTGCAGTCGGCTAAAAATGTTTAGCAGCCTTGGTACGGTAAGCAAAATTTTTTTTTAACGTTCGAAGCGTGTGAGGATTCCACTGTATAAAGATGTCGTAACAATAATATGCTACTTAAATATAATAGAAAGTAGTTTTTAAATACCAAAAGAGAAAGCAAATATATACACATGTTGCGACCAAGATTCCCAGTATTAAATATACAATTAAATATCAAAATAATGCTCGTAAAAATAATTTTAGCATATAAAATGTAATTATTAATTATAATATCTTCTGTCTGAAGAAATTTTACAAAATGAAATAAAGAATATAATAAAGTGACAATGCAGAAAAAAAACATTTTAATCGTGGTAGAAAAAGATTTCACCGCCCTTAGCAGATCAACATTGTAAACTTATTATAATCTATTATTTAATCTTGTAGATGCAAGTTCGATAGTATAATTGAAAATTTTCAGAAGTCGTATTGCAAATTTCAAAATGACGTCATTGATTCATTCGCACTAATCATTCAGTTGAAACCTACGTTGAAACATATAATAATGACAAAGATTATTACGTAGAAATAATATCTATACATGAAACTCAATTCATAAAACCTTGGGAAAACCGTATATCTATGATCTTGAAGGTTTACACTCTGTACCACCTTCCTTTAAAGCCACCATGCTAGTCCAATGTCAAAAAATATCGTAATAACATCAGGTTGGCTTTGGATTGAAAAAGCCTGAAATTTTGGCCTGTTCCCGTTCACCTAGTCCATATTAATATTATAAATGCGAAAGTGTGTATCTCTGTCTGTTACCTCTTCACACTCAAACCGCTGAAATTTGGTATGGAGATACTTTGAGTTTACGTTTTGGCGCAGCGGACTGAGCGAAGTTGCGGGCGTCATCTAGTCTTCATTATAATATTTTGTCGAACTATCTAAATTTTTTAGAGAGCATTGATCAAACGAATAACCTGTTGCCATCTGGCTATTAACTATCAACCTTCTAGTATACAAATCCGTTGGTGATCTAAGATCTCGTCTTTGGGACTTGGGCTTCTGCCACACTGCAAAACAACGTTCTTTAACGCCGGTTTTTCTTAAGGCTGTTATAAGTCTCTACATTCGATTAAGGGCTGACTATTCGTGTCGAAGCAACTCACTCTCTCTCTGTCTCTATACCCTCTTGTGTTGACCATTCTCTATGACTCCGTAAATACGTAGGCGCAACTTTTAAAAACTACCAGGCTCTCAAAAAAGTAGAAGAGGTGTGTTTTAGAATGCCTATGCAGCTACTGAATACCGAGTACTAGGAGTGCAGATACATAATTAGAGTCTGCGTTTAGGCCTATGATGTCAATGCCGTATTTTAATTCAACAGGTTTTTGCGGTACCAGGGTTTATGTTGCTTTATCACACTATTAGTTTTTTATCAGAATTATTGTTTCTTACAATGTAACGTACCTTTTCAATCTAGTAAGAAAGGCAAGATTCTTAGGGCCTGTTACACCACTTCCTGATAAAGTGCCGGATATGCTATCCATAACTTATTTTATAGATTCTCCATATCTATCTGTCAAGTTAAGTAGAGGATAGCCTATCCGGCACTTATCAGGAAGTGGTGAAACAGGCCCTTATTTAGTAGAAACCAAGTCAAAAAGCCCTCTTAGGGTCAATTTAGACCGCAACGCATCGAGGCGTCTCACGCAAATCTGTAAAATCCATACAAATTTAGAAATGCATCTAGTACGTGTCGCTTTGCGACTTGCGGTCTGAATTGATCCTTATTAATAAAAGTATTTACGCAGGGTACCTATTCAAGGTTTTCTGTCTTTAATCTTTATCTATCGTGTGACTTTTCCAATGTACTAGACAAAGACTTGCAGGTCTTGTATAGTTATTCTCTTTTAAAATAAATTTAGCTTAAGGGGGAATATCATTTTTGTAACCAAGATTAAAATTACGCTATGGGATTAGCAAATAGTTTGAGGCATTATATTTTTAGACAGTATATAAAAATAACTGGCATTGTCAAGTCGCACGCGCAGGCCACGTTACAGAGAAGGGATTTTTATTATGAAATTAAATTTAATACAACTTATACCTCAATTTTGGTTTAAATTCGCATCGCTGAAAATCTACACTGATTTCAGAAAAATTATTTTAGTATGCACTTGGAGATCATTGAATTGGTTTTCCTTCTATTTATTATTTTAGTATCACAATTTTTTTCTATTTTTCTTGCAGGCAGTATTATAAAGTAATCTTAATATTTTTTGTGATGATGATGTTGATGATCACCGTCCTCTCATCATCACTGTACTGTAGTAGCGGTAGTACTAGTAGTAATCATATTACTATTAGGGGACTTCGGCCGGACGCTGATTGTAGTGACTAGTGACAGCTAGAAATAGCGCGAGATCCGGTACAATCTGTAAAAACAGACGTTTGACGAGAGATTATAGCAGGAGATTAGTGAGATTTTATGTGAGATTGTGGTATTTTTAATGAATTGAGGTAAAGCTTTCATATTTCAACTTCTGAATCTGATAAACGCAACAGCAACATACATTATCCATACTATTCATACGTCTTAATATTATGAATGCAAAAGTGGGTCTGTCTGTTAGCTCTTTAAGCCCAAACCACTGAACCTATTTACCTGAAATTTGGTACGAAGGTACTTTGAGTCCCGGAAAGAACATTGGATACTTTTTATCCCGGAAAAATGTACGGTTCCCGCGCGGGCGCGATAAACGAATTTTGGCGGAGCTGCGGGCGTCATTTAGTTACGAATATGACCAAAGTATAATATGCCGGTTAGACCTGTTACCATCTACCAATTTACGTATATTATGACACAATGATATTCAAAAAATGGTTTTTGTATATCAATGGTATGACAACATGCATTCATTATGTGTGTTATTTGCTTAAAGAAAATCAGAGAAAAAAAAACATTCAACAATAAGAAGTAATGTGGAGATTGTTCATGAATATAACGCTGGGCTATCTCCTAAACCAAATTTGTAATAGTTCATTCAGAAACATAGAAACATAAAAAAGTAAACAAAGCTATCTATGTTAAGTGTTAGATAAGGTACTTCACAAATGTTATATTACTAGTTCTCTATCAGTAACTAGTAGACTATAACATATCACTTAAATATAGTACTTATGTTAAATATGTCAGTATCTCATACAATATGTTGTCACATACTCGTATTATAATATATCAGATATTGTTCAAAATGAGCGTGAATGTAGAGTTATGTAAATACGATTTTCCAAAACGCATGCAGGAAGAACACATTTTATAGTAGCAAAATGTGCAGTTCTCGTACAGAAATCTTAGATATACTCCGTTTTAACTTATTGTCATATTGTTATTGTAAACAAAAAAATTAACTCTACCAAATTAATATCAAAGTATTGTCTGATTAAAAGTGTCATTTTAATTTGCAGCATTATAGCCATACAGAAGATCAAAACCGAGGTAGGATGCGTATGAGGATGCAGTGATTAAATTGGCGCGAAGTTGGGCGCACTGTGAAAGCAAAAAGCATTTTCCCGCGCGGCCGCGTGGCGCGCGCCTGTGTGCGTGACCTACTAACGCTCGGCTCTCGTCGGGTGTACTCGGGTGGGCTCGGGTCCGCTCGGGCGCGGTCGTGCATGGAACAGTGGGTTAGGTCGCTTCTCAGCTATGAAATTCGGTGTATGACATGTTTTTTGTTTGCTACTATGGATAGACGCGTCGCCATAGTTATTTCCCGTTACAAAACTTATAAGCTTACATTTTTTTCTGGGCAAGAATTCTTCGGCGCCGAGTACAACTGGTAGTGCTGAAAAATTAGGCGCCCCTTTTGTTTGCCTTCAGTGCCCTTTTTATCCGACGCCCTGGGCGGTCACCCAGGTCGCCCCCCTCCCTAACGCCGCTAAGTACTTTTTTTTTCAGTCAGTAGGTCGATACTACTAAATAATCATTGCTGTATTCTCTCGGAGTAGAGGGCGCCACTATCACATACAGTAAATAATAATGAATAATCCGACCAAAATATGAAACTTCTTATATATAAAACTTCTTATTTATTGTCTACTAGATGAAGCCCGCAACTCCGTTGCGCCAAAATTCGTTTATCGCGCGGGAGCCGTATATTTCTCCGACATAAAAATTATCGTAAGTATGTCCTTTCCCGGGGCTTAAAGTTACCATACCAAATTTCAGCAAAATCGGTTCAGCGGTTTGGGCGTGAAGAGGTAGCAGACAGACAGATACACTTTCGCATTTATAATAATAGTATGGATTAGTATGGATGCTGGTACTGCCTATAGCGTGAAAACATTGTAGTAATTTAATATCCTATTGGCGTTAATTAAATATACTTACTGTGGAAATATGTTGGAGCATCCATACTAATATTATAAATGCGAAAGTGTGTCTGTCTGTCCGTAACCTCTTCAAGCCCAAACCGCTGAACCGATTTCGCTGTTTGGTATGGAGATACTTTGAGTCGCGAGAAAGGGCATAGAATACTTTTTATCCCGGAAAATGTACGGTAATACCACGCGATAAACTAATTTTGAGGCAACGGAGTTGCGGACGTCACCTATAGTAGACAATAATTAATAAGAAGTTTAATTGTTCTAAGTTTGATAATGTTTCTGTTAATATTTGGAAAAGTTTCTCATGGAATTAAATATTTGAAACTACACAACAGACTTTGATATGTACGAACCATCAACATGCTTATTAAATATTAATAATTAATATAGTATTACGCCAGTATTATAGTACTGTGTGGTATAACTAATGTGACCATTTATCTTTTTGGTTAGAGCGGGACATCTGCGAAATTATACACAAAATAAAAAAAAGTCGGCCAAGTGTTAGCAGATCTCGCACCCCCTCCCCCTCCCCATTGTATTGTATTTTGACAATTGACAATTACTTCAAGTACCTAAGTAATTATCTGTTGCCATTATAATAATTGATCGAGCAAAATATGCCACAAAAATAATTTTTGTTGAATGGGTGATATTACGGGAGGTCACGACATTTTTGGTAACGATATCCAAAATGACTTACATTGCATTGACAAGACAAAGAGCAACTCTCTGATGCCAAATATGTCGGTCTGCCTGCGTAAAGTAGTTGCGTTCTCTGTATAGGGCGCCTGAAAACCCAGTTATCATGACCAAAAAAAAATGATAAGGTAAATGGCTGAGTAATGAGTAAGTTATATTAGGTAAGTACTAGTTGTTTTTATATCAGTAGCGTAAAAACTGACCAAATATTCGGTTGCTTTATGAAGCAAAGAGCGTTCAAACGTGACTTAATATTGTGACCAAAAAAAAAAATAATCAGGTAAATGGCTGAAAATTACAAATCGTAAACTGTCAGTACGTACTAGCTTATTGGCACTAAAACTGACCAAATTTTTGGTTGCAATTCATAGTTATCGGCGACCTATGTCTGAACGTATGAGAACTGTCAAAGCGGGACAATTTCGGCCCAAAGCGGGACGTATGGTCACGTAAATTATAACCTATACGGCGAAACCGCGTTTGCCAGGTCAGCCAGTAGGTACAGTGTTAATGCATCGTATACACGAGGCAAGATTGACGTAACATACATAAATATTTATTTAATGTTTGTTGAACAACTCTCACATAATAAGCTTTCTCGATCCTGAATCATACTTTCCATTTTTATGAATCCTTTTACTTTATTCTTTTTTGATAAACCTTTTACTTAATTTATGCTTTTGAGTGCCTTTTAATTGCATTTAAGATACTTTTAACGACGCAAAATCGAAATAGTATGAGCCTTAAAATAAAAAAGTCCAATTTGAATATTCTTGATGGCTCCATAAAAACTACAAGTTGATTTAGAAAATCAGTAGTAAAAAAACTATTTAGAGCTATTTTTTACGATTAAGTATACATAGAAAAATCAATTTACAATTTGAAACCTTTGGCTTATTTCATTTTTTGCTGATGTAGTTTTTATCTCGATAATGTCAACAAATTTTTAGAAGTTGATTCTGTAGCTTGTACAATATAGAAAAATGCATCCGGATAGTTTGTATGTATGAAAGTTTGATGAAAGTGTATTTCCATGACATTTGCCCATGGCTAAGCCCAAATGTGTCAGTAATGTAATTATAGAGAAAGCAATAATAATAATTGACTATTGTATTAAAGGTACAGTCACGCTTATAAATACATAGCATAAGCCTCGCACAATTTTAAGGTCGTTTATAAAATGGAGAGGGCTGTATTCGGAGCCTGTGTACAATATCAACCAATAACGTATCGCTGTCTGATCGTGATCAACCAATAACGATCCGTCTGATCACTGATCTTCCAATGGCGTGTCCCGACTTAAGCTCCGCTCACCTCTCGCCCCACCAATGAGACCTCTTCTTTGTCCACCCCATGTCCCCAGTTTATCTGGGGTTCGGGTATCCCAGTACGTTTGTGCCAGAATTTTCTTTTCTGGGTTGTCTCGGTAGTTAGGCTTTCCTGGTCCATCTCTCTCTTGATGTTGTTCCACCAAGTTGCGGGTGGTCTTCCTGGTCTCTTGTACACGTTTGGTATATTGAGGACTTTATTTACGGCGTAGGCATCGTCTCTTCTTTGTATGTGACCGTACCATCTCAGTCTGGACTCTTTGACTTTTTCCGCAACAGAAGCTACCCTGAACGAGCCCCTTATGTACTCATTGCGGACTTTATCTATGCGGGTTACACCAGCCGCCTATCTGAACATCTTCATCTCATTCACGTGCAAGTGTTGTTCGTGAGCTTTTTTCATAGTCCAACATTCCGCACCATAGGTAAGACCACGTGGGCCTTACCACGGACTTATAAACTTTACCCTTTATTTTGATGGGCATTCTAGGGTCACAAAGAACGCCAGTTAAAGACCTCAACTTGAGCCATGCTGAATTTATACGGTGTTGGACATCTTTGTCGACGTTTGCATCTGATGTTAGGATGGATCCAAGATATTTAAAGCTCACTACTTTCGGGAGTGCTATGCCGTCTATGAACACATTATTGCCTGCATTTTCCGTTCCTTCGTAATTGCATTCCATGTATTCGTCTTACTGCGGCTGATGCGTAGTCCATGTTTTTGTATTCTATCTACCTAAAGATTAAACATTTCTTATAGGTCAGAGACGGTTTTGCTTATAAGTGCTATGTCATCCGCATAGAGCATGCACCATGGTATAGGTCAGGGATGGGGAAACTTTTTCCTTCGCGTGCCAATATAATCCTAACAAAATATATGGCGGGCCAAGGTGTTGCATTTTTGACTATGTCAATTACTTACTGAAATAAAAATATTGATAGATTGTATTTTCTGAAACACTAATTTATTGTGCAAATATTACAATATAACTGTTGGAATACAAAAGAAATTAGAAATTGTAATTAAATTAAACTTTTATTTACTAACAACTAACAATATGAAATATTCTCTTAATTTTTGTTTGATGGTCGCGGGCCGGATTTCAAGCCTTCGCGGGCCGGAGATGGCCCGCGGGCCGTAGTTTCCCCATCCCTGGTATAGGTTATTGTTGGTTGGTGTTGTACGTCGCATGTTATGTAGTCCACCTTAAGGTTGAGCCTTGGTGTACACCCACGTTCACCTGAAATGAACCACTAAGACCAGCAGGGCTTTAACGGTGATTGTAGTACCAGTGTATATATCCTGAACTATCAGTGAGTATTGCTCCGGGATACCAAAACAGATTTCGATTACGGGATACAGAACCAGATTAAGGACTGCCAAACCAGATTTCATGGTACCCTGTCAAAAGCCTTTTCAAGGTCTTTGAAGAGGAGATGTAGGTTTTATTTATTTGCGCGGTGCTTTTCCATTAAAATTCGAATTGTCTGGATGGCGTCGATGGTAGATTTTCCGGCTACGAAGTCGAATTGATTCTCAGTTACACTACTGATAGCTGATATACGTGAAGCTATTATTCGTTCCCGGATCTTAGGGGTGTGCGAAGTCCATTTTATACCTCTATAGTTATTGCATTGCGCAATGTCTCCCTTGTTCTTAAAAATCGGGCACAGTGTGCTCTTGCGCCATCAATCAGGTATAGTGCCTTCTCTTAGGATGTTATTGAAGAGCTTTGTTGGCCACGGTACTGCGTCTCCAGTTTTCTTCCAGATATCAGCTGGTACAGGTACCGGCTGATATCTGGAAGCCCAGGGTCTGGGCCTACAGCCTTACGATATTTCATTTTGGCTATTGCAGTTTTGGTTATGAAACCAACTTTCACAGCGAACCTTCACCTCATCTAGCATCCACTGAAGGAGCTATTAATGCTATATCTCTAGATGACTAGAGATATAGCATTAATATGTTCTTCAGTTGGTGCTATATGAGGTAAAGGTTCGCTGTGAAATTCTTCGTTCATGAGATGTTCGTAGTCCTCCTTCCACCTTTCTGTAATGTCTTTGTTACGTTTGACATCAAGAGTTTACCTTTGTCGCTGACCTGCAACCTTATATTATAATATGGTCTTTGTATCATTTGCCTCTTCCAATCGCCGCAGCTCGGGACTGTGCTACTGCCGATTTCACGATGTTCTTAATAGGCCGAGTTCCATCGAAATTCTCATACATATGTAATACCAAAATCATTTTCTCATACGAAATTTTTTGACATGTTTGAGTTATTTTTCAGCTTAAAATAGTAATTACCTAAGTTCCTGCACAAAAGTTTACTGCAAAATATTTAAACACCGAATTTTTTTTTTTGTTTTACTATTAAATGTTTACATGCAATTAACAACTTAAAATTAAATTAAAATTTAGCTAACTACTTATCAACGTAATGCGTGTAAACCGGCCCTTACTTGTTATGTCTTGTCATTTCTGTAATTTATAATTTTGTTAAATATGTATGTATGTATGTACCTAGATTTAAATTGTCTTCCACTTGTAGCTCAGTTATCTTTTAAAATAAGAGAACCTGTATATTGTCTACACAACTCGCTCACGGGTTAAAGACAATATCTTGTCAGAACTGTAAACTTAAAAAAAACACTAAAAATAGAGTAAAACACTAAAAAATATATAAACAAATAGTAAATTTACTACAAAATATTTAAATAAGTACTAAAAAATATTTATACACTAAAAATGTTTTAGTGTTTAAATATTTTGTAGTAAATTTTTGTGCAGGAACCTAGGTAATTAATATTTTAAGCTGAAAAATAACTCAAACATGTTAAATATTTTCGTATGAGAAAATGATTTTGGTATTACGTAATGTATGAGAATTTCGGTGGCACCCGGCCCCTTAAGTGTTGTATACGTGGTGCGGTCCTCATCCAGATTTGAAGCGTTTTTCTTAGATTTCATTAATTCCTTAATGCTATCATTCCACCAATAAGACCTAAAAATCTTAAAGCATCGCGTGACCTAGGTATGTATGATATGACCGAGGTAGGGATTAGGATATTAAGGTATATCATGGCATATTTGTAAAAAAAGTAAAGGATCTTTATCGACTATGAAGCCTTGGATCCATTAAGATACCCTGGATCACATTAAATTATTATGCATAAAACCCATGTGACATTGGGATTTTCCAATGACTAGCCATCATAAGCATTGGTGAAGAAATTAAGGAAAATTCACTTACTCGGCTTTAATAGTTATTTTAGTATTCAGTAATTTCGTTATTTTAAAAAGTATATAAATTGAAAATTGTGCAAAATTATAAGAAAAAAATCATTAAGTATGTAAAATAATTATTAAAATTGATTTTGCAAGTCGACTTCCGTTATATCGTCGATGTGAGTATCCGAAAACACGCACACATGCAGATCACCGAAAATGCGCGCACACATGCAAACCGCCGAATTCAACTTTCGAATGTGAAAGTTGCCTGCTAAATAGCTTGTTTTGTACCTATGAAAAAAAAACCGGATTCCATAAAGAAATCCCTGGCTCCAAATTAATTTTTGAATTAAGAATGCCCATGAATTTTAAGAGGCATTTATTTTTAATATTAAAATAATTTTACCTGTGCTTTCCTGAGCGGGTACTGATTTTTGTAGTTAATGTTTAAACGGAACTACCTACTGAAAAAAATATATTGATCAAAATATATCATCTTAAAATATAAGACTGAAGTATAATTATTATTGCTGCTTTATACAAGTAAAGTGAAATCATTTTTTATATTAGAGAATAAAAAGATTTCAATGTCATCATGAAATAAACTCTACATTTTGCAATCGGCTAAATGCGAGTCCATGACATTGACAGTACAGTGACATTTCAAAATTTAGACCAAATCTAGGCCATCATGACGACATACACTCTCAGAAGTTGAAACCGACAGTTCGGAAGGTATTCCGTACTTATAGCAATCTAACGGGTTCTCAAACTCTTCTTACAGTTCTCTCTTTCTTTCTCTCTGTCTCTCTTCTCTCTCGTTAAATTACTGGCCATCACTGCTTCTGCAAAATGTCGGAAAGTAGGGGGGACTTCGCTTTAAAGAGACATTTTGGGCAAAAATATTACATTCTTATTTGTGAATCAGAAAAAAAAGTTTTCAAGTAGCATGTTTAAATTTCGAAGCAAACATTTTTTACTACTTAAAGTTTACATGCAAAGGCACTATTGTGAGGTCCGGAAGCGAATATATTTCGTCATCCCGGTGAGAAATGGTAGGCGTGAGTCAAAAAACTTTCACTATTAGATAATGAACCAGTTGATAACCGAAGGCGTGGTCCGAGCCACCTTTTATTTACTGCACAATTCACATAATGGCAGGAGATTTATTGACCATAGACAATGTAGAGTCCATAGAGTATAGAGCTAAAGAGGCGAGAGAGAGGAGATGGACAAAGGTTTCATGTGGCTGTAATAATGATTTTAGTAGTGGCGGTATATATTGAGGAACGGCAGTGCTATAATATATAACACTATGTATGTATATTATATTGTTGTTGCTCACAGCATGTACCGCCTCAGACGAGTTTCGAAGATCATAGACTCAATTTCATTAAGATATTAACTGAAATTTTTGCCACTTGCTTCATATAGAACATCGTTTAAAAATTCAAATTCAAATCCGAGTTCTAAACAAGATGGCCGAGCACCCCAAAGGTCGGCGGGCATTTTAATACGTAATTACTTGTAATTAATTATCAGAGATGATTCTCGTGTGCAATTATACAGGATATAATATCTTAGCGAGATAGGCTCAGCCTTCACCGTATTTCGGTGCACGCGATCTATGATACCTCAAGTTTAAGTATGAACATCTCGGTATAATAATAATTATTGTTGCAAGGGCATCGATACTTGTATAGTCTATATTAATTTCTATAGTACCCTACTTCTTTAATCTGTTTTATCAATGGGAAAGTGAGCTGCCTCTCTTCCGTCGAACCGATTTTATGAAGACACTCACATGTGGCCGGCTTTTCATCAAACAGTGCCTCGATCACAAAACTTACTTAGCCTTTGTCCTGTGGCCATTACAAAACTATTTGAGGTCCTAGTGTATTTCCCTGGCATGCGACCTTTCCAATATTACAGATAAGACAAGCAGATTTCTTAACGGGGTGACACACGTACGTACTTAAAGTACGCGGGTTTTAAGTTCGCGAACTTACTCGGCTCGCGTCGGTGACACACGAGAATCGCTCACACGCGCCGCGAGCCGCGAGCCTGGGGGCATGGTAACCCCCAGGCTCGCGGCTCGCGGCTCTTTGCTGACACAGGCGATTAAGATCGTCGAGCCATAAGTCCGCGTACTTACTCGCGTGTCTGTCACCCCCTTTATATGGCTATTCCCTGTATCTATACTATAATATTGTTACGTGCTAGGGTTCGAGGATCCGGAGAGAAAGACCTGGTAACTCTCTTGAAGACTTTATTCACAAACACTAGCTCACACAAATCACTAAGTCCAAACACTAAGCACTAAATCCAAATCACTGAGCATTATCACTGTCCTAGGTCGTAGCCGAGTCGTTAGTTCACTATCACAATCACTTGTTCTCACTTCGAAGACGCCTTGATGATCGCTTGTATCAAACTGAACTGATTGCCGGCTTGTTTACCTTTTATATGGCCCGCCATACTTTCTGGAACGTTCCATTCTGGATTGTTTACGTAAACACGCAATTCACATAAACAAGGGTTGGACTTTTCTAGAAAGTACGCGCAACTGTCGCGCGCAGGTAAACGACTGCCCGTATCCGTAACAATATTATAAAGCGGAAGAGTTTGTTTGTTTGTTTGTTTGAACGCGCTAATCTCAGAAACTACTGGTCCGATTTGAAAAATTCTTTCATTGTTAGATATACCATTTATCGAGGAAGACTATAGGCTATATTTTATCACGCTAAGACTAATAGGAGCGAAGAAATAAAGGAAAATGTGGAAAAAACGGGGGGAAATTATTTGCAAGGGCTTATTTGAACGCGCTAATCTCAGGAACCACTGGTCCGGTCTGCAAAAATCTTTCGGTGTTAGATAGCCCATTTATCGAGGAAGACTATAGACTATATTTTATCACGCTAAGACTAATAGGAGCTAAGAAATAGAGAAAAATGTGGAATAAACGGGTGAAATTATTTGAAAAGGCTTATCTCACGAACTACTGGAGTAATATTTCTGTTATTTGGCAAAGATAAGTAGACCACGTGAAGGATCAAAGGCTATTTTTGTGGACTAATTTGTCTGTGAAATATCTAATTCACGCGGGCGAAGCCGCGCGGAACGTCTACTAAATAATATATTTTTATTGTAAGGGGGCATATACTGTCAAAAAACCATCATTGCTACGACAAAATGTTTGTCACTACTTGGCGTATAATTAGCGACGCATTTGACCCGCAGCGAATATACCGCCGTGTGTTTACAAACGCTTTATTAATGTCCCCAATTATTATTATATAAATATTTACTAAATATATTATTATATTATTATTATATTTAGTAAAGTTAGTAAATCTTTTAAAGGTCAATGTGTACGCCTTTACAATAAAATCCCAGAAAACGTTCAAAATCTTTCCATTAATAAATTTAAAAAAGTAGTCAAAGAACGTTTGTGTGCCAAAGCCTATTATAAGGTCAATGATTTCATAAACGACGGCACATCTTGGGAGTAGGATGGCTGCTTGCAAGGCTACTTCTACATTATTTTATGACTTACAATTATGTATGTATGTTGACATTGTATAATTTTAAGTTACAGCATTGTAAACTTTATTTTAAAAGATTAATTTTTTTCTCACTTTTTTTGGTAAATAAAGAGAGGCCCCCTGCGAGTTTCTTACGCCGGTTCTTTTCGCCGGGTTAGTTCCCGAACCGGTGGTAGGCATCATGTAGACTTTCAGAAAATATTTGCAAAAATTTATTCTGAATAAAAAAAATTTGAGTTTTTGAGTTTGAATTAACTCGCCTCATGTAGATAACAAATAATATAAAGCCGACCTCGTTATAAAGGTTACATTTTCGAATTCGGAGAAAATAGATTCGCCACTGCGAAGTTTAGAATTTAGTGTCTGAGTATTACTACTAAGTTTAAATAGTTTATAGCGAGTACAGAGGGTATAGTTCGTAGAGGATAAGTTTTAAATTTAATATAACGATTCATAATAATTTTGTGTACTGTTCAAGCCCACACAAGCCCATACAAGCCCACCAGAACTTCGGTACAAGTTCTACTTGTGAATGCAGCTTCATAGAAGATTTGCCGACATTTCGACGGCAAATCTTCTAATTTTCAACCTTTATTAAAGAAAAAGTCTTCTGTATTAATTATAAACCTTATTGAATTCAAGTTCGGAGAAACTGTAGGCGACTTTTCCGTCGCCCACGTCCAGTCCCGAGTCACGTTCGGCGGTCCTCACAAGCCTTGCCGCGACGACTATATTACAAGTGACGACTCGTGTTTTTCATTCTATTTTTAAACTTTTAACGAAAAAGGTTTCATTTTAATAGAAACTAGCGACCCGACCGGTATAAAATACTGACAAAATTATTAAAATCTATAGCCTGTGATCCTTTACGTGGTCTACTTCTTATCTGTGCCAAATAACATAAAAATTGTTCTATTAGTTCGCGAGATAAGCTTTTTCAAACAATTTCCCCCGTTTTTTCCACATTTCCCTATTAGTTTAAGCGTGATAAAATATAGCCTTCTTCTAATGGGCTATCTAACACTGAAAGAGTTTTTCAAATCGGACCAGTAGTTCCTGAGATTAGCGCGTTCAAGTTAGCCCTTTCAAATAATTTTCCCCGTTTTTTCCACATTTTCCTCTATTTCTTCGCTCCTATTAGTCTTAGCGTGATAAAATATAGCCTATAGCCTTCCTCCATAAATGGGGTATCTAACCCTGAAAGAATAATCAAAATCCGTTGCGTAGTTTTAAAGATTAAAGGGAACAAAGGGACATGAGCCAAAAAAAGCGACTTTGTTTAATAATATGTATAGATGATTTTATGGTGCAATGAGGTGCATAGAGATGTAACCTCATTCGACGCATATCATTGTACATAGACGCATCGTGTTATTTATCCAATACTAAATTTGTGTGTGGGTGCTGATGGGTCCAGTGTATCACACTCTTATTACTATACTAATAATTAGTAATTACTTATAAGTATAATTAATGCCACTTTACTCTGGTATTTAATCACCTACTAACATACTGTATTATAAAACCTACACAATACTTTTTGACCGACTTCCAAAAAGGAGGAGGTAATACGTTCGGCTGTATCTTTTTTTTTGTATGTTCCTCGATTACTCAGCCGTTTGTGGTCCGATTTTCAAAATTCTTTTTGTGTTATATAGGGTTTAACTCGAATATAGTACCATGTTCACAAAAGTGGTGATCTAATGATGGAATCCTTGAGGAATCGAGGGGACTCCTTGAAATTTGTATGGAAACATATAGTGATTTCAATTTTTTCTGAAGCATTCGAGGTAAATGCTACCAAAAGGTAAGACTTCGCACCAGGTTATACCCTGGATCCGAAGGTACCGAACAGAACTTTTGAATACTTATAGGTACAGGTTCGGGGATTTTGGCGTTGTTTGAACAACTGAAAGCATAAGCTAACACATTAATTTGATTAATCATCATCATCACAACTATAATTATATCATGGTCATCACACTATGACCCAATTATTGGTACTTTTCGTGATATTTTGCATCGAAGCAGATGTTTTTGACGATGATTTCACTGTTTGTGGACCGATTTTCGAAATTTTCGTGTTATTGTATAGGATATAATCTTAATTTTGTATAACAATTACGAAAGTGGTGAGCTGATGATAGGATCTATGAGCAATCAAGGGAAATCCTTGAAATTTATCAAAACGCTCATAGTGGTTAAAATGTTGTTTCTAGTAAGTTAAACATATATTAAGAGAAATTTCATACAAAGGTGTCTCTTGGTCCAAAAGCACTGAACAGAACTCCTGAACCTTTAAAGATAAAAATTTGGAAATTGCAGCATCGCTTAGATAACTGCAAGCATTTGCCACAATTTTGCTTACAGTAACATTATTTACTGTATAGTTAACAATCGTATTGGTTATTTACGCATAAAGCCTTATTTTGTAGACAACACTAAAAAGAGTGAAATTATTATTTTTAACAAAAAAATGAAAACCGACTTCTAAGGTAAAAACAATCGTAATATGAACTAAAAAGTATTAAATAACTCTTACTCTTTAATAGTGCCTTTTTCATAATTTGTCTGAATCTCAACTATTTCTGTACATACTACAGTCTTCATTACTTTGAAGTCGGTACCAGTCTCAAAAGTTTCAGATATTCTGACATTACTGAACTCACGATTAAATTAGCTGTACCGACTTCAAAATAATGAAGACTATAGTATGTACAGAAATAGTTGAGATTTAGAAAATTATGAAAAAGGCACTATTAAAGAGTAAGAGTTATTTAATACTTTTTAGTTCATATTACGATTGTTTTTACCTTGGAAGTCGGTTTTCATTTTTTTGTTAAAAATAATTAGAGTATAGTGCTAGTCTTACGTGCAAATAATTGTGGCACCACGATATTTTTTCTAGGAATTTTTCATACATTGTCTGTTTTTCCATTGAAAAATGAGCATATTTCGCAACGTAGCTTATTATTTACTTTTCCTCACATATTGCTATGTAAAATAAAAGTGAGTACGAAATAAAATTCGATGTAAATTCCGTTCATTGACATTTTAAAATGCAAAGGTCAGATGCGGCAATTACGTTTTGCAATCGCACAACTTTTTATATTTTATTCGTGTTTATTTTAGGAAATTCATATTTGACGATGTAAAAATAAACATGCTTGAAACCTAGATAATTTTTTTCATATTTTATGTACGCAATAATATCTACCTATTGTAGACTATCTACGAAACGAAGCAGCTACCTAAAAACTGATAATAAAATAATCACTAGGGTACTGATTTCGGTGTCAGTGACCGATTTCATCAAAACCATGTACACGGAGTTATATATTATACTAGCTGTCCCGGCATACGTTGTTTTGCCATATAAATTATTTCACCCTTATTATTTTATTGAAGTGACTAAATGGCACCATGACAACGTCCATCGCTATCCCGTCGCAAAAACAATGGTCGCCGTCAGTCTCAGGTTGTAATAATTTACTATTATTTATTCAACAAATGCACATAACAATATATAAAGTACCCAGTAGCCGATTCTCAGACCGGACCTACTGAATATGCATATAAAAATTGGTAAAAATCAGTAAAGCCGTTTCGAAGGAGTACGGTAACTAACATTGTGACACGAGAATTTTATGTAGGTATAAGAGAAGATTAGGGCACAAGTGTATCTATAATACTCACAGTTTATTGGGACGCAGAACCGAATTTTACGTGCCTATACTCAAAGCATAGCATCTTTCTTATCAGACCATATTAAGTTGATCACTGATCAGTGTTTATCCTGCATGGTCCTAACCAAACTTGGGAGCAACATTTTTGAATACTTATAGCTTTCAACCATTATAGACTTAAAAACTTATAGTGCATAAGTCACTACTACATAAAACAAAAGACATCAAGACAAGTCATTTGCAAAAAGCAATAATGTATTAAATTCCCAATAAACTCCTTAACTCCTATCCCAATAAGTCTTTAAAATATAATAAACTCCTCGATCTAACACACTGAGATTTAACACAACAGATTGGACAAAGTACCTGCAGTTCTATTAAGTACTGAGTATTAGTAAATAGTATTAGTTTTTAACATTATGGTTCAGGCACGAATGTTTTAAACCAACAAACTCACCAACAAGTCTCATCCTAATGTCCTAAAGTGGTAAAGTATATCTAACTCCTTGATTTCTCACAACAGATGGTCAAAGTACCTGTAGTTCTAAGTACTGAGTATAACTTGGTGATTAATATTAGTTTTATAATCTGCGAGCGTAAGGACTCGCGTCAAGGCTGGCTAGACACGCGAGATGTTTGAACTTCGAACGCTCTGTTCGATGCATTTTGATTTAAATTCAAAGGAACGCTGATCGTAAAGTTGAAACAATTTTATTTTATGAGACGTAAGATATATTTATTAATATAAATACACCTTATATCTTTTGCAAACTGAAAATTTGCAAAAAAAAAACAATTAGTTTTTAAAGTACATAATTATAATTAAACGCGTGTTTTATCAGCCTTATAGCTCTTCATTTAACTATCTTATTATAAGACTATACGAAGCTGACATCGTAATCTATATCGTACAAACACTGACCTACCTAATACACATTCGCGACTACGTACCGATCTTACTTTATGAGCCAAAACAACCGATACTTTACCGTACCGATTCAGTCCATAACAATACATAATCACGATATGACGTGCATTGTGTAATATAAAGGAAAATGCTATTACATCTGTTGAACTACTGACCCGATGCGCTCGTAATTCGATTAAAAAATTATGTCAATCTCTTTAGCTGAAGTCGCCAGCCAAAAAAAAATCAATTCGAATTTTGAATGTACATAGAGCGTGGTTTAAATTATAAATGATAGAGACAGGCAAGGGTTGCACATCCGCACTTTTGCGCGCACATTCACAGATAGACCGGCCTTGCGGGTGCTGTTCAACTCTGTGACACACTTTTGACTTGGCTTCAAGCCGTCAACGCGTGCAGTGGAAAAACGACTCTGCTGCGTGGTGATAAGGACATTTTTATTGCTAGCACCGGGAGGAGTATAGTTTTAATTGAGACAGGCGCAGCTATCCTATTGCAAATTTCGAAATTTGAAATTCGTCGCTTACATACGCTGTTGAGCCCTAAAGGCATGAAACTATCATACAGGATTATTGAATGGGTAAAAGATAATTCAGTATTGGCCTTTATTAGTTTCTGAGATTTCTTCACACAAGGTTATCTTTTCGGTAGCGCTGTTGATTGGTTAACTGTTTGACGTTAGCTTATCAAAAACATTACTAAAGCTGATAAACTTCCTTAAAAACGTCAGAAAACGGATATAACTGTGGTTCTATAATATCTTGCAATACATACTTTTAAAAACTTATCAAATATTTAAACCAATATGGGTCACTAGGTCCTTTAATCTTTGAAAAGAAACTTGTTCTTATAAAAATATAAAAACATTATAAAAACAGGCTATTTTCTTTGAAAGCATCATCAGTTATGGTTTTTTTACGACCTCTTAATGTACTAGGTTCTCAAACATTAGATGAGCGTTACTTGGTCTAAAATAGTGCATGCAGTAATTGGACATTGCCCTAGGTCTGGACGAGATAACAGTTAATTTAGTCAAACGATTGCCCAGCTATATTATGTCGTTATGGAGGCCTGGTAACGCTTCCTGCGTCATTCTGTGATCCTAGTTACTAGTAGGTCTTACTGTTTTATGTTACGTTATTTACTTTTTAGGATTCCATAGTCAACAAGGAACCCTTATAGTTTCGGTCTGTCAGTCCGTCTGTCCGTCTGTCTGTCTGTCTGTCGATTGCGAACAATATATTTTATTTTTTTAGCTTTTCTTTCTAACTGGAAAATAGGTAGGTAAATCTTAAGTTCTATCTTATATATAAAATTCTCGTGTCACAATGTTAGTCAGCGAACTCCGCCGAAACGGCTTTACGGATTTTAACCAAATTTTATATGCATATTCAGTAGGTCTGAGAATCGGCTACTGGGTACTTTATATATTGATAAGTGCATTTGTTGAATAAATAATAGTAAATTATTACAACCTGAGACTGACGGCGAGCATTATTTGTGCGACGGGATAGCGTTCGACGTTGCCATGGCGACATACTTATTCACTTCAATAAAATAATATGGGCGAAATACTTTATATTATGGCAAAGCAACGTTTGCCGAGACAGCTAGTTTTCTATAATATCTTATAATGGACAAGCTTTGTCGTGTTTCTCACGATGTTCAAGGACAACAAAGGTAGATGTACAATCAATAAAATACAAATTACAATACACATCCACTACAAGTTTACTACCAGAATTCTCGCAATATATAAATAGCGGTTAATTTTGCGCACCTGTAGGCTGTAAAACCATCACTGTGTTAAAAGTGCAAGAGTATTTCAAAGAACAAATACTCTGCTGTATATGATACCAACAGGTATCATATACAGCAGCTATAACAATAGCAAGAAAAGAAAAAAATATTTTCTTGTTGTAGCAGGTATAATATAGTGTCAACACTCTGCCGTATTATAACAAGAAAAGAAATAATTAAATAGGGTATTCAAATGTCAAAATGGCCCCAAACTACCTTAAAATGGGTCTAGTTGATCACGCTTTAACCCTACCAGCTCAGAAACAATCGTACCCTTGAATTGACAATGTATCAAATTAATTTTCCAACTTTCCTGTCGCCACAATAAGTCATTATGGAAGTGAAATTCGACCTTGGCGGTCGTGTTTTAGTTTTCGCAACGTCCCTTCAAGGCGACAACATTGATAGCCGAAACCGGGCCACCAGGTGTCCTTGTCTGATTAGAAAAAACTACGCCAAAAAATAGGCCCTAACAGAGAGACTAGGTTTCGACATTGGGGACCTGATTATCATTCGTTGAATTAGCTATTCGCTTGGTAACTGACGTGTACACGTGATGGTAAGTGACATTCTAGGTTTAAGAATCGGGCCCTATGGTCTTATATACCAGAAGTAATCCTAGTAGTTAGTGAAGCTTCCACTACTACTATAACAACACTAAAATAAACAGTGCGACTATTTCAAATAGATTTTTCCGTTAGCAAATTGGTTTAGTAACATTTTAGATGGAAAAGTTACGTTTTAGAGTATAGATGGTAAAGTTGAAGCAAAATATAGATACTTATATATTATAAAATTTTATAATTACGCCTTTGACTTGGTGGTAGTAGAAAATGATGTATTGTAGTTGTTCTTATCTGTTGAATATTATAAACAATGGTTCATAAATTAACAATAAGCTTGAACTTTTAGACTGCCTATTTTATTCATTATGTACAGTATTAAATAAATATAGTTTTAAATGTTAAGCGAAACCAACATTACCAACTATGTCACAAAGATGGAGGTTATTGTTGTAAAATGTTAGACTTATTGACAAGTATTGTTTCAACGACCATTCCATTTGACTTGTCAATGCGTGACGTCACCAGCGCATGCGTACGCGCGTGCGCCAACTTAGGTATTGATAGCAGAACTAGGATCGGCCGGTGCTGCGCTCTATAGCTGCATGTACTGGAACCCGCGCATGTGCAAGTTGCTGGAATGAAAGATGCTGTTTACGGAAAATTTTCGTTTTAGCCTTTAGGGATGGTAGTGAAGAATGCAACATAGAACATTTAAGTGTCCTTTAAGAGATGAAAAGACGTTTTAAAATCAATCCAATATATTAATATAGATTACGAGCTATTGCCCGCGGCTTCGCTCGCGTTAAGAAGTATTTTTATTTACAAACTTTCATCCCCTATTTTAACCCCTTGGGGGTGGAATTGATCAAAATCCTTTCTTAGCGGATGCCTTCGTCATATCATCTACCTACATGCCAAATTTCAGCCCGATCCGTCCAGTGGTTTGGGCTGTGTGTTGATAGATCACCATGTCAGTCAGTTACCTTTTAGTTTTATATATTTAGATATAATCATTGCTTGAGCTTGAGTAGGAAATAAGAAACAAATTTCCTATTACATATTACTATTATATAGAAATTTATATTTGTGAGCTACCTTTATGGGTAGTAGAAGTATTTAATTATTAAATTCTGGTGAAAGTAAATTAAGGTATTTCCGTAAGCTATAAATTAAATACTTATGTTATGAAGTTTACTGTTTTAGTAATTAGAAGTAACAAGCACAATAAACAAGTAATAATGATTAATAAGAACATAATAATATTATATAATCATTATCACAGACTAAATTCTCATTAGAATGTGCCAGACAGACTACCAGGGTTTGTTAATAAATAAAGTTTGGTATACGTAGATTTTATTTAAAAGCATAATTTTTATAACAATAACTCATATTTTACTTTATAATATATAAATTTACATTTAAAGAAATAGATACTGTAGACTTTTCTACAGTATTTATTTCTTTAAATGTAAATGTAAACTAACG
The DNA here is from genome assembly GCA_905333045.1 of Lysandra bellargus. Lineage (NCBI taxonomy): Eukaryota > Metazoa > Arthropoda > Insecta > Lepidoptera > Lycaenidae > Lysandra > Lysandra bellargus. Next base: position 3,634,137 of record HG995326.1, on the reverse strand, counting down.
TTATCTTTACTTTTTAAAAACCTTTCTACGAATTCACGTAGAGCGTCTACGAAAAAATTCGTAGAGGCCGCTACGCGGAATCGAGATCAAAGATTATTATTTTACAAAACTTTTTTTTATTTATATAAATCATGTTATAAATAAAACTCAAAGGTGACTGACATGGTGATCTATCAACACACAGCCCAAACCACTGGACAGATCAGGCTGAAATTTGGCATGCAGGTAGATGTTATGACGTAGGCATCCGCTAAGAAAAGATTTTGATTAATTCTACACCCAGGGGGATAAAATAGGGGATGAAAGTTTGTATGAAACTTTGTCAATTTTAATCCGATCGGGCTAAGACTTTGATATCTAATTAACAATAACACTTCTTAACGCGAGCGAAGCAGCGGGCAAAAGCTAGTCATGTTATAAATGTGGTTATATATTTTAACACAAGTGTTTTACTGCACTCGCACAAAGTTTAAAGCCAGTAAGCCGTTAATGTAAGCGCAGCACTCCACTCACACTAAGTATTATCATATCAGTACTAAGACTTGGTACCTGGGCGCATGTTACACGTACGCGCATATATTAATATGTACTGCGAAACCGTTTTGATACTTGTGCTTTATTTTTAATCTGCCAACGCTTGTCAAAACTTTACAATGCTATTTTGCTTCAGGCGCGTTTTTTAATTAAGTCGTTATGCAAGCGAAAATCATAACAACTTTTACTGTGATAGTAATATTATATCTTTGGTTATAAATAAAAATTGTGTAAACCAACTTTTAGAAAAGGACTGTAAAAAACTAAGTCGTATAAGGTATAAGTTCTATTAAAAGATTGGTTAACAATTTACTGCATGTACTTTAGTCCGTCCGCAATTTTCATGGAAAATCCAATCATTCCAGTAATTAATTATTTCTGATGTCTTATTAGAAATTACAAAATAGTCGGAGAAAAAACAGATGTCAATAAACTGCGAAGGCTGCGGCAAGTACCAAGACGAGTCGCACGCATCGAGGCGGGCGCTATATGGGTCTTGGCCAGGCAACTTTTTCTTGCTAGTACTAAACTAACGTTTGCCTGTCACATGCTTATGCTCTCCTGGCCGCCTGGTATATACTTGTTAGCTAATTTTGCTTAGATACATTGAATTTAATGTCTTTGCTACTAGTTATAGCTATTAAAGTGGTTGCAATAGTTTCTAAATTTAGATTTTCATGGTCTTTATTAAGCATTTTTAAATCATTTTGAATTCTTTTAAAGTAATATCACGTAACCTAAGATAGATTTTAAGAATTGCCTTGCTTTAACTACAAGCCAATAAATAGTTGAAGGCGTATTTTGTAAATTGATATTTTCATATTTTTTTTAATCGTAATTCTGTTTCTCAGAATACGCAAAATTCACTTTACCCAATAAATCATTGCAAGTTTTTGTTTATCTTTATCTAAAATTCTAATTGGCGATGTCAGCGATTTTAAAATGGCGTCGTTCGAAATTTGAAATGCATTGTCAACTCGTGTGTGTCGAGCTGACAGCGCGATAGAGTCGCGTTTCCTGCGGACGTGCTCGCGTCCACTCAGCTTAATTATTAAATAGCTATTGTTCGTACAATTTTTAGTAAGTATTTTAGTTTATTATTAATTAAGTATAAATAATATAGTTAATGGCTCTATAGTAACATTATACACTGGAGCTTCAAATTGATTCCCGCAATTTTAATGCGCCAAAATTCGATTAAGTATCGAACGTGAAAAATATACAATTCTATAATTTCACGGATAAAAACTGTAATTTGTCCTTTCTTGGGGTCAAAGTATATTCAGACTAAATTTCACCCAAATAAGTTCAGCAGGTCTGCTTAGGCGTAAAGGTAAAATCTATAGGTCTACCAGTATGTAAAAGTGAGAAAATAAATTGACTAGCAATACCGGGGTAATTGGAATAAAACATTTTGATCCTTTTTAGGGTTCCGTAGCCAAAATGGCAAAAAACAGAACCCTTATAGATTCGTCATGTCTGTCTGTCTATCTGTCTGTCTGTCTGTCTGTCCATCCGTTTGTCACAGCCACTTTTCTCCGAAACTATAAGAGCTATACTATTGAAACTTGATAAGTAGATGTAGTCTGTGAACCGCATTAAGATTTTGATACAAAAATGGAAAAATTATTAAAAATTTTAGGGGTCCCCATAGGTACAAATGAAATAAAAAAATTTTTTTTTCATCTGGCCTATGAGTGTGGGGTATCTATGAATAGGTCAAAAATCATATTGAGGTTTCTAATATCATTTTTTTTAACCAGAATAGTTTGCGAGAGAGACTCTTCCAAAATGGCAAAATGTGTCCCCCCCCCCCCCCCCCCCCTCTAACTTCTAAAGTAGTCTAAAGTAGTCTCATGATAATTCTAAAAAAAATATATGATATACATTACTATAAAAAATACCAACGAAAATTAGTTTGAACGAGATCTAGCCAGTAGTTTTTTTTTTATACGTCGTAAATGATAAACCTTAATTTAACTTTCATTATATCAAAAATGAAATATTTAAATAAATCAAAAACCGTATAATTTCATAGAAATAATTCTTATTGCTGCTGCGGAACCCATCATGGGCGAGTCCACTCGCACTTGGCCGGTTTTTATTCTTATAGCAGCTGTTTCTGTGTTTTAAACATGCAAATATAAAAAATTATCCAATGATCAAGGATATTTTTTGAAAATCTGCTGTCAAAAATTGCCATCAGATTCTGGTAGACCTTTAGTAACGTTTAAACAAGCCAGACGAAGAATGAAACCTTAAACAAATCTTTATTTTAACGAGCTCCCCTGTTCTACTTAAACAACACGTCACCTACTACATATTTAGTATTTGCGTTCTATTTATTATAAGTAATAATTGAATGCTGCCTATTGTCTAATATCATGGCCTATTTAACATTAGAAATGTGACCAAACCCGCTGGGCCTTAAGCGTACATTTTTAGCGACGACGTATTATATAATAACCTGTTGTGGACGCAAAAAAGAAAGTATCGCATTTATTGTTTTAACTATCAGCCGTATTATCAGCACTTAAGAATGCTATATAAGTACCATACTATATAAGTTAGTACTATATATTAAAGTCTTAAGGTGGGTTGCACTAGAGGCGTGGTTAAAGTTAAAGTTATGGTCAAAGTTATCGTTATAGTTAAGGCTAACTTAACTTTAACCTTAACTTTTAACACAGAAATTGACAGATGTATATTGCCTTTTTTTATTAAAGCTACAGGTAATGGGATTGAGAGTATAAAAAATTGAATTATCCGTAAAAATCGTCAGGAAAAATATAACACTGTGAAACATAGTAAATTTTCACGAAAAAATGTAGAATATAAGTATAAGGGGTTATGGTTAAATATGGCGTCGGACGCCATATTTAACGGTAACCAAAGATTTGACATTTTGCACTGTAGTAATTGCTAATTAAAGTATAGTTAAAGTTATAGTTGGCTACAGTTATAGTTAAAGTAAATTGGTGCAACCCACTCTTATTGACAAGATTCTTTTGGTACGTGGTAGAAATCGAACTAACCATATTACAAAATGACACTAATTCGGAGACAGATGTGGCTTAGTTACTTATTATATTTTTATTATTCATAGTGCATACAAACGATATAATGTTAAACATAAAAATAACACTAAATTATTATTAGAGATGTGCTGACTAGTCGGTAAAGCAGACTATCCGGCCACTTTTGTAGTCGGCGACTAGTCGGCGAATAGTCGGCAAAAAGCGCCGACTAATTGGCTTTTTACTTTTTTCTATTATTGAAATTACATTAAAGAAAAACCTTGATTATTATTTATATTAATGTATTCATATCACACTCAATCAGTGTTACACATTTTAAAATCAAATTCAGAAGTATTTCTGAAATTACTTGCATGGTTGCTAGTAAATAAATTATTTTTGTAAATATTATAATTTTAACAACAAACTATGTATTACGTATTATTAAATAGAGATTTCATTTACATGAAATATTTAATGAAAATTTGTAATAAATCTAGTAAAATAAGGTGAAATAAGTGCAAGGAAAGTGTGTAATTATTTAATTTAATGAAAACCATCAACTGCATCATAGAAACAAAAAAAAGTAACGTACGCGAAGTAAACATAACACGATTCGACACGTTTGCAGGCAGCGTGTGCGACTTACCCGAAAAACAGCAGAAAAAAAGCGACGGAAACTTCCGAAACCATGATCGGCTTGGCCGACTAGTCGGCCGATTAGTCGGGTTCTTTGCAGCCGACTAATCGGCTAGTCGGCCAAAGTCATGATCGGCACATTTCTAGTTATTATCTTAGTGTTGTATGTGTTGTATGTTGTTGTGTTGTATGTAGCTGAAATTATTATGATGGTGTTATTTTAAATGACTCTAAAGAAATAGTATTACTAAAATATATCGGTGAAATACTCTTTCCAAGACAACAGCAAAAATGATGCTCATTAATAAAATGTATTTATAAATTAAGTAAGAATCTTATGAATCAGCGCAACGCCGAATGTTAATATAGATTTCGCAGTAACGAATCCTCATTTTAGAATTCTTGCATGACAAATTATTGAGCTTTTGTAATTTTTGTACCAAAAAATGTATGAAGTTTATATTTCCAGTTATTGTGTCTATTTTGCATTAATCTAACAAAAAAGTTACAGTAAAACTATATTTTTAAATGCATAAGGGCAAAGGACCAGTTCAATTTTTCACAACACGAACAATAAAAAATAATATCCATAGAACTGGTTGCGTTCTGTTATTCCACGTTATTAAGTTACGCAATGGAACGTGTTTTTAAAAAAAAGAAACCAGATTTCGTAGCGGTGCTTTCTTGAAACTGGCATGCAAAATGCCATTCGATTATGTCCTTTATTCAAACATGGAATGTTCGAGTGTGAAAGTATTCGAATTGACATTTGGCGAAAAAGTTAATTTTGTCTGTGGTTTGTGTAATGCGACGAGCGTTATTTTGTACTTGCTCTATTATTGCTTATTTTTCGAAAGGTATTTGGCAGTGTAGATTCTCGTGGTCCTATCTTACGTGCATGCAGCATGAAATTAGTATAGGCTATTGCCACGTTTGAACCACCCACAAGAAATAGAAGATAATGCCTTTCGAAACTTATAATCACTTGTTTATTTTAAGCACAGTATAATAATGCCTAATTGTATGCGTTCTAAATGTTTATTTTTCTCTTCTCACATTTAAATATCGTGTAAATCTTAACGAGGCGGTTACGTCATAATGAATATAAGCGGCAACAGTTACCGAATTTTAATTCGTTACTTTCTTTCAATTGCATAACTGTGAAATGAGAGACAATTATTAATACTGGAATGGAAATGTTTGGGAGAACTTTCTAGACGGTATTTTATGTGAATTTTGCACACGCAATTTTTTACGCGCGTAGCGAAATTTTTTAATTGGTTTAAATTATTATTTTCGACGGATGTACAGAGGCTGGTAATTGTTTAACTGTTTTATAATTTTTACAATAAAGTTTTATTCAATTTAAATAGCAATGTTCCTATATCACGTATTAATTGAAATAATTGAATTTGTATTAGCATAACAATACAGACATTTATTATAAGCTGCACAAGATATTTAATAATCTATTAATATAATATAAACATTAAAATGGTGCTTTAAATATATTGGCACACTAATTATTTTAAGTCAATCTAAAAGTGTAAAATAAAATATGTTAAACGGAACGTGTTCACTGTTCGTGTTCCGTGACGTTAGCCGCCTTATTCCCCAATTAGCCAGGCGGCAGGCAGGCATGTGCCCGCTATCGATTTCCTACACCACCTGATGGTAAGTGCCAGCGGAACCCGCGGGCCGAACCTGTAATCAATGTGAAATTACCTTTAATGCTCCCACCTGAAGTGTGAGGTTGCTGGGTCTGCTGCACGTTACTCTGGGACTCCAGCTTGGTGCTGACGGAGTTCCACATGTCGAACATGTTCAACATGGTGGGCCCTAGCGGACCGGCGCGCTCTCACATAAACTTATCCATAGCACTCAACGTCCATCCGTATTTTATGCGCACTGAAAAAACGAGTCTCAAAATTGTTCGTCCGTGGTACAAAATCTTAAGGCTACGTCACTGATCCCCGGTGTATTTGTATTGCGATTTTTATCACTATTCAATAAATACTTCTATATATAAACTTTCTCAAATTTTCAACTAATGTAAATACTATAATTTGTAATTCTTCTACATTTATTCGGTTAAATATCAGTCTAGAAATTCGTTCGTAAGGTTGGGCTCATTTGCTCGGGAAGATATACATTATAAACGTGATTATGACCTATTTGTGATTGTATTTTAAAACTATCGTTTTGTGATTAAATACTGCGTAAAAAGTGATTAAACGTTTTCGGAAAAGACTCGTCTCATATATTGTCGAGATAACTGTAATATTTTGGTGTATCAGATTGTGTTCCTTTTTTGATTCCGGGCCGTTTTTTCTTCCTCATAGTTTGTATCATCGATTTTGGTCGCGTTAGTCAGAATGCGAATTCACTGGCCGGTGCGCACATTTTAGAAAAAAAAAAACAACTGTCAATTGGAATTTTTTTGAAAATCGTTATATGCGGCGTTATTGCGTTGTATTTTAGAGTTTTTTTAGCCGCGTTCTCGGATGCACTGGAGTGCAGTTGCAGGGGGTTTCAGCTTCAGGCCGGCTGCGGCGGGGGGAGGGGGGTTCGGAAGCGTTGTCCCCCGCTGCGCATGCCTGGAATCGATCCCGCTAGGTGTTGGGAGCTCGTGTATAGCGCGCGGCTATGGCGTACGTATATAGAGTCGGCTCTGTATTATGTCATTCACTTTGATATCGTTCCCGCTATACTTATGTGTAGGCTCTCTGCATGTTTCATTCTATTCTCTTTGTTCGCTTGATTATACTCCGTATAATGTGACAATTATTATATTGACGCATCTTTGCAAAGTAAAGTATATTTTAATAAAATACTCATTTGTTTCTATGCGCGAAAGTTAGACGAAAAAGCTTACTGTGTAAGTGCATATATTATTATTCAATAATTCTATATTATTTTTAGATTTCTAGAAAGTTCAAATAACGGATCAATATTCTTGGTGACGAAATAATCGAATTATCGAATACAAATTTAAGGGCAGTAACCCTTTTTCGGCTAATGCTAAAGGACGACCTATGTATATATTTAGGTAAGTCAATTGTTATAAACCATTGTTAGGCAATGTACGATTATGGAAAAGAGGCCAAACTTAGTGCAACGAAAATATTAATTTCGGGACACAACGATAGGGGCGAACAGTTGCATGGAAAAGTGTACCTTTCTGTAAAGTAAATAAAGTTCAATTTACAATCGATATTTGCATGGCCGCGTCGTATTAGGTTTCGGTGTGACTGACCATTATGTGACAGCATTAACCCTTAACTACTGACGTGTATTTCCTTGCATAAACACTGACGTACGTCTCACAGACGTACGCTTAATTTAAACAGCTCTAAGTCAATAATTATATAAGAAAATATGGTTATTATATTATATATCGTCACTTTAGTATATATTATACTAATAAATAAAAGAAGTATTTTCTTATGTTTAATATTTATTTATATTTCTCAAAACAAACAAAAGCTAATAAAAATCACCGGAATCAAAAACGTCTCTTTTCTATGAGCTCAAAAACTTAACTTTTCAGTCTAAAATTATTACAGAACTAATTTTATCTTATTATTTGTGAAATATTCTTTGATATAAAAAGGAATAAAATGCACATTTTTATGGACTTGACACTTGTTTACTTTGTCATAGTTTCTTCAGCATGAGAATAAAAAATTGTACATTTTTGTACTTCCCTCTTTAATTCTGCTAAGGGTACATTGTAATCACTGTCTGATGAAATAACAATGAGGGATTTCAAAATATCTGACCTCTTCAGTCTTTGGTGACACGATCTCATTTTCATCGACACAAAAATCGTCAGTCTCTGAAAAACTAAAGATTTCCTCAACAAAATACTCAACATTTTGTTCGTTTATATTAATTATACTCTATCCAATAGAAGTCGCAACTTCAGCGTTAAAAAAAAGTTTATAACAAACTATTTTGAAGCAGAAACAAATTTTAATTAAAAAAATAAAAACTTACATTACCTCTGACAATACGTCTCACAGACGTCACGAAGATTATATTTACCTATTTGAGTTTTACCACACTTCTGGACACTTCTTCTTCGGGCACGTTACCGGTACCTAGGAAGGTACTGGAAAGCACAAGTGCATCCGACAACGATTTTAAAAGATATTTTTGTTTTTGTCGCGCGCCTACGTCTCACAGACGTACGTTAGTGGTTAAGGGTTATTATAGATCGATAAGGGTCTATTGGCGCGTGATGACTCTTTTGTAAAGTGTCACCCTGTAGACATTTGCGTACAGAGTTGAGACACTCACGCTCCCGTGACAATGTCATCCAAGTGCTTCAATACCCTTGTAATATTGTGTTTTTTAATATTTTTCGATATATAAGAGCCCCCGCAGACTACAGACTTTTAATCGGCCGATAGTTTGATCGAAAGCTTAATCAGTACGAAGATGTATGAAGGTACACTAAACGACTTGTATCGGCCGATAATAATGTACTGAAACCCCAACTTAGGGTTTCTATACATTATTTTAATTAACCCCAACTATCGGCCAAATTAAGGTCTGTAGTCTGCGGGGGATCTTAGTGTCAGTGTTAGAGATCAACTACGATAACATGGCGCGCCCCTCCAAAATTCAAAACGTTTGAAGTGCGTTGTCAAAACGTCTGAAGTGCGTTGTCTTGCGCGGTAGGCTTGTTATGATTAATTGACCAACAAATCTTGGTAATAAGTGACATTAACTGAAATATTACGTGTACTGTGATTGGTTGAATACCTACTACATACAAACTCTTTCATAAGGATGTGACTACACACATTGAAACAGTCATTTGGAGAGGCGCGCCATGTTATCGTAGTTGATCTCTACATGTGTAAAAGTTGGTTTGTTACTCACATTTGACAGATGAATATTAGATGATGTCGCTTGGTTACCTACACTCATATAAAGCATTGAATAAAACTGTTCAACAAAGCAGATCTTAATTTACTCTCTAAACTCGTATTCTACAAAGTATTTGTTTACTTGCATTAAATAAACCCCAAAGCTACTGGACCGATTTCGATGATGCTTCGCACAGTTATGAGACGACCTTGAAAGGACAAAGTTTACTTTTCTCGCATTTTCATTACATATTCATTGAAAAACGTATAGACTGAATGACGCGAATTAAATTGTATGAATTTTTTACTACTACGTCCCTAAAGCAGAGGCGGCATAAGGCTTGGGCGGTGTGGGCGACCGCCCATGGCCTCGCGGTCTAAGGGGCCTCGTGCCTCTTGGACCACGAGGTCTTTTTTAAAGGATTTACAAGTTTTGATAATCAAATATTCACAAAAAAGTTTTATAAATAAAAGTTTGAGTATCAAAAAATGAAAAATTATTTCTCTCCAAAAATCCGTCTTTTTGCGTCATCTATCAGGGGGCCTCGCAAAATATACTTAAGGGGCCTCGCAAGATATATCAAGCCCACATCAAATTTAGGTCTTGCCCCGCCTGCTGCCCTGCACTGCCCTAAAGTGTGCCACATAATAGTTATAGTTTATGTTACTAGTAATATAAACATAAAGTATAATATTATATCTATTTATCGTGTGCTATAAATATTGTAAAATTCAACTTGTGTACCCTTTTTTTAAATAATATAATAATATTATAATAAATAAATTCACGATTTTGAAGCTGTTCGTTAGTTTAGAGCTTAGACGATAAGTGACATACACAAAAATAATGTACACTATAGACATAAGTACAGAAAAATATAAAAATTAATAACAACGTATGAATGAAAAAGTTATAAAAATATCGTAGCATATATTATATGAAGCGTGACTGCCCTTGAAAAGACTCCGTCGTAGAGGGTCTACGAGATTATTAAAAAAGCTTTTATTGTTAATTTACATAAAGTTTATGTTATTTTGTTGTATATTATGACTGTGTTGGTATCCCTTTTAAGTGTTAAAAAGTGTTTTAATTTAATTTTGTAGAGATTAATATACATTATTATGAGAAAAACAGGTACTTAATTGATTTAACAAATTTTCAATATTTTTTCATAGTGTATTATTGAAATATCAAGATAAAACCGTGTTATATATTTATAATAAGTTTGAAGTGAGTCATCAAAGGTTGCCCCAATAATTTAGCCAGCGTATATACGAAATAATCAAACCAGTCGGCCAGGTCTAATAACAGCACTAATTTATTTGAAACTAAGGGCTCCCACACAAAACTGCGAATATGCGATCATCGCATCGCATCATTTTTAGTATGAGTTTTGTTGCAGATTTTTGCGATGCTATGCTATGCAAATTCGCAGTTTTGTGTGGGAACTCTAATACTGTAGAAGTATGAAGATAGATTTACGGTTCTATTATAACATTTTGACGTTAACTCTGATTTTATTTCAAACTTATCGCGAATACAATGTACGAGAAAGGTCCACGAGCCTCCGAAACTAGTGAAACAGTCCTAAATATAAAATGTTGTCAATAACTCCGAGGACTCCACTTCAATGGTTGATCAAGATAGATCCAAGCTCTATCACATTTTTAATCGACCTCCAAAGATGAGGAGGTCGTATGTTCATCTATTAGGGATATCACGTCAAAGGTAGGTCAGGATAGATCGAAGCTCCTAGGATTCTATCATATTTTAAACCGGCTTCCAAAAAGGAGGAGGTTATATGTCCGTCTGATTTGCCATTAGCTCGGAAGCCTCGCTTCAAACTCGCGAACACAATGTAGATGGAGCGCAAGACGAGGCACGGTGTTCGGCGCGACATTACGCAATACGTTACGCGCCGCTCACGCACTCGCGCCTCAAGCTATAGGCGAGAGCGATTTAGCTTATATTCCGTTCGGATGCTTTTTCATTATAATAGTCAATGTATAATAATTTGAACGATTTAGATGCTATTAAGAAATACTATGGCAACTTAATTTGGTGGAGTTTAATTTTTTTGATTAAAAGTAAGGGTATTTGTGTACGCCGATTTGCACTTCATAGGTTTATTTTTTCCTACCCACTGTGAAAAATCAAAACTTAGGGACAGTGCGTGTGTGTGCAAAACCACATGATATTGAAAATGCGCAGACCCTTATAATTGACACTTTGTATAACTTAACTTTAATTATTATTTCTAATACTTATTAAAAAATTTCGTTGTGTACATAACACACTCTTCCATACACTTTCACGAAATTAATCATGTTTATAATAAAGTAAACACTACGATTAACTGTTTATGCAAATATCAGTCGCTAGTGACTTGAGTCGTGTCCGAGTGAAAGTTTCGTTGCCAAAATCTGATGTGAAAGTGAAGCGAGAGTTTGATCGATGCAATAATTATTACACATTATAACAGATACGCTAAAAGCAAAAGGCGGATGTGGTTTGGGGGATTATAATTAAAAAAATAACAGGACATGCAGTTTTTAACCTTTGCGTGAACGACATAGGACATGGAAATTAAAAAAAAATTGGATTCAGGCAATGGTTGAAGATTTACAGCCAATTTTTTTTTTGTGGCAAAGATTTTTTTAACCAGCCTGAAAGGGTTATATTATACAGCCAAGATTTAAAAGGACTAAGGGAAATATTTTAGCAAAACAGTCAAAAACTTTCCAAAGCAAAGGTTAAATTAACTTTGCGTTTGAGTCATACAAAGAGTTACACAGTTTTACGACCGTAAACAGTTACTTGGATTTAGGTTAATTCGAAAGTACGTGGAGAGTACAAATACTTTTATCCTTTGAATGAACCTTAAAAAATCGACGATTATTAAAAAAAATACTCTTTTAAAAAATACTTTCTCTGTATTTTTCTCGTATCTAGAGATATAAGTTTAATTTAAATAATAAAAAAAATTAAGTACATGAATATAATATTGAAGTGTCAAAACATATATTTCCCCGGGCGTACGCGGTTGATACCCAATATTCAGGTTTTAGAATTGCGCGCTGCAAGGACGCGCCTAGATATTTTACTACGTGCTGTCACACGCACTTGCTCCTGACTAGTACTTAACCCTTTTTCCTTCTGTTTGTTATACATATTTGGCAAAATAATGAGAATTATTATTAATAAAAATAATGAATGCGCTTTTATAACAATGCTACTGGAGGACCTAAAACTATGTTTATTGGGCTGTAGTCTTTTGTTCATATAAAGCTCTGTATGACAATGTAATATGGCAGGTTTGAATCTCCGACTGTTTTTAAATATGAGCGAACGATAAACTTGTAGCACACGTTTCGTAATGAGTACATTACACACGCGTTATTACTCAAAGAATATCACCCTCAGTTCTCAAGGAAAACGACAATATTAAGACTCCAGTAAACAAACGCGACTCGGTCGACCCAGAAAGCCGCGAATGAACTGAATCAGATAAAAAATTATCACCTAAAACAAAAAGCGCCCTTCAAACCTGAGGAGAAAAATATTTCCCAAGAGTTTCCTAACGTCGGACCTCCTTATCTAACGCGAGGTCGAATTTATTGTTCTCTCTCTCCCACAGTATGCAATACATCTCATGCAATACGGGACCTTGGTGAATTGCAAGTTTCGTGATAGCCGATAATTGTATGCGGGTACCTAGCTCGAGCGAAAAATACTCGGTTTTTCCTACGAAAGACGAAAGAGTCCCGACCTAGACGTAGTGGTAACGTAGAGTTACGAAACGCGCGAACTCGAGGGTACGACGGACGAACAATCTTCAAATGATTATATATATTACTCACATCCAACGCAATGCATTTGATACAATCCAAAGTCACAGATCACGAAATACAGGCACAATGCCGCTACGCAGGAATCCAAAAAAAAACACTAGTGACAGTTGAGTCCTCGATTGCAATTTTAAATTTCGAATTCGGCTGTCAAATTTGAAAGTTTCGGCGCGAAGAGCGGCCGCGCGCGCGCGATCTGCAACACAAACTGAATTTTGTAAGCGCAAGCGAATGGTTTGGCTCACGCCGGCAGGCCGGCATACGAGGCAGGACTGTGAAGGTACTGGCCACAGGCATTCAGTTGATTACATTTGACGAGTCGTCTAGCCGAAACGACGTAACGAGAGGCTGCTGTATGTTTTTAATTTTTACACGAAAACTCGCAAAAATTGCCAAAACTATGCCCAAACCATGTTTCACCAAAGTAGAGGGGAGTGATTTAGGAGCGAGACCCAGAACCGATATTGAATCATAAACATAATCACACCATTAAAAATAAAACATGCGAGCAATTTTTCAGCCCATTAGTCCAGTCTATATTTAGTTTTTCGTGAATCACTGGACCCTTCAGTGCGAAATTATTTTTTATTAACCCTTTGTAGGTCGCCCTCGTACGACAGGACATGTAAAGTCCATTGAGCGGAAACCGGGAGGACCGGTCGGGGGTTAAAAAACCGAGGGGTCAAACTCAATGGACACCATTACCGGAGACCAGATACACCGAGGGGAGATGAGCAAAACGTCCGTAAGTAATTTAAAAAAAAATAATATTTAAAAAATTTTAATCACCATCTTGAATCGCAAACGCTTCGAAATTTAAAATTTACAAAGAGTATAGAAGTATTTTTTTTAATTTCCCATATCCTTAGTAGCAAACTTTTGATCAAACTTATATATTTTTTAAACAGCTTTATAATGCTTAGCATATCTACAAATTAGTTTTTCACAAAATATTCAACTAAGAAAGTTGAAATCATATATCAAATCATCTAAGCATGAAAGTTAAACGACATTGTTCCGATTACGAAACCTATTTAAAGTGAAAAATAAAAGTTCTAAAAGAGGTGAATCCTTAAATCTGCATAATTTTTCTGAAGAACGAACCTATAGGAATGCGCTGGATTTATGAAATCGGTATCCATACTTATTATAAATGTAAAGTATCTGTGACTCCCGGGAAAGGACATAGGATGGCTTTCATCGCAGCAAAATGTACGGTTCCAGCGTAATAGCCAAATTTTTGCACGAAACGATTATGAAATATCAATCATACTGTATTGTGTGTCTGTCTGTCGGCTGTCTGTCACTTCTTCAAGCCCGCTGAGCCGATTTTGCTGATATTTGGTATGGAGATACTTTGAGTCTCGGGAAAATGTACGGTTCCTGCGCGATAAACGAATTTAGGCGCAACGGAGTTGCGGGCGTCATCTAGTTGTCTATAAAATTAAAGCTACTTATTATTATGGCCAATAGCCTAAGATTTACAATAGAAATCATATGCCAAAAGAACATGTAAATCATTTTACAGACAATAATATAACATCGTTTCTTTTTTTTAAACTATGTACTATCTTTGTTCAGACCGGCAGGAACGTAACTTACGCGGTTATAATTTATTAATATGAGACGACTGCTATATATTTAGTGTTCAGTGGACACCATGCAACATCAGGTGATAGCCAGCTCGTTCGAAGAAACCTAGCTAACGAACAGCTGATCCGTCGATACCTCGGCGACCCAGTTTCGCCGATAACGTTATCAGCTATCGCGGTCACTGACCGATAGCGCACCGTCTAATATTCGACAAAACAAACACGAACAGTGACCTGGATCCACGCTAATATTATGTCCTGTGTGATGAGTAAAAGAACACTTGCGCATTAAAATAAGAATGAGAAATCAACAGAGCTAGTGTGTACTGTGAGCTGAGTGGGAGAATCTCGAGGAAGTCTATAATATGCCGTAGAATACAGTGTGTTAGTGTAAACACCGTTATCCTTGAAACCATCAAATGAGCCCGTCAAAATGAACAACTTTTTCTATGAGAACAATGCTGGGAACTCAAAAAAATCCGTCTTCATACCCATACGGATACCCGGATCGGCAATTTGTATGGGTATGAAGACGGATTTTTTTTAGTTCCCAGCATTGTTCTCATAGAAAAAGTTGTTCATTTTGACGGGCTCATTTGATGGTTTCAAGGATAACGGTGTTTACACTAAGGGCCTGTATTCACTTTGATTAGTGCGAGTGCAAGTGATTAGTTCAAGAGATTAGTGATTAGTAGAAATCAAAGGACTTGCACTAATCAGTCGCTGTCCACACGTACTTTTACCTGATTACTAATCACCTGCACTAATCACTTGCACTTATTACTAATCAAAGTGAATACGGGGCTTAACATCTTGTATAATATAGAGTGTTTTTCAACCTATAGGTCGCGACCCCCTGGGGGTCTGCGAGAGGATCGCCAGAGGTCGAGAGAACTATTTCAGAAAAACAATATACAAGTGTAACAAAACTAAGTGATAATAATTTAGGGCGTGTATGTGTCCCTTATATAGAGTTCACTGTGAAAGTAGCAGCGCTGAAAGAGCAATTTTTTTGTATGGGTAAGCGCACCCTGTCGTGGATTTTTTTTTTGGTAAAAAAAAGTTACTCTCTCAACTCTGTATAGCGTACCCATACATACACATTATACAGTACACACCCTAAGTAATAATCACTTAGTTTTGTTATACCTCGTAGATTAAAAAGGTTGATACTTGATATATTAAGTAGGAGAAATTTAACAAAAAATATATGTATTAAAAATCATAAACATCAAAAATCATACACGATAAATAGGTGGGGGTCAAAAAAAAGGTCGTAAAGACTGCCGTAGAATAAGGCTTACGTAATTAGGGCTGAAAGCACGAAGTGTTGCCAGCAAACTTCGATCTTGCATAGCTCCTGCATATATTTGCTTTTCGGGATTAAGCTATTGCATGTCCTTCCTCAGGATTCAAGGTACCTTCATGCCAAATTAGATCAAAATCAGTTCAATGGTTTTAGCCTGAAGAAGTAACAGACAGGACACCATGTGCATTTAAAATTTGTGCGCAAAATGCAGAGTTACATACTCTATATAAAACAGTTTTAGTATAAACGAAGTTGCGAGCATCATCTTATAGTAATTATATTATGTATATCATTCTAGATGACGCCTGCAACTCCGTTGCACCAAAACTCTATGTCCTTTCCCGTGACTCAAAGTATCTACATTCTACATGCCAAATTTCAGCAAAATCGGTTCAGCGGTTTTGGCGTGAAGAGGTAACAGACAGACAGACACACTTTCGCATTTATAATATTCGGTTGAGGGTCGAGCGTTTGGGGTCCTGCCACAAAGTCAATTTTAGCTCCTTTGGGGTGAGGGTCCCAACGCATCATCTACCGACCTTCGAGAATAAGGAGTTCTGGCCGATTGGAGTCGTCTACAGGAGCCAGGAGGTTCCGAGGACGACTTCCCAACACGTCGCGCCCCACGTCACAGACAATACGTGTTTAGTGTTTAGTGCTTAGTGTTTGTATAAATGTTATGTATGTTAGTCTATAAGGTATATATAATATGGGCCAAGATGCCTGATTTAAATAAATAAATTAATTAATTAAGAATAAAATAAAATAATATTAGCATGGATCGATTATAATATAATTATACTAGACGTACCATGCAGAAAATTGTTTATCACTCAGGTATCCTACATTTTTCCGTAATAAAAACTATGATACATTTACTCATAATTCATCCAAATCAGGTGTTAGAGCCTAAAGAAGTAATAGACGGACACACACAGTATTAAGGTAAGAATGGATAATATTAATAACATAATATTACTTGATTTACGTAATTTGATACTATCTATGTTTGCATTTTGATTATTTTACAACTATTCGCTGACTCGCTATATGGCGCCTTTTGGCTGCAAGCGTATTTTCTTTACAATTTTGCTTTTAATATTTTAAATACAAAGAGTCATCGATAGCCTTTTTCTCCATATCCTTTTATAAAACTATTTATACCAAGGAAATATAATTAATATTATAGTTTTTACTCAATATTATTTTTATTTATTGTTTATAATTGCTAAAGCGAAGTAAATACGCTTTATTACAAAAATACTGCATTTTATTTTTATGAAATTTAGTAGCTTATACAGAGTGTAACAAAGCTAGGCGGAAATACTTAAGGCTGTGTATTATGTGTCCTTTATAATTGACTTCACCGTGAAAGCTGAAAGAGCAATTTTTCGTGATTTTTATAAGCAAGCGTAATGAATTTGACCATACAAAAGTAAAAAAGTTACTCTTTCAGCTCTGCTTCTTTCACATAGAACTTTTAGATACAGAGGACTCATACGAACCCTAAAGCGTTATCACTCAGTTTTGTTACAACCTGTATTATCATAATTGGTATTAAAATTTCTGAGTTATAAAAAAAATTAAAAAAGAATATAGACATTCCGACAATTTCGAAACAAAAAGAACACACATTCCTACAATCTAAAAAACTTTCTGATGTGAACAATAACATTATAATATTTTAGAGACACACAAAACAACATTCGAATGTATTATTTTCATAATGTTATACATGAAATGTTGTGTAATCATTTATTACATAAATACTTGTTAAAGTTATTAAAACATAACGCAGTCAGTTTAAAACATTAATTTAAAATAGGTAATGAAATATGCTAGTTGAGGTAAAGAAAGTATAATAATTAATAAGAATGGTCTTTACCTTACAAAGTCAATATTGTGTTAAATTATAACAGAAAGAGAACTTTTGGCGCATTTAATATATTATTCTTACGACACATCTCCACGCTTGAGCCGCTTAACCGATTTTGTTGAAATTTGGTATGCAGATACTTTGAGACCCGGATGTGGATATTACAGGTTTTTATCCCGTATTTAAAATGTACGGTTCCCGCGCGATAGACTAATTTTGGCGCATCGGATTTGCGGGCGATCTTTTGCCTCTTTACTCAAACTGTCCTGATTTTAAAGGAAGCTTAAGAGTCCGTATACGAAATTTTGCCGATGAATAGGAAATTGCAAAAGTTCGCTACAGAAATATTACTAATTATTAAAGAACAAATACAATATAATTTTAATAAAAAGTTAATAACTATTACAATAAAACTATTAAATACTTACTAAAAATACAATCTAAAATAAAATATACAAACATAATATACAAACTTAGAATATAAAATTTTAAAAAGAAAAACTTCCTCATGTCGTCCCCATCTGGCAAAGTGCCCAGCAAGCTGACAGCATTGCCACGTTGGATTGCAATTGCTATCCGCTGTGCCAGGTAGCTCCCGGCTCTGGGGTCTCGGGTGGCTTCAATAAGCCTCTTAGATATTTCTCTAAAAAGCTTATGTGCCCCCGGACCCCATGCGCCTAGGGTTTCTACCCCAAACGGTTCAAATATGAGATCTCCGCTGAGGTTCTCATATTTGCGCCGCTTGGGGTTCTCTGCTTGGTTGGCGGCTGCGCCCGCACAGCTCGAGGTGCCCTGAACATGGGACGAGACGAGTGTGTCGTCCCAAAAAAGGGCCCGTCCCATATTCCAGGGGACCAGGGTCATTCCATCGGGTCTCTTGCCATCGTCGCGCGCCAAACCGGAGGGCTCCAGTATCGCTGGCACGCCGGCGGTGACAAGAGCCCGATGAATGAGGTCATTCAGGTTGTGATGCCGCGTAAAGCTTCCAGCACTTCGCGAGCAGCACAGCCCGTGGTGACCGTAGCCGTCTACGTGCGCGCCGCAAACACACTGATGGGGGACGACATGGGGAGCACCAAGACGCAGAGCAGTGGCTAGGTGGAATGTATTTCGGTCCAGCAATGTTTTTAGATGGTAGTGCCCGCAACCAAGCTCCCGACTCTCACCTCTCCACAGCTAAAAGTCGAGCCCGTTCTGGGATGCTGGTAGACGTATTGAAAAGTTTATTACGCACCAGTTCGCAGACGGGCCCGTCCCAGAGCCTTTGCGAAGACGTGTCCTCAGGGCTACTGCCGGCACTAGCAATACCCCAGGCGTCCTTGGCCTCGTCCGCAAATGGAATGACTAAAGGGCACGATGAGGGCTCTAAAATTTTTGCTATAACTGCGCGATTTGCGTGGAATGAGGACAAGAACGCCGGTAATGCTATGTCAGAAATTTTTCGTACTCCCAGGCCACCGAACCTTACGGGTAGTGTAGCTTGGGTCCAGGAGCGTTCATCAACATTAATATTTAAAATTGTGGAGAGCGTATGTTTTAGAGTGTCATCTAAACTATGGAGAAGTTGTGGGAACTTCCAGAGCTGACAACACCGCAAAACATACGTCAATTTGGGAACAAATAAACAATACCGAATCAGAGTAAAAGCCATGTGACTGTTAATTTGGAGAAGTCGGTCTAAACTTTCACTAAAATTTTGTACTTTTTCCTTTATATAGTCTGGAAACGAATCGGCTAGAATAGGTTACTAGGTTTTTTCCCCTTATTAGACTTTAAAAAATGTATATTAATTATTAGATTTAAAATATATTTAAGCGCGGAAAGCCGACTCGAATCTTGCGCCGAGTAATATAATGTGAGATTTAGGTTGTTTTGAGTCGTGTTTTTTGGCAAAATTTGTTTTTTTTTTTCTTTTTTCTCGAATTGGATAGAATTTTATCTATAGATTATTTCTGTCGTTTTCTTTTTATGAATTACAGCTCCAAGTTGCCGAAATTAACAGCAATTCTTTGCCTATTTTCTCTAAAATTTTGCCGAGTTACATATTTTTTTTACTCAACCATTTCATATAAAAGTCGTCTATAACATCTTATAGACGACTTTCTCAACAGTACATTGTATTTTTTTCATACAGTTAAGACGTAAATACAATCCATAAACATGTGATATTCTAAACCTTTTACAGCAAAAATCACAAAACTGTCGCGGGTTTGAGATGGATTATTTAAAAATACTTAAAAAAATAAAAAATCTAGCTCCAACATTAGATTTTAATTGAAACATGTTGTGCATTAAAACTTATAGAAATACTGTATTTTAACTGTTAAATCACGTCTGTTAAATCAGCGAAATTGGCAAATTTCGTATACGGACCCTTAAGAGATACTTTGTCCCACGAAAGGGCATAATATAAAAGATTTTTAAAAAGCTGTAAATTATCTGAAATCATGAAATTATATAATAAACATAACATATAATAAACTCGCACATCTACCCGCACCAAAGTTGGCGCAGCAACTGTGCATTTTATTTGTTTTTATGCGTTAATAATCGTTGCGCCGTCTTCAATATGAGTTCACTTCGTTTGTGTTTTCGTGTCAGTGGAGTGTTAATATGTAAGTGTGACGTCACGCTGACGACCGTGACGTCACGTTACGTAACGCGATTTCCTTTTTGTAAAGAGACCTAGTCATAACTCATAAGATATATAGTTATGTGTGTAATTGTATTGTTGTTAAAGTCGTAATGCTCCTACGCCGATAACAGTGTCGATGCCAACGATGTCAATACGTTCTAGTTCTATGGTCAATGCATCGAAATGCAGGTGCTAGATAATTTTATAGTGCCCAAATGTTTGCGCAATACAATATTTTATAGCACGGTACGGTCTTGGGGTCATGTAATTCGTAGTCGGATGTGTTAAGAGTAGGTATGTTCACAGTAAAAAAAACGGAACATAAACAATAATAGACTATCGCCCGAACTAAAATAATATTTAACCTGAAAGACGTCAGAAATATCTACGAGTAATAATTAATAATTAACAGAATAATTTGTTATTTTAAACCAATTACTAGAAACTATAGCATTTGACAGTCGGATTAGATTTTAATGAATGAGAATAGATTCATAATAATTTCTCGGTTTTTAAGGTCAATTTAAAAGTTATAAAAAGTTTACTCTTTTTAGGGCTAATACTTTCACAGCGAACTCTGTATAGGGGACTCATACACACCCTAAAGTATTCTCACTTAGTTTTGTTACACTCTGTATACGAATGGGGTAGGTTTAGTAAAATATGAAAATAAATATCGATACTTTGTAATTATTGATTAAGACTCTAGATGCAGTCATCATAGATTCATCTGGTCCCTCGAGGTCAAACCTTACCAGTACAACACGACAAACATTCATACCTGTAACAAACATTTTTGTAGTTAGAAAGATTGTAAAACTTGAACTCTAACTTCTTATAGAAATTAATTTCAATTCATGTTTTGGTTTTCATTTCGATAATTAATAAACTATTTGACTAAAGCCTGATTAAAGTCTTATGATAAAATAATAAGTTCAGAGAGATTCTTAGATGAAAATTTAGAAAATTTACGAAAACCGTTACACAGGTTTAACTAAACTATCCAAGTTTATTAATGAAACTGTACCGAATAAACAATAATAGTTTGATGTATTTCAGAGTAGAATTGATTCAAAATCTTCATTTCTGACATCTACATAAAGGACCAATGATAAAAATAAGCCACGCAAAAGTATAAAAGGTACGTTAATAAAGAAAATTAACAGAGCAATTTATTGGTTACTTAACTTTAATTTAATGAACAGTTTTACAATAAAGTGTGTGTGTCAACTAAATAAATTAAAGTTAAATAACAATTAAGACCAAGTGCGGCTATTTAAAAGACCTATTAGTTTTTCATGAGACTAACGGGCGTTGTACGAACATCGGCGGCCATAACGCGTGGACGCGAACCAGTCTGAGGTAACGGCACGCAGCCGCATCAGCTGAGCGAAACTGTGTCACTAGCGGTCGACCAACGGTACCCCCCGCGGCCGCCGCTACTCGACGACAGATGGCGCTGTCATATTCGCATCGAGGTTTTTTTTTTTATTCATTATTAAATAAGGGGGCAAACGAGCAAACGGGTCACCTGATGGTAAGCAACTACCGTCGCCCATGGACACTCGCAACATCAGAAGAGCTGCAGGTGCGTTGCCGGTCTTTTAAGAGGGAATACGATCTTTTCTTGAAGGTTGAAAGTGACATATTTTTATTCTAAAAATAATATTAATTATGGTTAATAAAATAAACAAAATTTAGAATAATTATTGAAATTTACAAACATAATTTTAATTTCTTTTTATTACGCCATAGTAAAATAATTTAGTCTAATTATAATTATTTTGTTTAATTTTTCTTCAAATTGGACTCCAACAGACTCTAGAGTACATTAGTACTCTACTAATTCAGTCTCAGTCACTCATTAATTTGGTCGTATTATTATTGTTTACGTTTACTTTAAGTTGGACTTGAATACAGTAATTATACACACGCACGTCGTTTCATTGTTTCGCTTTATAGGTCAATGATAAGAGCACTCGATTTTGTTTTATCTATCAATTGCGCTGTAGCGCCAGGTACTTAATGCAGTTTCTGTTTTTGCTCGCTAGATGTCGCTAGAAGTAGCATGCAGTGGATGCGCCAGAAGTAGGTTACAAAGAGCTGCAAATGCTGCTTTATCGTACGACACGCTAAAAACGCTTCCTAATGTTGCCATCAAAGCTATATAAAATTTTGTTGCTGCTAGACACTTGCCGCAATAAAACGTAGGTTATAATCCTTCCTCGAAGTTTCTGTACACTATCCCAAGTGTAGTAAGTACGCACAAAAATATTGTGTAGCGTATGTAAAGTCTGCCGTGTTCGGTGTTTGTCTATGAGCAGACTTTTCCAATGTGCCAGAAAATTTAAATACACGCCAATCTAGTAGCAGTTTCGAAGTTACACTAACTACAATACAAATCCCACTCTCACTCAATACTCTACATATTATAATGGTACGTTTAGTCTTACATTTTAATGAATAAAAATAAAATTTGTAATAAATATAATATTCTATCCTTTCATCTATCTTATGTAAGCTATTATAATTTTTCCATGTAATTATATTAAAAATAAAATAATTAAAAATTGCCGAAATGTGGGGTAATTTAGTGTTGCCATGCACAGTCTGCCAGAGATCGATACGTAATGTAAACTATATTTAGGGTCCCGGTGCTAAGCCTGAACTGTGTCAGGGAGACGGCTATATCTGTATCTATCCTTCTAGTTACAGTAAATTTAATTAATATGCACAATAATTATTAATGCACATTATTATAGAAGGCAGATTAATAATAATGTTTTTTTAAGCTTTGGTCGGACCAACTAAGGTTATAGGCACTGTATGGAGGTTTGGTTTCAGGGTAGAACAAAGCTAGGATATATGGATCCTTCTCGTTTTCGTTATTTTATTTTATTGGGAAAACTTACAGCACATAAAAACCACGGTGATTAATGATTATACATATTAAATAGCTACATGCAAAGGCTAATGGCGCCTGTGTGCAAAAAAGAATTTTGGTGCCCCTAAAGGGCGCCCGTGTGCATTGCACACACACATTGCTCATAATATGGTACCGGGGGCCCTGGCTACATGCTAATAAAAAGTAATCGCTATTGTGAAATAAGTTTAAGCTAAAATTAATATTTCAAATATCTAATTGTGACGAAAGACGTAGGTACCTAACGTGTCCTAAGAAAACCTAAGAAATTAAAAGTGTAAATGATGAAAATGAAAATTTTGTTGGGGATATTTTGAGTCCCGGGAAAGGATATAGGATACTTTTCATCCCGGAAAATTGTACGGTTCCCACGCGATAAACGAATTTTGGCGAAACAGAGTTGCGGTCGTCATCTAGTCAATAATAATAATATTCAAGAATCTACAATCTTCAATCTACATTATGCCTACTGCGGGATCGGAAACTAACCCAACGAGAACCAACGTTGTTTTCATAAGGAAAATCATTATATCATACATATTCAACGGTGACAGATGATAGTGTGAGCCAAGGCATCAATCATATCACTCAGAAATTCAATTTCTAAGAAGCGATTAGGGGATTCCAACTTGCAAGTTTATGCAGGATAATCTAAGGACAGTGTACGATAAAGATGGAATTTAATGCACTGTTAAAAACAGTCTATACTCTTTTCGTTTAATAATATAAAAAAATGTTTTTATCGATTTGCAATAATAAACATGGCCATTGGCCACGTCATTAGATTTTATGTTGATGATTCAGTCTTTTTCAATCGAATACTTATAATATACTGCTGCAGAAAATGTTTGCTGTCCTTTTTAAAATATTTTAATGGTCTGGCTTCGTACTACAATGATTACAGTAGAAAAAAATCATGGAATTACAGAGAAATCCTTTTGCCAACTTTTCCTATTATTTTGTAGAAAATAAGCTCTGCAGTATGTAAATACTTTAGGGTGTGTATAAGTATCTTGTATAGAGTTCACTGTGAAAGTAGCAGCCCTGAGAGAGTAACTTTTTTTACTTTTCTTTGGGAAAATTCATGACGCTCGGGCGTGTGCCCATACAAATTACAAAAAATTGCTCTTTCAGCGCTGCTACTTTCACAGTGAATCCTATATATGAGGGATAAATACACATAAATTATAACCTAGTTTTGTGACACCCTGTATTGTGACCAATGACCATTAAAATATTGATGCAAAGTCTTACGTCACGTTTATTTTATATACATTTTCTGTTAACATACTATTATAAACCGTTCTCTTAATTAAATCTACCGATTGCTGAAAACTGCATTAAAACCCGTTGACTATTTTAAAAGATCTAGGTCATTTCACGAAAGCGACATCATTTTATACTGTGTAAAAGAAATAAGTTACATTCAAGGCTAAAGGTAAGCTTTTTATAAGCTTAAATATAAATGGTAAAAAACTACGTACCTGTACAGTACCTTTCATGACGCACAATATAACGAAAAAATACCATCTGTAACGCTATGCCATTCTAAAAATATGTTTATAATTATTATAATTTGTTGAGTATTTAAAGCTTTGTTAATTGGTTTACGATTTAAAGATACTCCATACTAATATTCTAAATACGAATCCATATCCATACTAATATTATAAATACGAAAGTGTGTCTGTCTGTCTGTTATGTTTTCACACCCAAACCGCTGAATCTATTTTGATGAAATTCGGCATGGAGATACCTTGAGTCCCGGGAAAAGACATATGATACTTTTCATCCCGGAGAAATGTACGGTTCGCTGGCGATAAACGAATTTTGGCGCATCAGAGTTGCGTGCCTCATCTAGTTAGATATATTCCAATAAAACGCGATGCTGAACGGATAAACTCCTGTCGAAAAACTTTAGAAATAAGAATGTTAATTTTCATACCAGAATATAACAAAAACTACTATTGAAAATTGAATTCCCCCTATAAAAGCAACATGTCAGACCCTCATCCGTCCCACGTCTGAACCACAAAGTACAAACAGAATATTATATCAACACGATTATTTGTTATTACGCATATATGAATATTAAAACGATAACCAAGGCTACGAAGCTTTTACTGTATTAATAATATTATATTCTGTAAGTATTGCTTTGTAACTTAATTATTTGCTATCGCTTTTACGTAGTACATTTTATTGATTTCTTGTGCTTTTGCCTATAAATACATCATTTCGACTAATTTTAATATTTTGTCATCTATTAACTATAGTAAAACTGTAGGAATGAAAATTCTGTACATATTCAAAAAATAATAAGCGGGGTGTCACTACATCGCTATAGAAGCCAAAAATATGTGTCTGTCACACGAAAATTACTGATCCGATTTGAATGTGGTTTTGCGCAGATATATTTGTCTTCTTCCAACTTAACATCTGGTGTATAAAAAATCCCCCCACCACTCTAAGGGGACGAAAGAGGGGGTCAGATATTTTTGAATCAAACATTTTTCTTTAATGGACTTACTCCATATTATTAACTTTGTTTTCGAACTTAACATCCGGTTTAAAAAAATCCCCCCATCCCTCTTAGGGGACAAAAGAGGGGGTAAGATTTTGTATCAACTGATGAAGTAGAAAATATTATGCTTTAAATGGCAAAACAATGTTTGCCGGGACAGCTAGTTAAAAATAAAAAGAGCAATCATCAGTTACTCTACGTGTTTTTTTTTTAACTAACCGGTTTTGATAAAACCCTTTACCATCACAGTTTACAACTGATTATTATTTATCAACAAAAAATTTAACTCGACTCCCAAGGTAAACACGATATTCTTAAAATGACCTAAAAGTCATGAAATAATTTTTATTCTTCATTAGTGCCTTTTTCAAAATTCGACTAAAGCTCAACTACTTATGCACCCAATTTTCTCTCTTTTTAAGTCGGTACTCGGTACCAGCTCAGAACTGAGTTCCTTGACATAGACTTAAGGTGACGCCGCGTTAAAGTAAGAAACCGTGTTGGATATGTTTTAGATTGCTTGTTTTCTATGAGAGGCCGGGCCGGCCTCTCATAGAAAACAAGCAATGGAACAGCAAAAAATGGAAAGGGCGTAAGCGACAAAATGGTTTTTGTCGCGTAATTTAAAAACCATAAATACATTTCATATAAGCTATGCACATATTAAAGTGTATGCTTCAACCTATTTATGTACAAATTTTGGAACCTTAAATCACTCTCCTCTGTTGGAAAAATAGGGATCCCTTTTTTTACAGAGGTCTTTTCGATTGATAATTCTGTGTTATAAAAGTTGTCTAATCGTGTTATGCTATGGGCAATTCAAAGACAAAGATATGATTAATACTGACAATGAACTTTATTTTCTTAGCTTTAGTCATTGCTGAGAAAAATCGGTATCGCTACAGCCAAATTATCAAGGCGTCGCCTTAACCGGTACTGACGTCAAAAGAATGAAAATTGGGTGCAGAAGTAGTTGAGGCTTAGTCGAATTTTGAAATAGGCATTACTGAAAAAAAATATCTTCTTATTCAAAATAGGTATCATAATAATTTATACTCTTTTTGAACGACGTAGAAAGAATGTAGAAACTACGAGGCCTACCACCAGTTCGGGAACTAACCCCAGCGAGAAGAACCGGTGTAAGAAGAAGATTATACGTGGGAAATCCATGCTTCGGCACGAATGGGCCGGCTCGACCGGAGAAATACCACGTTCTCACAGAAAACCGGCGTGAAACAGCGCTTGCGCTGTGTTTCGCAGAGTGAGTGAGTTTATAGGAGGCCCAATCCCCTACCATATTCCCTTCCCTACCCTCCCCTATTCCCTTCCCATCCCATCCCAACCCTCCCCTATTACCATATTCCCTCTTAAAAGGCCGGCAACGCACTTGCAGCTATTTCCCTTATTTCATATAAAAAAAAGAAACTCGCACAACATAGTAATACAGTTCAATGTATCAAAAATGTTAAATAGAAAAGTTGTAGAAAATCTAATTCTCTACCACTTTCCTATCTAAGTATACAAAAAACGAAAAACGCATAGAAAACGAAATATTTGCAAAAAAATATATTTTTGTAACTTTTGACCCCTGATTTTAAAACTTGGGACCATCCAATTTTATGTGAATTTTGAAAACTGTTTTAGGATGTCAAACTACAAGTTTTTATTACTGAGTACCTCGATTTTCCGAGGTTTTCTCCTAATTTGGCCTAAAGTGATTCGACTATAATGACAGACTGGCATTACCTTCAATTTAAGCTATTTTTATGACAATAGGACGAAACCTCGCAAAAAAAGAATGTTTTTGCAAACCGGGTAGAGTCAATAATAAAGTGCCTGCCACATAGGCGAAGAGGACTGACCAGTAAGTTAGTGTTTTTTTGCATAACAAGTACATCTTATATATAAAATTCTCGTGTGACAATGTTAGTCCAACAACTCCTCCGAAACGGCTTTACTGATTCTTGCCAAATTTTATATGCATATTCAGTAGGTCTGAGAATCGGCTACTGGGTACTTTATATATTGATAAGTGCATTTGTTGAATAAATAATAGTAAATTATTACAACCTGAGACTGACGGCGGGATAGCGATCGACGTTGCCATGGCGACATACTTATTTAGTCACTTCAATAAAATAATATGGGCGAAATACTTTTAACTTTATATTGTGGCAAAGCAACGTTTGCCGGGACAGCTAGTAATATAATATAGGAGATTAGGAGTGCTTCAAATATCGCTAGTTCGTACCAAACACACTGATTTGTGATATAATTTTTACATAATTATTTTCTAAATTGCGATTTAAATAACATCACGTATTCTTATAAAAACTTCAATTAGGAGATAATCTTGAAGTCGATTTCTTAAAAAATGGTATTTGGTACTTCAACGATGATAGGCCACTTTTCATCACAAAATGTACAATTACTTCGGAAACAAGTTGCATATAAAACGTTAACAAATTTTAACTTTGTGCTTTACGGTTTAGCTGCAAACCACGCCAAGATAACAGGTGACCTAGTCTATAT
Source organism: Lysandra bellargus (assembly GCA_905333045.1). Lineage (NCBI taxonomy): Eukaryota > Metazoa > Arthropoda > Insecta > Lepidoptera > Lycaenidae > Lysandra > Lysandra bellargus. The sequence goes on along the minus strand of HG995326.1, from coordinate 3,605,830 downwards.
ACTAAAGCTCATTTACATGCAGCTTTACATTAAAGAATGTCATTTCCATCCAAAACTTTATTATTTAAATCCATTTAACTACTACTAAATGAGAAAGTGTGTCTGTCTGCCTGTTACCTCGTTACTGGAAAAATGTACGGTTCCCGCGCAATAAACGAGTTTTGGCGCAACGGAATATCTAGTAAATAATAAATTACTATAGAGTATAGAGTATAAACAAAGTCTTAAACAATGTGCTTAGTACTTACAAAGTACGCAACTGATTTTGATCCGATTTTGTTAATTAATAGGGTGATTCAAGAGGAAGATTGTAAATTATTACAGAAAAGAAACACTGTTAATAATTAATTTAAAATGTTTTTAGATATCATACCGAATTGTTCAGACGAAGCCGCGCGGTTCGAAATTTAAAAAAGCATTTATCAAAAACTGGAAAAAATTGGCATACTAATCTCTACTAAAAAAAAATCTGTTACGCGTTATTCACCACTCCGCCATATTGAAAAGAAGCGCCATGTTAACAACCGCCATATTAAGAGCGCGGTCCAGACGGATCTGAGTCACGCAGGCAGTAGGCTGCGACCTTGCGACCTGCGTCCTTGAAACTCAAGACCTAAATACGCGTGAATAGGGCGACTCCTGACCCGCTGCCATCTTTCCAATTTGGCGGCTACGGTCAAAATAAAGTGGTACTGTATCGAATACGTCACATTTATCATGTGACGTATTCGATACCGTAAATTTTAATTGTCGTCATTTTGGCGAAAATGAGTTATAAACTATATATAATATACATAACTCATTTTTGCAAAAATGTCCTTTACGACAACTAAAATTTGCGGTATCGATATGACTGTTTGTCTGTCTGTTGCAATTTTAAGTCCACTGAGCCTATTTCAATAAAATTTAGTGTTAAAGCCTTGAGTTTCTGGAAAGGACAGGATAGTTTTTGTTGCCTAAAAATGTACGATTCTAACTTGATAAATCACTGCGCAATGAAGTTGCGAGTAGCGAGCATACGTCATAATATTATGTATATATTAGTAGGTCTAAAAACTATAAATAATAATTCATTGATAATATAAAATGAGGACATCTTTGCAGCAATAAACATGCAATTATATTACTCAATAAATAAGTCCTTCAAAGCTCAATGAAGCTTTAAAGTTCAATATATAAGCTTTTTGAGCTTAAAGTAAGTAACAAAATAATAAATAATAAATGCCCAACTCGAAGTCCTAAAGCTAAATATTACAAAAAAACGACTGTCTCGATATAACTTAATATCACTTCTACGAGCAACTTGAATTTAATGATATCAAGCTTAAATGCCACAAAGCTCTAGGTTACAGTAAAGAGTTTCATCTCTCGCGCTCTTTCATTACAAATATACAGTAGAAAAACATAACTCTCATACCCCAGTCAAGTAAAATAAAGAAAAATCAAAGTACTTAAGGGGAACAACCTTAGAGACGCAATAGCATACGGTTACGAAATCAATGTTCCTTAAACGACGAACAAAGACTTACAGCTATATACAGCTTTGACCGACGCGCGCCGAATTTGTGATACTTACATTGGTTATAAAAATATACTAATAATTTATGTAGGTGATCTATGAGATCTATAAGCCTTTAAATGTTCCTGTTTGAAGGCTTATATAATTTAGGGATATTTTCATGTAAACGACGTTGTAATTATGCTTAAATTTTGATTTTCATCAGAATGTATCTTTTAAAACTACACCTGCAACATAGGCGTATTTTGTTTCCAAGATTTTCGCGCGTAAAGTAGCAGTTTTTATTTCGACGGAAAATGGCGACGTAGCGAGTAAATGCGAAGCAATTACGAAGTAGTTCACCGAAAAGCCCTTAAGGAAACCCTTGCGTATCCTCCCAAACACACCCCCTAAAGGATCATTCATGAGATCCCTAAGGGTGGAAAAGGCGGCTGGGGGAGAGGGGAGGACGCCATGTTTATTTATTTACACCCTTAATTACCACATAAATATTTCCACCTGAAGTATAAACAATAATCGCAGTGAAGAAACCTTCAAGAGATTAGCAAAGCAATTAATTAAAAGATTAAAATTTGAGGAGAGACATGAAGGCTCCTCCCGACGAGGAAAATGTAATGAAAATGTTGTGTTTTCATGATACGGATATATCGCATGCGAGGAGACTATTCCGAGACCAGTTACAATCGAAAACGCATAGTAGCTGTCCCAATTAGGTGGCATCGATGTACTCGGTAGCGCGGGCTATACGTATACTATATAGCTATAGGTTCAGTAGCGACGTTCTATGCAGCTGCTGTATTACCTGAGGCGGTGGTGGTGGCGACTGTCGCGGTGGGCATGGTGGCGGCGGCGGTGGTGGCGGGCTCGGCGGGCGCGTCGTCAGCGGGCGTGGGCGGCGTGGACGCGCGTAGCTCGTCCGCCACGATCACGTTAACCGTGGTCAGCTCGAGCGCGGCCGGCGCGCTGTCCACGTACACGGCCGCCGAGCGCGCGCCCAGCGACTCCATCACGCTCTCCGCCAGAGACCGCGTCGACACCTCGTCCATGTCGATGTCCTGCTTGATGTCGATGATGATCTGGTGGCGCTTCGCCCCGCCCACGTGCTGCACGCTCACCTCGGCCCCCTGCGCCATCGTCGTGATCACCTGCGTCAGCTGCGACTCCAGCTCCTCGCGGCCCGCCATCTCGCGGAGTCGCGGATCAGTCGAATTATTGCGTACGCTTTCGCGTCTTAAGCTATGAACACATTTATCACAGGGCGCAGTGCGGTGGGGAGGTGGGCCGGAAGTGGGTCAGCGCGCGGCCGGCGGTCCGCGCGGCCCACACATCGTCCTAGATCCGTGCGGCCGACGCCGAGCGAGGACCGCTGTGAGGCCTACGCCGTAGCGCCGCCCGCCGTAGCGCCCCCGCCGTAGCGCCGCGAGACACTTCCGCGACCGAGGCCCGGGATGAATCCGACGATATTTCTTCGTAGACTCCCCCTGATGTTATTCTTCCTCAGGTAAAGGTGTGTAAAGTAACTCTATATTCTTTGATATCGATGAAAATATTGATTAACACAAATCATTTTCTTGCAATAAAATCATATTCTAAGCAGCACTCAAATCGCTTCTATCTTCTCTTTGTCATATTTAATTCCTCTCTTTAACTTCAATTGGTCTCAATCTACATTTCAACTTCTCGTTACATCACTGAGACCCGAAATTACGGGTTTTCAGAGGAATATTTCGCGACGCACCCCGAAGCCTCGCACCCCGTGTGTACCGGGCGGTGCTGGTCGACACGTGCGCACGCCTGCGCGCGGCTGCGGCTCGTTCCTTCTCCCTCGCACGTCGCGCCCTCTCGCTCGCCCCTTCGATCGTTTGGGGATGACGAAAAAGGCATATAATCGAATTTATGTTGGTCCCTGGGCCTGGTGTGTTGACGTAGCGTCGGCAGCGACGTCGCCGACAACAAAGCATCGTAAAGGTGAATGTAAACTAGACGCACCATACGGCAGTTGCCATACTTGAGTTCTTTTGACTAAACTAGGACTAGACCCGGTTTCAAAGAGTTTCACCAAATTTTTTTTACGTCAACCCCCCGAGCCCCTGACCAAAAAAGACCCTAGAAGCATATTTAAGGCGACGGCAATATTTTTGTACAGCTCTAATTATTGGTGGTTAGTAATTTTATATTTTTCTCCTTAATTCACTTCAAGTCACAAGTTTCAATACAAAAAAATACGACTGTATTAAAAAAAACAGACTTTCGAGTGAAAATCACGCTTGTAAGCCGTAAGCCGTAAGCCGAAGCCAAACGAGCGTAATTTGTGAGTTTCTGCCGCGAGTCGCAGAATTTCTGCCGCGTAAATATCTTTTCATACAAATCATGACTATAATATAATATATAAATTACGCTCATGTGAATCAAACAGAACTTTTGTGTGAAACCGAATTCTGCCTAACCGAAATTCTGCGACTCACAACTCACAAATTACGCTCGTTTGTAAGTGAATACCGTAAGATAACGTGTTCAGAAAATTTAAATCAAATCAATTCAAAGAAAACTAAGTAATATATTTAAAGGGAACCAGTAAACAAATCAACAGCAAATATTAGCAACAAACATTACTCTTCCCAACAGACGAGCAAGCGTAACGCCTGATAGTTCTATTATGGACCCAACATCCATAAGTCATAACAAACGCCACATGTACGTTGTCTTCCAAATTTTTCCCATATATTTTTTTTCTTTTTATGCACACCGTACATTACGTAACGCCATAAGACATGGAAACTAAACGTAAACAATCCGCTGTATTTGTAAACGCTGCCTTCATTTGTCAATGCACTCACAAACGAGGCCATTCCCAGGCCGAGTTCGATTTCCAGGCTATTCTCGAGTCCTTCGCGTGACCTACTTCCGGCCTGGATGCCAGTCTAGATCCTTTTAAGTACAAAGAACGTCCCAAAACCTAGATATTTACGGGACAAATTCGAGTTACACTATATAGGTCATGTTTTACAAAGACCGAAGGTATTTAGGTCACAGGGACGACCTTTTATCCATCCATTATTGATATAGATGACTCTCGATAATTTTTCATCGTATTATGATTGTGTAGTAACTATAGAATTTTCTATAAAATAATAGTTGACGCCGAAACGGTATAAAAGAAGTACGTGTTTTGACACGCAATCATATTTTTTATTATTCACGACACATTCTAAAATCTAAACATATTTTTGATGTTGTACATACGAAGTGTGCACAACATCAAAAATATATTTAAATATGTCTGTCTGTCATATTTAAACTGCCTAATTTGATATCTAGGAGATATTGTAGATACATAAAACCTAACGTTGCACGGTAAAATTTAGAACAACTTTAAAAAGATCTTCATAATAGAACAACTAAAAAATGGTGTTCTAAACATACGGTAATATTTTCATAGATATAAAAGCACGTATATACATTATAAAATAAACTATAAAAGTATACAGAATTTCGTCGAAAAGCCACAGAAAACAGATTGTTATTGGCATTACGAGGAACCGCTACAATCGATACCACTGCGAAGGCTGCATTGTATATTACTATGGATTTTGTCATCAACGCTGCATTGAAAGGAAGTTATATTGATAATTGATAATTTTTTTATTGATTTATGTAATCAATAGAAAATTGCTTGATGCTTTTACCCGACTACAATAAAGAGGAAGCAATAATTTTCGGAGCATATATTTGTATATTTCAACATAACGTATATTATAATATACTACTAATCAAATTTCATTCAACAACATTTTGGCTTTTTTTTAACCTTTTTATTTAGGGAGTTTTGGCGGTAACCGACTAGTTAGCATTGAAGCAAATTATCGAATTTAAGTTACAGTTTTAAATTTAGAACTTAATTATGATGAAAATAATATATGGGTGGATTATTTTTTACAATTTTGTCTTGGTATTTACTTGCACGCTATAACTGTTAGGGGATCGTAATCTATACTTATAAAATTACATGTCCTGACTGACTGACTGATTCATCGTCGCTGAGCAAAAACTGTTAAAGTTACAGCCACGAAATTTGGTGAGTAGGGTTGTCTTATTAAGTAGACACCCACTAAGGAAGGAATTTTGAAAATTTTACCCCGAAGGGGGTAAAATAGGGGTTGAAAGTTTGAATGAAAGTCCGTCATTTAAGTTAGGAACATGAAACCTATCTCCGTTATTATACTATACTAAAGCGGACGAAGTCACCGGCAACAGCTAGTCTAAATATATAAAACTCAAAGGTTTGTCTAGTCAAGTCTAAATATATAAAAC